>OX422223.1:335598243-336198243 GCA_949130495.1 Sambucus nigra
CTTGATGAATAGAGTGTTCAGAGAGTTCCTAGATCAGTTCATCATTGTCTTCATAGATGATATACTGGTTTACTCCCAGATAGAAGAGGAGCACGCCGAGCATTTGAGACAGGTTTTGCAGACGTTACGTCAGAACGAGCTATATGCAAAGTATGAGAAGTGAGGGTTTTGGCTGAAGGAGGTTCAGTTTTTGGGACATATTATTTCCGACCGGGGGATATCTGTTGAGTCGGGGAAGGTATCCGCAGTGAGGGAGTGGGGACAGCCCACGACACCGACTGAGATCCATAGTTTCTTGGGCCTAGCAGGATACTACAGGAGGTTTATTCGGGGATTCTCAAAGATAGAGGGTCCTTTGACACATCTGACTCGTAAGGGTGTGCCGTTCATTTGGAGTGATGCCTGTCAGTTGGCATTCGATGAGTTGAAAGACAAGTTGAATTCAGCACCTGTGTTAGCATTGCTGAGACCGGGAGTCGAGTATCTAGTTTACACCGATGTGTCCTTACAAGGACTTGGAGGTGTATTGCAGCAGGAGAGTCAGGCCATAGCTTATGCTTCCCGTAAGCTTAAGCCTCACGAGAATAATTACCCCACCCATGACTTGGAGTTAGCGGCAGTGGTATTTGCCCTTCGGATTTGGAGACATTATCTTTTGGGTGAGAAGTTTCGATTGTTCACGGACCAAAAGTCCCTACAGTACCTATTCACGCAGAAGGAATTGAATATGCGGCAACATAGGTGGCTTGAGTTTGTGAAGGACTATCAGTTTGATATCCAATATCACCCGGGGAAGGCTAACGTGGTAGCAGATGCGTTGAGCCGTAGACCAGTAGATGAGGTGGCAGGGGTGTGGAAGGCTAAGTGGAAAGAGTTGGGACACCAGGATGCAGTGGACCGATCATTCATGTCTGTGATGACTGTTACACCAAATTGTCACGAAGGTGGTAAAGGCCCAGGAAAATGATTCGTTTTGTCAGGAGCAGATAATTCGATTACTAGCAGAGGGAGCCGAGTCCTATACCGTTAGTTCAAACGGGGGATTACGCTTCAATGGGAGACTGGTAGTTCCGGAAGGGGAGGAATTACGACACGAGGTGATGGCAGAGTTGCACGGCTCACGGTACATCCCGGTGGGGACAAAATGTACCAACACATGAGACGACAGTATTGGCGGAGCGGGATGAAGAGAGATATTGCCGTGTTTGTTTCTAAATGCGCCACTTATCAGCTAGTAAAAGTGGATCATCAGAGACCGGCAGGACTTCTATAGCCATTAGAGGCCGCAATGTGGATGTGGGAGAGCATATCCATGGACTTTATCACGGGGTTGTCACAGAGAGGTCACGACTCAATTTGGGTAATTGTGGACAGGTTGACCAAAGTCGCTCATTTTCTACCCGTAAGGATAGACTACACTACGGGATATTATGCCTAGATTTTTATTGCAGAAATTGTGAGACTTCACGGTGTGCCCCTAAATATCGTGTTTGATAGATACAAGATATTTGTTTCATGATTTTGGGAGAGTTTTCAGGAGGCCATGGGCACGGAGTTACGGTTGAGTACGGCATATCACCCGCAGACCGATGGGTAAACCGATCGTACAAACCAGATGTTGGGGGACATGTTGCGTATGTGCATCATTGATTTTGGGGGTGGATGGGAGCAGTATCTTCCACTGGTGGAGTTTGCTTACAACAACTCCTACCAGTTCACCATTGGCATGGCTCCATTCGAGGATCTGTATGGTAGATCTTGTCGTTCCCCGACATGTTGGTTGGAGGTGGGGGACAACAAACTACTTGGGCCGGAAGTGATTCAGGATACTTCGGCGAGGATAGAATTGATACGGAGTCGCATTCGGGTAGCTCAGGATCGGCAGAAGAGCTATGCTGATGCGAAGAGGTTTTTCAGGGAGTCCAAGTGGGGGACCAAGTTTTATTCAGAGTATCTCCTATGAAGGGGATTATGCGATTTGGGAAGAAGGGGAAGTTGGCACCGAGATATGTGGGGCCATTCCCTATCATCGAGCGGATTGGGTCTGTTGCCTATAGACTTGGGTTACCAGAGCATTTGCATCGGATTCATGATGTGTTTCATATTTCCTCGCTAAGGAAATATGTTAGAGACGATTTGGCTCATTCTCACATTGCTTTGGAGGATATAGATCTCAAGCCTTATAGCTCCTACGAGGAGGGGCCGATTGCTATTTTGGACCGAAGTGAGCGGAAACTACGGTCAAAGATAGTTCCGTTAGTGCGTGTTCAGTGGAGACATCATAATGTCGAGGAGTACACATGGGAGCGCGAGGATAATATGCGCGAACGTTATCCAGAGTTATTTTTACCAGGTACTTTCTAGTTTCGAATTTCGGGACGAAATTCTGTTATTAGGGGGGAAGTATGTAATACCCCGTATTTTTGTGATATTTATTTATGGGATTAATTGAATTAAATGTGTATTAATTGAGAATTAATCCGGATAAAATACTAACCAGATGTGAGTTGGTAGTCGATTATAATGTGTACATATGACGTTTTATGAATATTGAAAATAGTGAATTTGTCGTGAGACTGAAAATGGAAATTTGGGAAATTTTGGTTGGGACGCGCGTGACAGTCTCATCAGGGAAAAAAAACATTTAATTTAATTAAAAAGTGAGTTTTATTTTTATTAAACGTATGGTCATTTTGAGTGCGCCAACGTGTCCGAAAGGGTCGAAATAGTCAGAAAATACTAGCCGGGGGTTTAGTTTGTGTCCCTGGGCATTTTTAGGCCATACTGGCAACTTAAAAGGGTAGTCTGGTAATTTTGGAATTTTGGGATTTATGACTAACGAATTTTAGGAATTTAAAATAGAAAATTTAATGACCCACTAACCCATTACCAACAATTAACTGATTAGAGGGCTACGGGGGTTTCATGAGAAGTTAGGAGAAGTTCCCAAAGAGAGAACCCTAACCCCATCTTCAACCTTCAACCTTGGGAGAAAAGGAGAGAGCAACCTACATCCAAGATTCAACACCAAATTCAGAGAAAGATCAGAGGCAAGTGGTTTAATTAGGTTATTTGCAAAGAATGTTTCTTCCATGCTTATACATTTATGAAAATTGCATTGTTTTGGGAGATTGATAAAAACCCATTGAATTGGAATTAGAAATTTTACATTTTGATAAGGAGATTGCATGTAGAATTGTGTTCGGGTATTTACTCTGATAGAAATACATCTTTTATATCATAAAAACGGATCCAATTATGTCTATTGATGACTTTAAATTTCTAGGGTTCATGTTCATGAGATTTGGGGAAAATTGGGGAGATTTGATGATTAGGTGTGGTTTAGGATGATTAGACCCCATATAAATGTTATAATACGATTTAAGTATGTTTAGGAATTATTAGAAACCTTGAAATACTGTTGGAATGATGTCTGGATGAGATTAGAGGTGAAGAAAATTGGGAAAAATGAGATAGGAGAATTCTGGGCTCGAAACTATCACCTCGTTAGAAGGCCTGCCCAGGTCATTCGAACGAGCTCGTTCGAACGAGCTTCTGACGAGTTGACGGTTTGACTTCTGACGAGTTGGATGTTCGTTCGATGCCTTTCGTTCGAACGAGATCTCGTTAGATGCCCACTTCGTTCGAACGAACTCTCGTTCGAACGACCTCGTTCGAACGAGACTTCTAACGAGTTGACAGATTGGCCTTTTTGGCCTGATTTGATTTCTAATGTCCCGTAACCTGGTTTAATTGTAGAGATAACATTCCCTTGATGACTAATTGATATAGTTGGGATATTTGGGATATATTGAGGAGTAAAACATAGAAGTGTGATTTGAACCAAATGAAAATTGTGGATTAGGACGTGAGTAACTAATTACGATGTCTGAATAATTGACGATTTAAATGTTAGTATTAACCGGGGATATGTGAATTGCGTAACATTATAAGTTGGTATAAGAATGAGAAGTATACCACTAATAAATTATGGTAATTACTAAGATGTGTGCATGCTTGGTATATGTATATGATTTTATGTGTATGACATACCTACCATACTTGCTCTCACGGGAGGTTTGTGTTCACTTAGGGCCATCTAATCTCTGTGTGCCTACGGGTGGATTTAGATTGGTACCTCGAGGACATAGGTCAGAGAAGGACTTATTGGGAAGTTAATAAGTCTGCTGATCGTGGGAGCGTAGGTATGTGCGTGACCCATGTGATGTGACTGTGTTCGCCTCCATTGATTGTGCTTGTTGTTATCTGAGAACGATTCCTGAGAGATTCGAAATGCGTGATCCTTATGTACGTGATGTACCGGGATGGATAGCAGAGTATGTGTACACCGCAGCTTAGTCTCAGGGTGCTTGTATTGTATATTTATGACGTGAATAATACACGCTTAAATAATGAGAATTTTCATGATGGTATTGTGAGTATAATTATGGTCACGCTTTGAGAAAATAAAAAGGGATAACCTGTAGTGAATTGTATTGCTAATAATTGAGAATTCGAGTTTAAGTAAGGTCCTCTATTTAATTGATAACGTTAGAATGTATAATGGGAATCGAGTAGAAAGGGGTAGAACTTAAAACGATTTAGTTAGATATGAATGTCATTTAGATGGGTACGGTACGTTAGGAGTGCACAATTAGTCGGGCGGTGAGTATTTCATGTGAGTGCACGTCCTAAGATGTATTTTGCATTCATTGTTTTAATGTTATTAAAGCACTTGCTGTTTTTAAAATACTCTCCACTTTCGGGCTCTGACCCGTTTGCTTTCAAATCTATTTTTTTGTAAAAACCTTTTAGGTGCCTAGCCGCAAGGACACCATGCATAGTATTTCCATTCAGGTGACGAGCTGTAGCTGTTGTAGAAGTTACATGGCCTTGCTAGTAGACGCTTCTTTTGGTTTTGACTCCATATTCAGTTCCATCACTTGTAGGGCATGTCGCCCATTTCTTTTAGAGACATTTCATATCAGTTATTCAGACTTTTGGCATGTAATTAATTCAGGATACATTGTTTTATTTATTTCAGTTGTGGGATTGTTGTGAGGAGTTTTCCTCCGGACATACTATTATTTGTTGGTTACTTTTTTGAGACTTTATGGTGTATGGTTATGTTATTCTTTCATAATTGTTTTCGCATGTTGACCAGACTTAATTTAAAATTTGACATCTTACTTTTAAATACTAGGTGGTTAGTAATTATAAAAATATTTCGACAGTGATGCTATTATCTGAGCCAACTTGGCATTTTGATTTAATTTAATAAAGGAGTAGCTACCCGGTATTTAATTAGTCGGGGTGTCACAGAGTGATACCCCTATTATTAGGGGAAGGAGTTTCAAATTCCGATTGTATGTATTTGAGATTCATGGAATGCAATTTCCAACACCCAATTCTGAACGATAGTATAATTGGTGAGATGTTCTTTGTTAAGTGTAATTACGGGAGGAAATGTAACTTTTCTGCCAAAAGACGGAGTAAAGGGGTAAATGCTATGGAAGGAGGACCTAACGGATCTCGATAACCGACAATACTAGGCAGTAGTGTATCGGGAGGGTTCCTTATTTGGATTTCGCTTTGCGAGACATCCCACGCAAGAAACTTAGTGTAAGGTTGGAAATAGGGAGACATTTGGTCACTATTCCATGAGTTCGAAACCCCAATCGAAAGGGGATCAAGTAATTATATCTTTAAGTGGGAAGTTAAATTTTGATTTAAAGCCATTGGAGCCGGTTGTGTGGTAAGAAAGCATTGAAAGTTTTGCTTTGTCACCACGAGTTAAGGGGGCGGAATGATAATAAGGAAGATTTAAAATTTTGATTTTTTGGGTGATTAAAGTGTTGTAATCACGCTGCAAGCATCAGGGAAAACAAAGAATTTGTCTATTAGTATGGAGCGTATGTGATGCTTATGCTAGTATGCACGATTTATAGGGTGTGTAGACATCCTGGTCAACTGATGTTAAAACTCATCCGAGATGAAGGAGCGTGGCGATGGACATGTGGAAAATGTGTTTGTCGGGATCACATAACGAAGTGGAAGTGATAGAGTGGATTAAACGTCACACGAGGGGCGATAATCCATATGTAAGTGTGCAATTAAAATAGCACAACCTAATTTGATGGGAAGGCTGTGGGAAGCCATTTAAGAAAGGGTATCCCTTGAATAGAGTAGAAATTTAATTATTATGAAGAACCCTCGGAGCGGAGTAGTTATTAGTCAAGTGTGAGAGAGAACTGGCGCATGCAAAGAGTGATGATGTTAGTATGGTGTAAAGGATTCAGAAGTGTGCTTCGTGGAGGAAAAGAACACGGGTCGGAACTTTCGGCATACACCAAGGAAGCAAAGTGAATGCTACGTGTCACATAATGTGAGACAATTCAAGGAAATATCGATGTTTAGCGGGACGTAGTAAGTAGTCCCAACATGCACCGCCCATGGGTAGGGTTCGGTTGGAAGAGGAAAAGCAACCAGAGAATTTTGTGTTTATCAACAATTCCTGAAATGGGAAGATGTCAGTAAAGACGATAAAGTTCTTGGATGGGTTACCACCCTCAGAACAAGATCAAGGAAATGTTAACTAGTGCGCCCCAGACTTCCTTTGAAAGGAAGGATCGCGCCAGTGCATGGTCTGGCGCAGCATTAATTCCTGAATCCGGATGAGATTTGTAAATCCCACCTTTAATATGGAATTTCAGGAACCGGCGGAGATAAGGTTTCGTTTCGAGAAAGATGTATCACCTCTAGCCAGGAAATAGGCGCACGGTGATTAGAAATTAGTGGAACCACGAGAAGGAAATTTTGGAATCTTAGTACAGTGTTTTTAGGAGTGCTCTGAAAAGGCACTCGTACCTGTTAATCACGTATGAGGTGCTTATTAAGGTTTTGGTATGGAAGAACCTCGAATATTCTGCTTTCATATATTTAGAGGTGAGTGGATACTCAGAATTTTGGATCGGTCGGGAATACTCCGATGACTATGGTGAAATTCCACGACTATTTTAGGCGAACAAGAGTGGTCAGAGATTTTTATGGTTTTCTCAGAATGGGAGTTTTGTATATAGATAAATTCGAGTAGCTGCCATGTAATAAGGCCCAACCTATGCGAATGTTGTCGGTTAGGAGCACCATGTAAAGTGTCTCCAATAAGAATGTTAATCAAGCTTGCTGTGAGGCGGGGACTATAGTGATTAAGCGCCTTACTATGTACATAGTTTGCGAACAAAGAGAAATCCAAAATTGTTCTACCAGTTAGGCCTTATTTTCCGAATTTCGGGACGAAATTGCGTTATTAGAGGGGAAGTATGTAATACCCCGTATTTTTTTGCTTTCTTAATTTGGGGATTTATTAAATTTAACGTGAATGAATTATTTAATATAAATCTGGAAATTAATTATTTTATAATTATTAACGTGATGTGAGTTAGTAATTATGGAAAACATGTTGAATATTACTAATGAGCAAAGTAATATATAATATTTGTTCTATTAAATGTCACGAGTGAATAGAATGACAATTTTGGAAATTTAAGTCGGGACGCGCCTGTGTCGCGTCGGGGATAAATATTGATTAATAAAAGTGAAATATTTTTAAGTTATTCGTATGGTCATTTTGAGTGCGCCAACGTGTCCGGAAGGGTCGAGATAGTCAGAAAAGTGTACCCGGGGGTTTAGTTTGAGTCTCGGGGCATTTTTAGGTTTAATTAGTACCCCGGGAGGGCATTTTGGATATTTTACATTTTTGGGTAATTAAACCCACGAAAATTCAAGGGATATATCAGATGTCTAAGGTTGTCTTCTAGGGTTAAAACAACTAAAGACAAGTGACGGTCATAGGAGAGGGAAGGAGAGGCTTTTCCAAGCAATCCAAGGCCAACGATTCACCCGGTTGCACTGCCACCACCACCAATGCATAGATCGCGCAACGGGGAACGCAACCACACCAAATTCGTCATCAAACCAGAACGTCAAAGATCCCAGGCAAGTGTTTATCTTGCTTATTTTCGTTAATGCATCACTCATGTTAGTCTAGGGATGATTAGGATGAGTTTTATGGAAGAAAACCCAAATTTGAGATAGGAAATCGCATGTAGTAATGATTTGAATGTTAATCTGGAAACCCCTGACATGTAGAGGAATAAACCACAAAATTTTGATGTTTTAGAATAAGAAAATTCTGGAAAAATACTGATTAGAACCATGTTAAAGAGAATTCTAAGGTTCTTGAGATTTACATGAATTTTGGCATGTTAATCCATGATTATTAATGGAAATTTGCATGCTTTACGTAAAAGATGTATGGAATGGATTTATACAATTAGTAGTACAAATTTCTGGACGATTGGGAATGAAAAGTTTGGATTTGGATGGAGTTATGTGAGAAAACCCGTAACTGGTAACTGCATTATTCGTCATACCTTCTTGATCGATCGATCGAGCTAAGAGCTTCGATCGATCGAAGGTTCGATCGATCGAGCCCCAGACCTCGATCGATCGACCCCTCCTGGCATACTCATAATTACCCTTTTTAAATTAGTTGAATTCAATTTAATGAGAAATAATTCTTGGGCACCCTTATTAAAATGTTTTGGGAGATAAAGAAGACCAGTAGGATATATAAATAATTTTGGGATCTTTAATGTAAGACGAGAGTTGTATTTTTGGGATACTTACATAAATAGGACGATGAAATTGTGTATTAAAGGGAGAGACGCATAAGATAGTTACGTTGGAACATAAATGAATACTTACTGAATTTTTCCACTTGAGAGGATAGAGTCCATGAGTATTACGTAATAAGTTGGAAAAATCCCTCGAATTAAAGTTAGAAACGAACCCTTATACGTGATAACTAATAATGGGAAAATCAGAATAAATGTTGCAATTATGGGTTATGAGATGAACCTAAATTAATATGATAAAAGTAGTATATTTGTATGACTGTGTGTATGCATATATTATATACATGTGAAAATCATGCCCGCGCTACTTGCTATCCCTGAGGTTACGGCGCTAGGACAGTCTTATCTCGAATGGGCCTTCATGGGGGATATTGACTCGTACCCTAGAAGATAGAAATCCTAGGTACGAGCTATCAGATCGATAGTCGGACGGTCCTAAGAGACGTGAGGGTATGTACTGACCTCTTGAATTTGGAAACTATTCTTTGCCTCAATATTGTTGTGTATGTGTTAATACAGTTCAAGAGTGATTCCGAACTTGTATTTCCCTTAGTACGAGAGATACGGGGATTGGATAGCTGAGTATGCACGCACCATAATTTTTATGTGGGGTGCTGTTAGGATATATATATTATACGAGTATTTAATATATATATGAAATTCTGAAATTTGGGAAACTGCCTACTGTGTTATGGTAAGTAAGACATGTATAATGACTCAAATTGGAAATACTTGTTTTGGAAAAGTATAATGGAACACTGGGAAACTTTATTAGTAAATAAGGTTTAAATGAGAACTTTGTGATCAAATGAAGTTATTTTCTTAAACAATTATATTCTTCGGTTTTGAATCTTATGAGTAACCTAAATTAAGTTAAACCATTGGGGAGGTTAGTGCGATAGGCGTGCACATTAGAAGAGAGGTGAGAAATTCTCAAGAGAGTGTCGTACTAATATGTTGTTGCATTGGCATGTAAACATTATAAATACTTGCTAAATTTTTTTTAAATCATCTACACTATCGGGCTCTGACCCGTTTCTATTTCTCTCTCTCTCTCTCTTGTATATATATGTATATATTACAGGTGCCCAGCCACAGGGACGTCTTGCATAGAGGATCCTTTGGAAGGAACGTACTGCAACTTAGGTGGGAGTTGCAGGCCTCTTTCTTATACGACTTAATTTATTTGACTCCACTCCTTGCATATTCATTTAGTGGGGCATGTGTCGCCCTTTCCATTATTCAGTTGTTTATTTGGACATTGTGATTCACATATTTCTAGTATTGTCACTTTAGGATTTATTACTGTCTAGATGTTTTACTTTAAGTTTTAATGTTGGGATTAGTTGTTGAATGTTTAAATTATTTGGATTATATGTTTTAGGATTATTGTGGTGTGATTCTTTAAATATTGAATTGTTGTAAATAATTAAATCTTTGTTTTCAAAATAAAATTTGGAAAGTAATGTTTAAAAATGGTTTGACACTTAGCTTAATTAATTAGGGTGTTTAAATTGGAATAGTTATTTTTACGACAGTGATGCTAAGAATGAACCAACTGTTCACCTTGATTTTAATTTAATAAAGGAGTGATCGTCCGGTATTTAATTAGGCGGGGTGTCACACAATGCATAATATCCATTGATTTGTTTAACTTTATAACTTTATTTTTGACGTGTTTCATAGGTATACACGCTATCTGGAGGCATGTTTGAAACACTATTTGCTTTCTAGGTACACACTATCTTTTGCTAAAATGTTGATAGAATAAAGGTTTTTAGTTTTCATATTTCAACTCGACTCATTGCAAAAATGATTCTTTTAGTATAGTCTTTATTATTTTAAGAAAATTTGGTTTAACTTTTGGGAATTATTATGCTCTTATCAAGGTGAAGTTTGTACTCGATTTGCTGGACATGTATATATAACTCTTCACTTTGTTTTTTAACATTGATTATCAAAACTAAAAATAGTCTTTTTTTCAATTGTGTTGTTTGTGGATGTTGTACAAGTAATTATTATGCAATCTCTACAATTTGAACACATTTATGTTATCGTGTATTGCATTTCTTTGAATGGTTAGGGCATATTTAACTATTTGAGAGTCTGAATTTAGATTTTTATCTTGAGTGCTTGAGATTGAGTATATAGTGCATGCACTGTGCTTTATTTTCAAGTTTTGTCATTTTGGTTTGATTATAAGGTGGTTATTCGGCAAAGCGATTTTGAAGCTTACATGTTCTTACTTTTCAAGTACATAAATGGCCTAATTTAGTTCCATTGTGGTTTTAATAATGTCCTAACGAATGGCATAACTAATGGGGTAGTACCTAAGATATAAATCGTGTATTTTTGTTTCTATTCTTTGTGTTTTGGGTTGTTGTTTAATTTCAGGTTATGTTAATTTGTAAAAATATGTGTCTACTAATATATATACATGTATTGTGCATGCAGCTAGAGGATGGTAAGCCTTTAGATTGTGATACCAAGGAGATTTCTTACGTACAATTAGAGGATGGAAATCATACATTTGAGGTGTTCATCAACAAGTCTCATGGAGATGGCTGTGCTAACTATAACTGGATTGTTCGTTAACAGACCTTCATATACCGTTTGGCATTTGAGGTGTTCATCAACAAGCACTACGGTGGTTGCATTTCAACATTTTTTTCCTTACTACATTTGGTTAGAAAAAATAACAGAAACACGATAATAAGGTAATTATATAAATTTTAGTTGCGGGTACATTGTTTGTTCAATACTATATGTCCCTTTTGTCTTATTTGACCTATATATCCCTTTTGTTCTTATCATCCTTATTTATTTTCTAATTTTGAACTCCCATACAGTTTAGGGTGAAATTATTCTTAACATATGCAAGTTAACAATATTTCACCCCATGGATTCTGATTCTTTAAGGGTCTTAACATATGCTACAATTTATTGTTAATATCCTCTCAAAATTCTTTAGTTGAGATGTCGAACTAAGGTTCAAACATTGGAAGGATGCATTTGTTTATTCATCTATGAAAATCCTATCGAGTTTCGGAAAGATTCTTTCTAAAAAGGAAATAGATAGTTGTAGACCTGGAACAGATCTTAATTAGGACTCTCAAAGGAATGTTGTGAATCTTTCTGATGATAACTCCATCTACTGACCATTTACTGCTAACATGGTTATAAAATTGACATCACTTGCTACATAAGAAAATTAGATATGATATATCCTGCTGTTAGAGTTGTAGTTTTTATCTTATACTGTTTAAGGTTGACTTAATTTGGGTTTTATATGCCCTTGATGGTCTCTAATATTTTATTTTTTAGAATGATGATTAAATTAAAAAAATGATATGACCTTTCATCGTTTCAACTTATCATAGTGCTTAATGCTTATGTTTCCCATTCCATGCTCAAGTTACATAAGTTGAAGCAGGGGCAAACCTAGATGGTCCTGAGGGAGGGAGGCCGCCCACCAAGATTTTTTGGAATTTTATTCCCTGTATATGCTAATTTGTTTTTATTTTTGGACCTTTGGGTAACGTGTCATAGTAAAAGGCATTTAGTTTATAGGGCAGAGCTATAAATAACTCAACCCACACAAGCTTAGCTCCCCTGCATGCGTTTTAATTTAAACCACCAATAAACTAAACTCACACACGCTCATCTCCCCTCTTATCTCCTTCCTAAGTTCCTCCCGATTCTAAACTAAACCTAGACTATCTCCACCACCACCAGCACACACGGAAGCACCGTTCCCCTCCACTACTAAACCCAAACCAGAGCTGCGCTAGCGCCTCTCCTCTGTTGTAGCCACTACCCTATTCGCCCTCAAATCAATGCTGCGTATTCAACGATTCACATCGCACAGGACAACATCAACACAACTTTCAAGCAGGTAAGTTTCTATCCATTTTTTTGTTTGTTTTCATATTCAGTATTCAACCAGTTACCTGATGTGTATTCATTATGATATATCACTTATAGTATTGAACGATGATAAACGGTAAATGTATTGAAAAATGCTGTACTAGAAAAAGATAAACGTATTGAAAAATGATTAAATGATAAACATTTTTTAGTTATACAGTTTTTTTCAGTTGATCATTTTTTTGTACTGCTACCTGATGTGTACTCATTCTGATATTTCATTTTTTTTAAGTAAATATTCACATTTTCAAATATGAATATTTATTTTATGATGGTTGCTTCAGTAACATATTTGGATGATTGCTTCATATTGTCTTAAATCATTGTGGCATTAACTTTCTGTTTGGTTACTGCAATTTTTTAATTTAGTTTTTTTTTATGGTTTTCAACGTCCTAAATATATACGAGTGAGGCAATTTTAATGTCTAAGTTATCTAATTAGAAAAGATAATGGGCTAAATATAATTCTTAAAGTATTCAATTAGTTAAATTTTCATGTATGTGCATTCAAAGTGTTTAGCAGATCGCCCCAAGTACGTGCATGACAAACAATCCAATCTTCGTCCATGCCAAACTAATCAATCTTTTCTCATGTTTTAATTCATGTTTTTGTCGCAAACCACATTTGGCTCGGAGACGGAGTTTCTTTGAAATTATCCGAGGCAGTTGAAGTCTAGCCCTATTTATAAATTCCATCTATGGACTGAAAGTTATGTACAATGGTCGCCATTAGGGACCTACCTAGCTGCATTTCATAGGCAGGGTAAGGTTTGGGGCTATGCCTCTTACCTTTAATCAGCTTATGTGTTATGCTCATCCACATATTCATCGGTTCTTGAGTGACCATGTATTTGACTCATTTATTTCAACATGGTTTATATTTCCTTTTAAAATTTTCTGGGATGATATATATTTTCAGGTTTCAATAGAGATGAAATACGACTGTTACTGGAAGATTCAGCAGAGCACAACATCTACTAACTAATATTATCGGTTGATTAGGTTCGAGACCAGAGGAAGTTGAAACTTAAGACTTCTACCTATTCGTATGTGACTCGGCTGAAGAAATTTCTCCATTATGATTCTCAACTAATTATATATTGTATACAAGTTTGTATTAGAGAAGATGAGTGTATAAACCGTGAAGTGTTCAACATCAATGAATGTTTGGGACATCTAAAGTTTAGATAAGATGTAATAGAACCATAATCCTCTAAATTTTGAGTTTAAAATGAGATTGGTTTTTGTAAGTGTTATTTCTATATGTCAAACTCCATTCAAGTGGATAGTTGCTTTTTGTACATTTCGGCTTTATTAAGTGAAAGGGGAATTGAGTTCATTAATCGGTTATTAACAGGTATAGGTTTCATATAAATCTACATTTTGGCTTTGGCATTGCGTTCATTAATTGAATATTAACATGGCCCTGATATTGTACTATACGTTGACATACCACCTGAGAAAGCTGCTTAAAGAGGAGGCTACGGTGGTGAGAGATACGAGCAGCTTGATTTTTTTTCACCATGTGTTTATAGTTTATTCATTCATATTTGGGTCTGTTTTGATTTTATCTGCCATACTACATCTGCTAAATCTGCTATACTACATCTTCTATACAATTTTATGGAGATACTGCGTCTGCTACATCTGCTATACTACATCTGATTCATCTGCTATACATTAGGCTATAGTGTTTTCCTTATGATGTTAAATTTATTTTTTTCTTCATATAATTTTACACATTGATAATAGTACACTAATTCTGATGTTAATGTTTTTTGTTTTTGTTTTTCTACATAAGATGTAAATCATGTTTAATTTATGGTTAGTTGGGTGGTGTAAATTATGGTTAAGTTTATATCATGTTTTTTTGATTGGTTATTTATATCACATTGATGGTTAATTTCAAGGGCTGAAAAACTCACCTCAGAGGCCAAGCAAGACATGTTTAGAGACACAATCGATGTACATGTATCCGAGACAAGGTTACTGACCACCATGTAGTCGGGCATGCACTAAATTCTTAAGAAACCAAAGATTCTCGACCACTGAAGGCATATACATTATCTTCATCTGGTCAATTTGAGAATATTGGCCTAGATCATCAAGTGAATAAGAGGACTCAATGTCCATATGTAGTTTTGTACCTAATCAACACTCTAATATGTTCTATTACAGTTTTGTGGTTCTAACTCTGTTATTCACATTATAGGCATGTCATTCCATTTGTTTGGATTCATTGAGATGAAGCCAAAATCTACACTTTAATGTAGACTTTCTTACTGTGTAGACTTTAACTTCCAACTTGGTCCAAATTAAACACAAAGTCTACAGTGTAGACTGCGATGAAGGAAAAATATACAGTGTAGACTTTCTTACAGTGTATACTTTCTTACAGGCAAAATCTACAGTGTGATGAAGGAAAAATCTATATAAAGTCTATAGGTTGACTTTCTTACAGTGTAGACTGTGATGAAGGGAAAATCTACAGTGTATATTTACAGTGTTTAATTGTGATGAAGTCAAAATCACAATTTTGCCTTCACTACAAATTGTGATGATGGCAAAATCACATGTTTGGATTCTTTCTTACGGATCTCCGCAAGACAGGATCGCCAACTATCCTAGGTAGAAATTTATGCCTCATCGAGTTTGTGATAAAGGAAAAATCATCACAAACCTGCGTTCTTCAATACTTTGAAAATATACACTTCTAATATATAAAATATTTTTTATATATATTATACATGACATTAAACTTTTCAAAATTATGTGCCTGCCTTTATTTGAAATTTTTGATGTTTTGTGAAAACAAACTTGCAAATTTTTTTCCGTTTTACGATTATGCACTTTCGAAATTTTTGTCGTTTTTTGATTATATACTTTGAAAATTTCCAGCGCGCCTTCAGGCACGGGCATACCCTAGTATACACACACACACACACACACACAACCTATAATTATCCAATACGTAGTATTTATATTTCTCGAATACTCAATATACTAACGATTCACACATAGTATTATTTTCTTATTTTCTGAGTATCACCCACTACACGAAGGATCCTAGTTATCCTTTAAGTAATTTCAGTAGTAAAACATCACTATCTTAGTGGTATTAGACTTAGGTCATTGCTTAATCTTTTCGTGACCCAATGTGTGAATTCCCGATACGCAACACAATCGGTTAACTATTGTCAGTAAAAATCCCAATTTTATACTCATTAATATTTAAACCGGTCCTTAACACTATGTAAACTGATCTTCACTATATCTTAATATCATTAATACACCATTACCAAAGTTCCTTGTAATTTGTTCCTTGTGGAAGTATAACATAAATAATCAAACTTAAGAAAACTGGGTAGACAAATTAATTCGGTAAAGACCCCAAATCAATTTGCTAGCTGAATCGATTGGCTATAGGATTCGAATCAGTTTGCCCTAACAAATCGATTTAGTCATGGAGCCAAATCGATTCGCATCTGACAGTTTTTCACCGTCGTTGCAGTTATGATTTTTCATCACTTATACCATCTAGAACCTCCATGAAACCTTCTAACTCCCATACAACATTTCCAATCATCAACTATACAAATAAGGACTATTTCTAATGTATATATATCATCAAATCTTTAAGAATTCTAACCAAGACCAAATTAAATTCTAAAATACATAAAACCCTAGTTTATGGTGTTCTTAATTCATATTCATCAATATACCAAAATTTCATTCAAGTTAATCATCACATATTCTCAGATTTCGTATTACTACATATAGGGATTTATTCTACATGAATTCTTTCCCCGAATCAGGAATTTCACCCATCTAAATCGCAAGAAATAATTTAAATCATCAAATTAAAACCCTACGCTATATGGGTATTATAACATGCTTAAAATAATGCAAGATAAACACATGCCTTATAGTAGAAGGTCTGATTTTCATTCTAAGATGATGATAATGTTCTTCCCTTTCTCCGATCAAAAATCTGACAATGGTGGTGATGCGAAAAGGTATGGAATGGCCTAGGTTTTCTTCTCTCCTTCCTTCATATGGGCCTATTATCTTTCCTAAGTGTTGTAACCCTAGACTATAACTCAAAGGGGCTGATATAACATTCCCAAATTCGGAGTTCCTTCTACCCTAGCCTCCCAAATGACCGAAACACCCTTATGTGGTGCCGATTTTGTCTAAAATCATCTCGGAACCCAATCAATACACTTGGGTACACTATTTTGCCTATTTCAATCCACTTATAACTAACTGTGACCTCAAAATCAATACAGTTTACGAAATAAATTTATTAAGTCAGTAGTAAATATTAATCATTATCTCTGGCGATTAATATTTTAAATTAACACATAATATTTAATCTAATTAAATTGCAACACACATTTAATAATCAAATTAATAACTGAATTAATTAAATTCTAAATACTCAGAAATACGAGGTGTTACATTGATGGGAAAGATTATTATAGTCTCTGATAATCGTGCAAATGGTCCTTTTGAATTTGTTAAATATGCAAATTGAAATCTTAATAGTGATACGATCCCGTGCACCCATTGTATGAGCGACAAAGTTAAGTACATGGAAGACGTTGAGTTACATTTACTATGGTGATTTGTGTCGTAAAACTATACGATATGGACATTCCATGGGGAAAAGAATGTACTATATGTTCTGGAAGAATTATCGGTATCTGATCGGGTATTAGAACCCGATCAGATGGAAGTGGTGAATGATTCATTAGCACATCATACTTTCACCAACCTAATTGATGATTCTTACGGAGTCCACCACTATACAATCCACCTGCCAATCGATTTAAATAATGTTCAATATGACTAAGTTAATGAAAAAATATATGAAAAATTACCTAAAGATTGGGAATACATACGGTTGAAAGTCGATGTGGCTAGAAATTTGTATAAAAATTATGACAAAGATCACTTGGTATCATATTCAATGATCGGTTTGCATAATTTGAACAGTTAATAAGATTTGTCGGGCAACAACATAGAAATAATTGTTAAGTGTGATAAAGGCATTCTCCGAATGAGAACAAGTTACCTTATAATTATCCGTCATAAAGAAGAGATTAAAGGGGTTGGATTTGAACTACAAATCTATTCATGCATACAAGTATGATTACATATTATTCCACAACGAAAATGAACTTAAGGTTAAATGTCTTGTATGCAATGAGCTAAGATATACACTTTGTGAGAGTGGAAATAACAAACCCACTAAATTAAATAAATGCCTTCCATATAAGGTACTGAAGTATTTTTCCCTCAAGACATGGTAAAAAAGATTTTTCACCGTACCTTAGATAATAGAGTCCATAAATTGCACGTTCGGCAAAGATTTATTCACGTGTTCAGTGATCCAAATAATGAATTCATAATCTTGCTAGCATCAACAAAATGTTTTTAGGAGGGGATTAACCTAGTTGGGAGGCATCGAGAGTTGTTTTAATCGACATTGTGTGGAACCTATCGGTTGAAATGCAGGCTATTTCTGATCTTAGAGGCCAAGCCAAATTGTATCTTTACACAATCTTCTTTTAGCCAAGTCTATAATCCCGGGTAATAACTTGCGTTTCACCTGTTGGGTTCCTCCAATTAGGAATGTAATTATTTTGTTCAGAAGTATGATATTGATCAAGTGTACTCACTAATCTAATTTATGTTTTGGGTGAGTACCCTTGACATTTTTCTTCCATGTATAACTAGTACAATTCATCCAAGATTTCAATCCACGACAAAGTTATCTCATAGTCTTGTTATGAAGCTAGGAACCCTGAATGAGTTGGACTAGTTGTACTTGGAAGAAAAACTTCAAAGGCACTCAAACAGAACTAAACTTATATTTGTGAGTACCCTTTGATAGATACAAATTTTTTGAACAAAACGATGACATTTCCAATTTGGGGAACCCATCGGGTGAAACGCAGGTTATTATCCAGGCTTAAAGGCTTATCTAAAAGAAGGTTATGTATAGATACAATTAAGCCAAGCCTATAGACTTAAAAAATAAACTGTGTTTGAACCGATGAGTGCCACATAACGTCCATTAAAACCACTCTTAATCTACCAACACAGAGTATCCCTTTTATATAACACTTTATTGATGTTAGAAAGACCTTGGCTTCACTTTTTGAGTTATTGAACACAGTATCAAATTACCAATCAAACATCTAACTTTTAATTTTGTGTCATGATAGAACTACGAGGATTTTGATTCCTTTTTTGGATACATAGGTGTCCTAAAGTCAAATTTAGATTCAATCCCTTTATTATGTAAACTTGATTCTTTAGTCTCTCTTCATGTGTACTCACTCTTTCCATGGTGTGGATAAGATGATTATACTCCTCGTATACTTAGTTGCTCACATCAACACACTTTTACACGATAACACGTTAAGACCATAAATCTTTGCTTACAAATTATGTTCAATATATATTATAATATTTGTAACTTTGGCCCAATCTTATAAGCTCAACGAATATTTCTTCAAGAAATTTATATTCATAAATGGCAATCAGAAATATAATTTTAATTTCATGTGATTACCCTAGAATTTTTTCTTTAAGGTCTAACCTGTAGAATTCATTTGGAATTTCAAGATTAAAAAAGTTATGTCATAGTCTTTTTATGAATATAGGAACCCCGGATGAGTTGGTCTGATTGAAACCTCAACAAAAAATTCAAGGGTACTCTCACAAATCTAGTTTATGCAGTTAGAAGCTTCCACTCATATATTTAGTTCTCTTGCATTTATTACTTTTTCGCTCACATTTGTAATATCCTTCATGTCATATTAGTCCCATAAATACTATTTTTCATATTTTAGTGTTCTTATTCCATTTGTACCTTGTTTATTGTACTTTTATTTAATAATACTATTCTTTTTATTATCATATAAACACCCATATCTATTTTCATAAATCAAAAATCCCAAAAGGGTGTTTATACCATAATTTTCAATTTAGAGTGTTCTTACAATTTTCTACACTTTCACATCATTCCATACCCTTTTCATAATCACAAGAGAACCCTATGATTATAGTTTAAACCCTAATATTGTTCATCTTACAAACTACGTGGAATTTGATGCCATTTTTGGCTACATAGGCATTTTCTTACCATTTGGAACATTTTGAAATAGTTGCAGCTCCATTTGGGTGGTTGCGGATGTCGATTACAATGAGATTGCATATGTATCGGTGATGGAACATTTTGAAGATTTTAATATTATTATTGTTGGTTTCACGTACTTAATTTTATGTCATGGAGCATTTTAGAGATTTTAATGTTATTATTATTGGTTTCACGTACTTAATTTTATGTCTTTATTATTTTAATAATATTATTTATATTTGATATATTAGTTATTTCTACAATGAAATTATATACAAGTTTGAGAACATATATATATATATATATATAATTTTTTTGAAAGCAAACAAATCAAAATTATTATTTTTAAATAAAATTATTTTTGGACACGGTTCAAAATCGTGATCATATCAGTGACAATTTTTTAATGGGTTGAAAGGTGGTCACGGTCTACAACCATGACCATAAGACCTATGGTCATGGTCCAAGACTTTTACCAACCATTAAAATTACAAGTTTCACTAGTCACACTCAAGAAATGTAACCACACAACCTTTATCCACGACTGGGGGTCATGATCATGAATAATAATGACCATCTAAAATCAGTCACGAATGGGGCCACGATTCATGACCATGACCATTGGTCACGGTCCATAACTGTGACTAAGTTCCCAACATGAGGGTTATGAAAATCGACCGTGATAGTCACGGTTTACAACGCGACCACCAAAAAGGTCACCCTTAAAATGGTCATGGTCCTAGACCATGACCATCCCATTTGGTCATGGTCCAAAATTGTGATCATTTTCGATATTTGGCGTAATGGATCAAGGGTTTATGGCTATCAAAAGTTGTGAAGAAATTGAATCTGCGTATGGTTCCCCAATCCTAACATGCCACCCGTGGACTTTTAATCGTCATCTTATTCAAGGCAGTGTTTCCTTTTTAAGTCAATTATGTGGTGTGCTTGATCGTCTCTTTTACTCTCATTCCAAGACTGTTACGGCTGAGTGCTTAAGGGCCCGTTTGGTTCGTGATGAAATATTTTTACCATGTTAAAAAAAAATCACCTAGGTAAAATATGTATTTGGTTGGGCATTTAACATCGTGAAATAAATTGAATATGGTGAAAAGTGAGGTGAAACTTTAACCATTTTAAATCATGAGTAAAGTGAATACTTTAACATGTGCAAATAATGAAATTTATCTTATTACCATACTAACCTTTCTTATTTATATCACACAATCATTTCTTCCTCTCAATTAACACCATCATTAAATATTCATTTTTTTTTTATTGAAAAAAAATTAATTTTTTAAATTTAAATTTTTTATTTAAAAAAAATAAAAAAATTACAAAAAAAAAAGATTAAAAAAAAATCAAAGAATCAAAAAATTAAAAAAATTAAGAAAAAATTAAAAAATTTTAAAAAATCATCAACTTTAAAAAAATTTCAAAACAAATTAAAAGTACATTAAAAATAAGTAAAATTAAAAAAATAAATGAATATTTGTTTGGTGCAAGGTAATGTGTTCGAATTTTTTTTATTAATTGGAATGGTTTCCTAGTTGGGAACTGTTTTTTTCATAGTTGAGACTGTTTTTTTTATTATTTTATTTAAGACTTTTTTTTTTTTAATTGGGACTTTTTTTTTAAAATTGGGGCTTTTTTTTTTTTATTGGGAACTATTTTTTTCATAGCTGGCGCTCTTTTTTTTTTTTTTTAAATTGGAACTGTTTTTTCTTTGTTAAGAACTATTTTTTTAGTTGTGGACTAATGTTTTAATAGTTGGGACTTTTTTTTTTAATTGGGACTCTTTTTTACAATTGACGATTTTTTTCATTGTTGATTTTTTTAAAAATTGGGACTGTCTTCTTTTTTAATTAGGACTATATTTTGGATCAAATACCAAAAAGTCCCTCAAAATACACACTTAGTCCAAGCCTTTTATTTTGTACCAAAAAGTCCCTTATTTTTTTTATCTTTAAAGGTCCGCGTCAGCGACATGGTAAAGCCTTTTTTGGCATGGTGTGGGTACATCGATTTGCCACCACGGGCCCAAACGAGTAGCCCAGTGAAAGCGGCCCAAAGTCTGGGGGCCATGCATCCCAACTAATTCAGTTACGACTCAGTCAAGTCCAAAAATCTCACATGCAGATATTCCAGGGATTATGGACTGACGTGGGGGAGTCGAACACCCTGACTCCCCGAGATCAAAGATGTATATAACAAACCCTAAGCCTGGGGCAAAAGGCACGCATTGTATTTCCTGTAAAACACTCCCCGGAGTATAGTGAAATAATACTGAGAGCACCACCGTGGACGTAGGCATTCTTGCTGAACCACGTAAATATTTTGTCTTGTGATCTTGCATTCTTTACATTCTTTATTTGATTCGGTGATTGTATTTTCTTATTAATTTGTGTTGAGCTTAATTGCCACCACAATTGGCGCCGTCTGTGGGAACGTTTGTCATCCTTTAAGAAAGCCCTCACCAACAAAGGATTTAGAATGTCTGGACACAACAGCAACGCCCCTCAAGCAGGGGATATTCAAGAACAACCTTCCTCTCACAGGATCAGATCTGAAGTTCGACGTTCAGATCAAAGGGGTCGCCCAGAGCGGTAGGCCTCAGGAGAAATTCAAGGACTAGCGAGGTCCACACAAATCTCCAGGTTAATCGATCCCTATAAGGCAAGTCTCCAAGAGCAAGGAGAGGCCGCTCGTAAGAAAGAGGTTGAGAATGCTCGCCTCAAAACGAGATTGGAGAGGATGGAGAGGGAACTCAATCACGGCACTAGGCGACGTTCAAACCGCACTCCTAGCCCTCAAGCGAGCAAGTCTCGCAGCCGAGGAATGAGCCCGAGATGTGGATCCCAGAGATTTGAGGAGCACGAGTCGGATGACAACTTGGTCGAACAACAGAGACTAGTTCTCCGTTATAGGAGACCAGGTCGAGGTGATGAGGATATACGAAATTTGGTCCGAAGAGAGATGGACCAGCACTCAACTCATCGGGGTGCTAGATCAACCAGAGAGCTTGCACGACGAGCTCTCAAGACCCAAGTGAAATCTCCTTTTTTAAGGGAGATAGAAGAAGAATAATCCCCCAAGAAATTTGCTATTCTGAGATTCAAGATTTGTGACGGAAAGACTGACCCTATCGATCACGTTAGGCAGTACAGGTAGGCCACGACCCTCTAGAACCATAGGGATGCACTAATGTGCTGAATTTTTCCCTCGAGCCTGTATGATGTAGCCTAGAAGTGGTTTAAGAGGCTCCCTCATAGGTCCATAAGGAGCTCTGAGTCCCTGGTCGAGCTCTTCACAGCTCGCTTCATTACTAGCTGCTCCCATCCAAAGAGGATGGATGCTTTGATAATAATAAAGAAGACGCCTCAAGAGAGCCTATGGGACTACGCAAAGAGGTACTAAGAGTTGTTCAATGAGGTTAAGGACTGATCAAAACAGGTAGAAATGGCCTCTTTCAAGATTGGCCTACCCAGATCTTGCCTTCTGCACTAGTCCCTGATGAAGAAGGAGGCCACAACCATCGATAACCTGATGGCTCGCATCAAGAAGTATGTTAAGGTGGAAGATGTGACCTGCCTGAGTGAAGGGTAGAATAGTGGGCTAAGCTCGCTGCCAAGGGCAACGATAGGGCTAAAAACCAAAATAAAGGAGATAAGAATGGGGTAAAGGTAGTTCAAAGAATGGAGGCAATAACGATGTTTCGAAAGAATTTCAGGCAGTAAACACTATCTTCAAAGAACCAATCTACAAGATCCTAGCAAAGATCAAAGATAATCCATTTGTTAAGTGTCCCAGAAAGATGGGGGGAGATCCCTTAAAGAGAAATAACGCGCTAAGATGCGCTTTTCACAAAGAGGGAGGACATAAGACTGAGCACTGCAAGGATCTTAAGTCGCACCTTGAAGAATTGGCCCAGACCGGGCATCTAAACAAGTTTATGGAGAAGAAGGCTAAAAAGGTTACTGCTAATGGAGATAGGAGGCCCGATAATGTGCTTGAGGACGATGCTGGCCATATATTTGCAGTGATTCATAGGGATCTGATATGAAGAAGATTTAAAGGAATTCAGCTCGGATGGAAGTGAGAAAGCTTACATCAGTAATGCAAGCTTTTAAGATTGATCCAGCAAAGACACAGTTAGGAAAGCATCGGTAAACAGACGACATCGATTACAGCAAACACATCGTGTTTACAGATGAAGACCTAGTGGGAGTAAGAACCCCACATCATGACGCCTTGATCATTACCCTCAGGATAGCCAACTATGACGTCGACAAGTTGCTCGTCGACTAGGGAAGCTCATCCGAGGTAATGCATCTCGACCTGTTCAGAAAGTTAAAGTTAAGCGTTGCCGAACTGAAAGAATCCATTGTCCTTCTAGTTGGCTTCGCTTGAAAAGTAACTATCCCATTAGGAAAGATCGTGTTTCCAGTAAGGGCAGGAGGTGTCTCCAAGATGATCGAGTTTCTGGTTGTCGACATTGACTCGCCATACCAAGCTATCCTTGACAGAGGGTGGCTACATGCAACAAGGGCATTCCCGTCGACCTACCATCTGAAACTCAAGTACGTGATTGAGAGAGGAGTAATGGAGATCCACGGATATCAAGCGATGGCAAGAAGGTGCTTCATAGTGGTCATCCACCCGAAACTAGAGAAGAAGGTGGAGAAGGCCAAAGAGAAGATTGAGGAGCAAGTAGGTTTGATACCTTCGAAATAGCAACTAAAGTATGGAAGACCTGGGGTGGAGGAGACCAGGATCCTCCCCTCTAAGCGGGTCATTGAAAACCTGAAAGAGATTATAGGTGGTTAGAGTGAGAAAGACAGAATGTTCTTGATTGGATCTTCTCTCACAGATCAAGAAAAGAAGGAATTGACGGTATTGTTGAGAAACAATCTAGACATTTTCAGGTGGGAAGCATACGAGCTTCCTAGAATTGACCCCAGTGTGGTTTGTCATCGGTTGCACGTCGACCCCACTTTCAGGCCTATCGCACAGAAGGCACGACGAACTGCGCCCGAGTAGGCCAAAGCTGTAGAAAAGGATGTAGAGAAGTTGCTGGATGCAGGATCCATATGGGAAGTTCAATTCTCTAAATGGCTTTCCAACCCAGTAGTAGTTCCAAAGAGAAATGGAAAATAGAGAGTTTGTATAGACTTCACTAACCTTAATAGGGCATACCCTAAGGATAGTTTCACCCTCCCAAAGATTGAGCAATTGGTGGATGCCATAGCAGCTCGTGAGAGGATGAGCTTCCTAGATGCATACTCCGAGTATCACCAAATTCCTCTGTATGCACCAGACCAAGATAAAAGAGCATTCATCACCACCGTCGATTTATACTGTTATAAAGTTATGCCCTTCGGGCTCAAGAATGCAGGAGCAACTTACCAGTGGCTGGTCACCAAGATGTTCAAAGACCAAATGGGAGATACCATGAAAGTCTACATTAATGATATGCTAGTCAAGAGCAAGCGCAAAGAGGACCATCTCTCAAACCTATCAAGGACCTTCGAAATCCTCAGGAAATACCGAATGAAACTCAACGCGAGAAAATATTCTTTCAGTGTCCAGTCAGGAAAATTCCTCGGGTACTTGGTTAGCGAGAGAGGCATTGAGGCCAAGTCGGACCAGATTAATGTGATCAACAGGGTATAACCCCCGCACGATACGAGACGTACAGAAGCTCACGGGAATGCTCACCGCTTTGAATCATTTCATCTCAAAGTCCTCTGAGAAGTGCAAGTCATTCTTCTATCTCTTAAAAGGAAATAAGACACTAGAGTGGAATTAAGTTTTCTCGAAAGAATTGAAATAACTCAAGGCTTATCTCAGCACACCACCTTTGCTCATGATAGCTCAAGAAAATGTTTCCCAGTACTTATACCTCACCGTCTCCAGCCACGCCGTTAGTTCTACACTGTGTGCGAGAAAGCGAGAATCCAGCACCCAGTCTACTATGCAAGCAAGACCTTATTGTACATTGAGCAGCGGTACCTACCACTGGAAAAGCTCTCCTTTGCACTAGTAATGGCCTCGAGGAATCTGAAGCACTACTTCGAAGCTCACACTATCGTCGTCCTTACATCACATCCCCTTAAAGTAGTCCTACAAAAAATGAATCTGTTTGGCAGACAATCCAAGTGGTCAGTCGAGCTCGGACGATTTGACATCCAATTTTAACCCAGGAAGGCAATCAAGGGGCAAGTCCTCGTCGATTTCATCGCAGAGTTCACAGGTGAGCATCCTTGCGACCAACCCATGAAGAAAATGGAAGATCATTCATCAAGAGGGGTTTGTCGACTGTTTATTGATGGATTCTCCAACTCTAAGGGGTCAGGAGTAGGCATTGTGCTCATTACTCTAGAAGATACAATCCTCGAGCAGGGAATCGGGCTTGGATTTGAAGTCTCTAACAACGAGGAAGAACATGAGGATTTGATAGTCGACTTACAGAAGGCACATGTATTGGGGGCAAAGCAGCTATAGGTGTTCGGCGACTCATAATTGGTCTCCAATCAGATAAGTGGGGACTTCAATGCAAGAGATGAAAGAATGGTAGCTTACCTCACCTTGGCCAAGAAGGTAATGTCCAACTTTGAGGATGTCAGTGTCCAATAATTTCCCAGAGGACAAAACAACCATGCCGATGCCCTGCAGCCCTGAGTTTAGCAATCGACTCTGACCTAAAGAGAACAATCCTTATTGACTTCCTCGCCCAGCCAAGCATCAATCAGAGTGACGAGCTACCAGACATGGGACATATGCTCCAGATTGAATCAGTACCCAGTTGGATGGACCCCCTGCGGGACTATTTGAAAGATGGAGCACTTCTAGATGATAAGAAGGTTTCTCATCAGATAAGAGTCAAAGCTGCCCGCTTTCACTTATCTCCTGAGGGAAAACTATATAAGAGATCATTTACTGGCCCTTACCTCCAATGTGTTCACCCAAAGGACGTCGAGCAAGTGTTATGCGAGCTACACGAAGGAACCTGCAGGAGCTATATTAGAGGAAGATCGTTAGCTTTCCAAGCAATGAAGGAAGGCTACTGGTGGCCATACATGCAGAGGGATTCTGGAGTATATGCTCACAAGTGTGAAAAATGTCAGCTACATTCTCCTATGGTCCACCAACTTGCCAGCTTCCTAAGATCACTTACTAGCCTTTAGCCTTTTACCTAATTGGGAATGGACATCGTGGGACCTCTTCCTACCGCTGCTAAAAATTATAAGTATCTACTGGTCGCCACAGACTAATTCACCAAATGGATTGAGGCAGAGCCGCTGACAAACATCAGGGACGCAAATATGATAAAATTTATATGAAAAAACATAATTACCTGCTTTGGGATCCCCAGAACCATCATCACTGAAAACAGAACGCATTTTGAGAGAGGCCCCTTCCAAAATTTTTACAACGACCACGGGATCAGGCACCATTTTAGCTCGGTTGCCTACCCCCAGAGCAATAACCAAGCTGAAGCTTCCAACAAAAAAGTGATCGATGGGTTGAAGAAACGACTTGAGCGAGCCAAAGGTGCATGGGTGAGCGAGCTACCACACATTCTGTGGGCTTACCGCACTACCCCACGATGAGCAACTCGGGAATCCCCATTCGCACTAACATATGGGATGGAAGCAATCATCCCTCTAGAAGCTGGCCTCCCAACCATGAAATCCACCTTGGTCGACCATGGCCATAATGATGCAGCATTACTCGCTGAACTTGACCTAGAAGATGAACGCAGAGAACTAGACCTAGTAAGACTAGCAAGCTATCAACATCAGCTTGCAAAACACTATAACAAAAAGGTCAATCCAAGGACATTCCAGGTTGGGGACTACGTCCTAAGAAAAATTCTTGGCAGCGCAGTAAAACCATCTGATGGCAAGATGGGTCCAAACTAGGAGGGACCATTCAAGGTGATAAGGGACAACCTATAAGGCGCCTATCACTTACAGACGCTGGAGGGCAGAGAGATACCCCGAGCATGGAACACAACCAACCAAAAAAAATTCTATTTCTAGTTTTTTCATTAATCCTTTATCGCATTGTTTGCATGGACAACTCATTTTTTAATTACTTTTGATTAATAAAAGATTGTTTGACAGTGGCATTCAATGAAGTGTTAATTTTGTATTATTAACTTTATAACTTGCTCACCTTTTCCAAGTGACATGCACAAAAGCAGGGAATCACCCTCCTCAGGTTTTCGTTATGAAACATGAAAAACCTATTAAGCATTACCCATGGAAATATATGAAGCCCTACAAGGAACCCTTAGGCAGCTCGACCAAATCGAATTAGTCGCCAAATAATGTTTGGCTCAAAAAACTTGATCGGATAGGACATCCAACACCAGATGTGTCCTCGCCATTGCCATACTTAGGCCTAAGGGAGTGTGACGAAACGACCTAAAAGGTAAAATGGGGAATAATGGTAGCTCATGAACATACTGGACTGGGAGGATACTCACACAATAAAATAACTTTACCTACATCAATTCTAGTAGGCTACGAAGAGCCCAAGATAATCAAACGAAAAATTAATGAAGTAAAATTACACAACACATGTTTAGTCGGTAAAACGCCCAAAACATAAATATTTTATTACTTCGTTACATTTACAAAGAGTTACATTGAATTAGGAAAATCCTAATGGGGATTGGGCACCTGAGTAAGGTAATCAGCCACTTGCGATCTCCGGCCATCATCCGAATGAGGGGCCAATTCTTCCTCGACTTCATTCACATCTTTCTCTAATAGCTGTCTGGGGATATCATCTATAGGGACCCACTGGTCATCCCTCCTGAAAGGATTAGGCCACAGAGTCGAAGCATTGATCTAATGGAGATACTAGAGCATTGAGTTCTTGAGGACCTGTAGCTCCCTGAGGGCGCACAACCATCCACTAATAAATGACATCTCTTGAAACTCTTTCAACCTCGTCGGAGCATCTGTCCAACCTTGGTCATAACCATTAGCCCACACTCGCCGAGGACCTTTCTTGAACAGACGCCTCAGCCGTGTGACATCTCTTTGAAGCCCAGCAACAATCACGTATACCCCATGAACATATTTTCGAAGCTCATCCATCTACCTAGCTAGACCCCCTGCATCTATACCAGCTCGTGGACCAGCCGAGGGGGTAGAACCTCGCAAAATTTGAGAGGCGGCGCTAGGCCCTATGCCAACTCGTGGAATAGAAGATGAAGAGTAACCTTGCAAAACTCGAGGTACGACACTCAGCGCATGCTCCCTAAATCGCGAAACCTCCCTCCTCAGAGTCTCATTCTCCTGTTGAAGAACTTCTCTGACTTGATTGATTTCGGAGGCATCTAGAAGCTTGGATCTCAAAGTGTTAACTTCCTCTTAGACAGAGGCACCAACTTCTTCCATCTCCTGAAGTCTATCCTTCAGTTTGGCGACGAGCTTAGACTGGTCCTTAAAGCTCTTATTCCTCAACCTGAGAGATTTGTAAATTCTAATGAAGGCTTGGATAACTTGATTGCTCGCATTAGGACCGATAATCCTTCCCAGTTGAGAGGAAGCAGGTATATACTCATCTACATCAATCAACTACAAGCCATACGAACATTAAAGAATAGAAGGATCAGTATGCAAAAGGGAAAGTATTTTTATTTCATTCAAATAAAGGGGTCCAATTACATTGGTAATTAAAAGAGAGCAGTGTAAATAAAGCAAAAAAATACAAAAGGAGTCCTAAGAGAAGGCTAGCTGGCAACCTCAGTTTGTTCAGAGGTCGCTGGTTTCTTTCCCTTGTCAACAGCAGCGGGAGCACCTCCCTCAGATGGAGCAGCTACTATTCCTTGAACGGAGGGAGTGTCAACAGGAACAATGAGAGATGCAGGAACGCCACCTTCAATAGCCGATACAGGAGCCTCATCCACAACAGGCTTTGAGCCTGGATCATACTCGTCGAACAAGGGTGAATCAACATCCACCCCAGTAGCCAGAAGTGCCTGGTTCTAGCCCTTCTTGAAGTTCAGTCGTTTGATGTAGACTATTTGAACATCAACATCCTCATATGTGGTAGCCCAACCAGAGTTATGCGAACTCTCCTTAATGGTAGCAGCCTCAGACTCCACCTTTTTTACCTTCTCTGCCAGCACCTTATTCTCCTCGATCATGGCTAGCTTGCTTATACAGACTAGATTGTAGGACTACCTCAACTCATTTAGCTCCTTGATCATCGCTTCCTTTGCCATATTGGCTTCAACAAGGGCGAGATTAGAGGACTTCTAGGCCTCGCTAGCGGTCTTCAAATTGTCCTCCATCTCGATGCCTTTCCCTTTCAGCACAATATTCCGCTTCTCCAAGTCTGCATTCCTACTCACCAGCTCATCGCGAGTACGATAGAGAACAGCGAATTGAGTTACGAACTGCGAGTAAAAAGGAAGTATTAGAAGAAAGCATTGAATAGAATATTATAAGTATTAAAAAATGAAAACATACTTACCAAGACTAGCCTCTGACTCGCTTGCAGAGCTAACTGGTTGGTCCCCATTGCCTTCTGTCGATCAGCAGGCAAAATGGCGCTCTCGAGCAATGCAAGAGCCAACTGGGGTGAGAGGGCAACAGAGGCCCCCTCGAGTAAGGAGGACATAGGTACCAAAGCTTGCCTAGCCTTCATCCTCGGTTCCACTCTCCTTCTCTCCTCTTCCTTCTCCTTCTTCTCCCTCTTATCTCTCTTCCTCTCTTCCACCTTCTTTCTCTCTTCAACCTTCTTCCTCTCCTCTTCCTTTTTTCTCTCCCTCTCTCTCAATTACTCCTCCTCCCTCCTCCTCTTCTCCTATTCGATGGCAGTAGGCTGGGAACCAGTGGCAACTTCTCCACTGCCAGACTTTTTCTTTTTTGATCGCTTAGAAATAAGCATATCTTCCTCATTATCATAACCCCTGATCAGATTCCTCCTGGGAGGATCCATATCTTCCTTGTTGGAACTGCTAGATTCACTGGAAGATTCTCTATCTTCTGAAACCTCTTCCAAGATGGAAGACCCTTAACCACGAGAGATTGCCTCATTTGAACCACCTTCAGTACCTCCCCTATTATCACCTTCACCAGAACTGCTCTCTTCCTCGTCCAATTGGATAGGATCTGTAGCAACTTCTTCAGTGATATCTAGCTCGAGGATGCTATCTACAGGTCGCGTGATAAAACTAGACCCAATATTCTTGTACTACAGAAGAAAAGTAGTTGATCAAGGATGTTCACCGTCAGCCAAAGGTTTCTCTAATATTCTAAGCTTTGATCAACTCAGCAGCTCGATCCTCACTGAGAGCAGGTTCCAAGTTCTTTGTCCTCACTGAAAGGAAAGAGAGAAGAATATCAGAGAAATTACTCATTAATAGAAAGATAGAAGAGCAGAGAAAAAATTAAGCTTACCTATGAGCTCCTCCCTGTAAAAGGGGACCATGAACCTGTCAGACCTCAACCCCTCAGTATGGGGAGGAAATTGCCAATTTCTAGTACGAAAACCCTCTTTCAAGTAATCCTTGTGGGAATAAGGTAGATTTACTAACAATTCCCTATCAGGACTCCCGGCCTTGAGGTAAAGAAGACCAGAACTGGTTCGTAAGAAAGAATAAAAGAAGCATATCTCAGCAAGCCTTAAATTGGTGCCATAGGGTTGGTTTACTCTATGGACACCATTAATAATCTTCCTGATGTTTGGCGAACACTGCGCGAGAACGATATTGAAGTAACCAAAGAAATGCAAAAATAAACTACTTGGAGGGAAAGTAAGACCCCTTGGGATAGTAAGAGGACGTAAATCCGGTGAGCGTCCTGTATTTCTCTAACATTTTTAGGGACAGAGGCGCACTCAATTTCCTCCCAATCTAGGATGTTATAGTACTTCCTAAATTCAGTTATTGATCTATTGCCTATATTCGCCATTTACAAACCCTAAATTACAAATGCGGAGAATTTTTAACAGAAAAAACACAGAGAAAGATCAAGAGAAACTTACGAAATCAAAACTTGGCTTGGAACGACACAAGTTTACAAGAAAAGACGATGAAGGAGATTGAGATTGAAAGATGAAGACCAGGGAACTAGAGCGCAACAGTAGAAGCTCAGAGGAAATGATAAAATTTGAAGAAGTTTGAAACGATAAAAATAAAATGTTGCTCCAAAGGACTTTTCAATGTTTCCAATCATAGCGCACAAGACACGAAGCGGGTTGCCGCCTAAATCAGTTCAGATGCACTTTGTTCTTGAGATGTGTGGCACAATTTACAAAAATACCATTATGACAAATCATTTAAATTTATTGAGCCCAAATTGTGGCCCAACAACTTTAGGGGAAATTGTGGGTACCTCGATTTTCCACCACAGGCCCAGACGAGTAAACCAGTGAAAGCGGCCCAAAGTCTGGGAGCCACGCTTCCCAACTAATTCATTTATGACTCAATAAAGCCCAAAAATCTCGCATGCAGATATTCCTGGGGTTATGGACTGATGTGGGGGAGTCCAACACCCTAACTCCCTGAGATCAAAGATGTATATAACAAACTCTAAGCCTGTGGCAAAAGGCATGCATTGTATTTCCTATAAAAAACACTCTCCAGAGTATAGTGAAATAATACTGAGAGCACCCCCGTGGACATAAGCATTCTTGCTGAGTCACGTAAATATTGTGTCGTGTGATCTTGAATTCTTTACATTCTTTATTTGCTTCGGTGATTGTCTTTTCTTATTAATTTGTGTTGAACTTAACTGTCACCACACATGGTGAAGGACTTTTTGGTGCAAAATAAAAAGTCTTGGACTAAACGTGTATTAAAAAAAGTTCGAGGGACTATTTGGTACATGCCCCATATTTTTTTTAGTTGGCACATTTTTTTAACTTTTTTACCTTATTTGTCTTGCATAGCCAAATATGACTGGTTGTGTGTGTGTGTTTTGGGGGGAGGGGGATTGTGTCAAATATGAGTTTGAGGTAAATGAATATTTTTTAATGGCCATGACACTTGTGTGATGAAAATCAAATAGTTAAATATAAATATTTTTGTATCCATTTGAAGTATGAGGGTAATATGGTAATTTTGTTTTTTCACTATATTGCTCTTAACCATCCAAACAAAAAATGGTGAAAAGGTTAAAATTTTGACATAATGAAAAGTAGTCCATCCAAACGGAGATGGTGAAAATAAAATCACCAAGATAATCATTCAACTTTTTATTTTAAGATGGTGAAAGATATTTTAACGTGAACCAAATGGACCCTAAGTATGACCAATATATCTATGGTGTATCGGTTACAAGGTGTAGCAGTTATGATAAAATAAATATCCAACACCTCGTCTTCATCATTAAACATATCCATCAGCAAGGTACATTTGGATTTTTTGCGATATATGATTAAGACGATCTGAATTTCCAATGGTTGATCAAGAATTTGAAGTTTTTAAACCTAGATATGATGACCTATAGATCTCTTAGAATGTTCAAAAATTGAAGATCTGACAGGGGAAACTGATGGAACTCATCTCATAAATTGATGAAGTTGCTCAATCTATAAAGGCTACCGAATAGACTTTAGTGCGAGCGAAAGAAGCCTAAAGAAAGGAAAAGTTAAATCTAGCATTTCTGCTCTGTCTGACTATCAGACAAAAGTTTCTATAGATGTCGCTTCGTCGCTTAAGGAAGGCTTATTTTACACTCCAAACTTGTAATTCCTCATAGGGTACATTTTTCTTTTATAACGTAACATGGTTGGAAGTCCCTTGTCTTTTTTAATGAGTTTTTTATAATGAAATACATGAAGAGTTTTGTGTTTGTGAACTTTACTATGTATTCTTCCTTTTGCTTGCTTCAACACTTACCCTTTTGTATTCATAATTGATTATAATAAAATTACGCGCGCTTAATTAAAACTTTTGTGGAATATCATATGTGATGATACCCTATCTTAACTCTGGTATTTAAGAGTTCTTAGACTCTCCAACGCCCTCATATAAGGACCAAGTTCCCAAGGTCATCCATTTACCTCATCCAGAAGACTAGAGAGTCTCCAAAACCTCTGATGCCCTCGTAAAAGGGCCACAGTAGTGTGGCAGACCTCATTCACCTCTTCCTACTCCTAGAATGATAAATCATTCCAACATGTCTTTGCAACCAACTTCAGAGACCATAACACCAACATTTCGTCATGTCTGACGCACATGGTAAACCTTGCACTAAAGAGAAATAACCTCCAGAGTTCACATAACCCTTATCTTAGAGGTGTATAACTGTAATATGCTATAAGATAATCCTATGGCAGCCCCATGCTAGTTCAAAACCTCCTAGGAATCCGATGAAGCTTCCGTAAACAGTCTAAAGGATAGGTGAAAATCACAACACCATTTCTCCTACTGGTACTACTCAAGCCCACTTGAATTAATGGATTCCATCCTTATTAAATGAATTCAACAACTACCTTATAACACTTTAAAAGACTTTGGCCAACTCCACCACATTGTCGATGCCAGTAAACCTTAGAAACATCATAGCCATGATGTGCTAGTCCATTCATTCTCTCTCCTAGATTATTTGTATAAATAGGAGAATGGGGAACGGTTTAAGACATGTTTAAGTGATCATACTTCCGGATAACGAAGAGTTTTAGCATTCATAAGTGTTTACGCCATGTTCTATACTATATCAACCCACTGTTGTGATAAGAAATCCATATCTAGGAATATTTTCGATTATCTTATACCTTGTTGAGCCCTCAATCATTTTTAGGACCATTAGATAAGTCCATAAATTACATCCTAATGTCATTGGTATTGTTGACAAAGGCCTCAAGGACTTAAGACTCTCTTGGACAAAACCTAATAAGTATACTATATTGTAATAACATTTTTATGATCTAATAAACAATACAATACCTTTTGACAGTGGACGTAGGATCATCAGCTGAGGTTTGAACTACTGTAAATACCCGTCTTACACTTTAATGATTCTCCCCCTTTATATATCTGAGGTCCAGAGGACAGCCCCTGTTGGGTCTGAGGTCACTTAAGATTTTAATACCCACTAGTTTGGCGTCATCTATGTGAACAAAAGTTCAATTTCTTTTTAAATACGTATATTTCTCTACTCGAGATCCCAACTAATGTCGATTTGGTCCATTATTGCAAAAAATGGAAACTAGGAAAAATTATCTCCAAGATCAGTTAGTTACCATTCTTAATGGGCTTCCTTTACCACCAGTGGAAAGGGAACCATTTGTACACAAACATAAAGGTAGACCTCGAGTTAGAGGGAGATAATTATTTAGAGGGTGTGATTAGGGGAACATCTAGGAACTAGTTTTCCAAGGTCAAACCGGGGACCATTAAGAGATTTTCTTAGCTGGAAATATCCTTTAACCATTTCATTAAAGATCAGTAGATTAGGAAGCCTATTTTTCAGCTCCTCCACTTCAGTCAAAATACTAGCGAAGCTCTCAGAAAATATGCCAAGAGATTCAACCAAGAGGATCTCTAACTTGGTGACCTAAATGACACCATTTTTGTAGTTACCTTCATCTTAGGCCTCACCTCACAAGACTCGCTAAGGTCTTTTAGAAAAAAACTTGCAAAGTCCATGATTGAGTTATTGGAGAGAGCTCAGAATTATGTCAATATTTAACACATAATCTTAGAAAAACAAACTACATCCTCCCCTCACAGCCCCCCCCCCCCCCCCCCCCAAATAAGGATAGAGAAATAAGTCTTCTCCTTTCTTAGGGAGACCTCGGAGGCAGCTGAGGCCAAGACGAATAAAAAAGAAGGTAAAAGGAACAAACCTGCAAAATCCAATTATTTCAATCCACTCATAACCAGTATTGAAAAGGTCTTCGCAGCAAGAGAAGCTCATGATATCCTATTTCTTCCCAAGGCCACGAGGACCAAAGATAACCAGAGGGACAAATCGAAGTACTGTAGGTTCCACCATGACTATGGAGATAACATTAGTGACTGCACCAGACTTAAAGAGGCCATTGAATGGATGATAAAAAAGGGGTTACCTCAAAGAATTTGTGGCTAAAATTTGCATAAGGATCACTGCGATAAGAACAAAAAATAATAAGGATGATGTCCCTTTGATTGATGTCAATAATATCTCTAGAGGTTTCTACGAAGGTGGAGTCTTTGCCATAGCCAAAAATATCCCACTTCAAGAGAATCCAATATGAAGGAAACCAATTCAACTATGTTTCTCTCCCCCCAAAATCCCCAAAGCGAGTTCTAATGATGGTGTTTCAAGAAACATCCTCAATAAGGGTCAATATCCCACATAATGACCCCTTGGTTATCAAATTAATCATGGGAAATGCTAATATAAAGAGAGTCATGATTAACACCATGATCTCTGCATACATCTTGTTCTTATATGCTTTTGAGTATACGGGCCTTAGCGCAAAGCACATTAAATATGTTAGCACTCCTATGATTGGATTCAATGGAGAGAAAACCTACTCCTTTGGATTTGTCACTCTACCCCTCACCCTAGGTTCTAATTTTTTTTGCACAACCATCTAGAACAAGTTCATAGTGGGGGACCTCCCCTCATCTTGAAATGTTTTCTCGGGCAAACCACCGCTCAATGATTTAGATGCGATTATCTCATCGTGAAGGATGGTGATGAGGTTCCTAACCCCAGGGGAGTGGGATAGGTTTTTGAGGACTAGAAGATAGATCAGTAGTGTTACAACACTTTCATGAAAGAAAATAAGATGTCAACAGAGACCTCCTACAACATGTTTGAGGTCCCAGAAAACTCCCAAAGAAGCTTAAGAGCCCTAACACATATCTTACCTCATCCAAAAGAGATGTTTAAGGTCCCATTAGAGAGCTCGTGCATAGAGTTATTGAATGCAGATACTTTAGATCCATGAGATGAATAAAAAGAGAAAATAGGTGACCAATCTCAGGCTCTGATCACCATACGCCTTGGTGAGGAGGATCCCACAAAAGAAGTTCATATTAAGGTTATTCTAAGCCCCACCCTAAGGGACGAGATAACCCAGTTCCTAAAAAAGAATAAATATGTCTTCGTCGGGAGCCATTTAGACATGATCGAAGTGTATCTTGAGGTCGTGGTCCATCACCTCAGCATAGGCCCAAACCATAGGTCAGTACGCCAAAAGAAGAGGTTCTTCGAACCAAAGAGAAATAATGTTGCGACTGAGGTGATTGATAATATCTTTAATGGTAATTTCAGTAGAGAAGGTTAAGTACCCAAAATGACTTTATAATGTGGTCCTTATGCCAAAAGTTAACAAAAAATAGGGTGTGTGTGTTGAATCCCTGACCTCAATAAAGCATTCCCAAAGACTACTATCCTATGCCTTGTATTCACTCCTCAGTAGACTCCACAATAGGTTACGAGCTTCTCTCATTTATGGATGCCTACTCGAGGTACAACTAGATAAAGATGGCTCTTGAAAATGAGGAAAAAACCTCATTCATGACAAGAAATGGTACCTATTGTTACAAAGTTATTCCTTTAAGACTAAAGAATGCAGGTGAGACCAACTAGATGGTGGTAAACTACATTTTTTAAGATCGAATCATTAATACCATGGAAGTTTATGTTGATGACATAGTGGTCAAAATCTTGGAGGCTCAGAACCATGTGAAGAACCTTAGGGATACCTTCTTTGTGTTGATGGGGAACCAAATGGGTCTCAATCTATATAAGCATTCTTTTGGGGTTACTAGAGGAAATTTACTTAGGTTCATGGTTATGGTGCAAGGCATAGATGCTATTCTCAATAAGATTCAGGCTCTAATGGAAACGAAGCCTCCCAAAATAATCAAAGTAGTTTAGAGCCTATCCCGGGGAGTTACTGTTCTCAATCATTTTGTCTCAAAAGATACCCCAAAGGTGCTTGTCTTTCTTTGAAATACTGAATAAGGCTCGCAACTGGAGTCTTGAAATCGAAAAGTCCTTCCAGAACCTCAAGAAGTACCTATAGTCCCCACCTCTGCTATTATGGGCAATCATTGGGGAAGATTTGTACTTATCACTTGCGGCTTCACCAACCATTATTGGTTTATCTCTGATCCATGAGTATTTTGGGGTCCAGTACCTTATTTACTATGTCATACGAGATCTACAAAGGGCTAAAAGGTAGTACCCAGGGAAGAAAATTTTGGCCTTATGTCTTATGCCCTAAGCTAAGTGTTTGAGGTGTTACTTCTAGTCTTGTACCACTGTGGTCATTATTGATCAATCCCCCAAAAGATCTTCCACAAGTTTGGTACTTCAGGAAGTCTTGTAAAATGGTCTATGGAGTTGGGAGAGTTTGTTGTCAAGTATTAACCTCTACGTTCCATTAAAGATGAGGCCTTAGCTTTCTTTATTATGAAGTTTAATAACCTAAAAGAGGTGGAAGAAGAAACTAATAGACCGAAAAAAATGATTCTAAGGAAAAAGAACCAAGACAACTATTATTCCAATCCATATACCCTAAATCTTCAACAAGGGTTTTCCACATGGATGGATTATCAAACAGCTAAGGAAGTGGATATGAAGTTCAACTGGTAAACCCAAAAGGTGGTACTATTATTTTTCTCCATTTCCAATTTAGAGCCTTTAAAAATGAGGTAGAGTATGAAACCTTAGTGTCAGGCTTAGACTTGGCCATCAGTTTGAAAGAAGAACTTGTAAAGGCCATTAACGAATCTCAGCTAGTGGTCACTGAGGTATATAAGGCTAACGGTTATAGGATGGCATGGTATATGGAAATTTTTAAGAACCTCATTTATAGAATTCATAAATTTTATATTAGAAGGGTCCCTCGGGCAGAGAATTTAGAGGTTGACCACCTTACATGAGTGGACTCATCAGATAAGATAGATTGAGAGGTCCTAATTGCTACCTTGGACCAACCAAGTATCAATGAACTTCAAATCCACATTGTAGAGGTCAATCAGAGCGCAAACATGATGATTCCCATTATCGGCCTACCTCAAAGATGGGGTCCTACGCAAAGACAAGCTTAAGGTGAGACAAATGAAGTCCCTAGCATTCATATATGTGACACCCCGCCTAATTTAAATATCGGGTAATCAGGCCTTTATTAAATTAAAACAAGTTTCTCAAATGGTTCATTCTTAGCATCACTGTCGAAAACTTTTTAATTACTAATACCCTAAGTAAAATTAGACCGGTGCCAAATTTTATCTTTCTTAAAACAGATAAATCAACCATGCGGAACAAAGTACAAATAATCATGTACTATAAATCAAACAACAAGTAAAAGTACAACAGAATAAAAGTATTACCGAATAAACCATTGGCTAAAGAAAAACCCAAACAACAATAGAGTAACCACCAGTCTGAAACCAATAAGTGAGACTAAAACCGGACAACAAGTCCATACATAGAATAGTGTGAGATCCTGTACTAGATTTGAATGAGAGATATCGCCTAGTCAAAATCCTGTAAGCATCCACTGTGCTACAACTCCGAGTCTCTGAAATGGAATCATCATACATGGCATCCCTGTGGCTGGACACCTAAAAGGTTTTGAAAATATTTTATAGCAAGAGTTAGTACTCGAAACATTTTGAAAAGATTTTGCAAGTGTTTATCACAATATAAAATGCGGTTATTGATTACACATGTTAGGTTCTCGTACACTCTCTTGAGTTAACTCACCCCTCATCTTTTGTGCACACCTAACGTTCTACACTTAGTTTATCTAGCCGTACTTCTCAAGCTAACTAAACCAAAGTAGTAAACTAAACTTATCTGTACCCAAGTTCCAGTGCCGCCCATACAGTACAACCGTTTTTCTAACATCACGCGTATGTTAATTAATTCCCTAGTAACATATAATCTATGTTATCTATTTCCAAGACTTCTCATTTAGTTTCACTTACTAAAATTACTACAATTCTCACAATTGTTAACTTTCCCTCTTATGTAATTAAGTTTCGCTACTTGAATTACTAAATAGATTTTCTCTATCTAAAGGTTCATTTCATAATTAAGTTTCACTACTTAACTTACCAATTCAGTATGTATCTTCAAATACATATCTCAATCTACTAACAAACGGAAGTAGAATATCATCAAGTATATATATATCACACAAAATATATACTAAATATCAGTAATTTCTATTTTGTCCTTTTTATACACGTAAAGGACTCTTGGTTCGAAATGATTCATCGACCCCAAGTAAGAATTGGTTCGGAATGATACATCGACCCCAATTATTTTTTTTAAATATATATAAACACATATTCTGGTTCGAGACTCTCTCATCGCGACACCAGTTCAAAGTTTGGTTCGGCATTTCTCATCGACCCCAAACATATAATAGCATTATGTTAGTTCGGAATGTCTCATCGACCCTAACATAATTAATTTAGGCATAATCTCTCCACCTAAAAGATCACATAATTCAGTAGGTACACGCCCGACCTATTAATCATATACGTACGTAATATTTTAATCTCATATATTTACCGTACAATATTCGCCTCATGATTTATCTCATTAATCGTACTTATTTGAGTATTCACACAACTCTAAGGGTCCTAGTTACCCCTTACATATATTTTCAGTAGTTATTTCTTACCCTATTGGTCTATTACTTAAATTGAATTTACTTCGCCTCGAAACTCAATTTCCGAAATCCCCGATACTCTACTAAATCGGATTATTCTCCTCGGTCCGTAATCCAAGCCCTACACCCAATGGCCTTATCGGACCTCAACAATATACCTACTGGTCTTATTTTCCCTCCCATATAAGTATAATGTAAATCCTAGAATACTCATTCATTCCCGAACTCAACGAAGAATTAAACACAAAATTTTCGGGAAACAACTTGCGTCGATCGATCGACGGCTGGGTTCGATCGATCGACTTAGTCGATCGATCGATAGTTCGAGATCGATCGATCGATCGAACAGGGACAGACGCAGCTGTCTTCTTCATTAAGGTTTTTCCTCCATTAACAAACCTTCAAACTCCATTATAGTCCACCAAACTTTTTCCCAATGATCCTAACATATTTCCACATATACTAGGACAGTTTCTAATGTGTCAAATACATCAAAACTCCAATTACTTTAAAGAAATAATGAATCAAACCCAGAATTTCTTGAAAACCCTAGTTATGGTGTTCTTCCCATATTATCATTCAAAATCCAGATTTTTACTCCGAAAATCATCAAGTCTAATATGAATATTAATCCTCTACATAGTTTAAATCATTCTACATGCGATTCCTATCCCAACATGCATAAATATCATCTTTCTCCAATCAAAATATTGATTTAAACAAAACTATTCAAAACCCTACACATGGGTATTATAACTTTATAAATTTTTGCAATAAACAACTTGCCTTATGATCAGTAGGGTCTGATTTCGTGGTTCTTGTTGATTATTGATGATCTTCATCCTTCAATCCTTCTTCCCCAACAAGTATGATGGTAGAAATCCCTTTGAATCCTTCCCAAATCTTCTTTTTGCTTTAGAAAGTTGTGCCTCTCCTCTCTCTAATGGTATTGGTGTTGTCATGGGTGTTCTAACCCTAATTCCTCTATCATACGTCTGATATAAAACTCTCAATTTCGTAGGTCATCATACCCTCATATGTTAAAAGACCAAAACGCCCCCGAACGGTCTCGGTTTAGCCCAAAATTACCCCGGGACTCAACGAGTACCCCCGGGTATACCATTTTGACTAATTTGACCCTTTCGGACTCATTGGTGACCTCTAAATTATCATTTGAGTCACTTAAAAAATATTACTCGTTCTCACCCCAACATGGTCTACACGCGTTAAGTAACTATTTACCACTCGCATTAAGTAAATAAAAATGATGCAATATACACCGGTATCTATCTTTCGAATAATATACCAAAATTACAATTTAAATAAAACTCTTTAAATTACTACTCTTTCGTAATTTAAATTAAGCCGACATTTTCTCATTTAATTCTCCAATCTAATTAAATGGAATATTCAGAAATACGGGGTGTTACATACTTCCCCCCTTGCAAAGGAATTTCGTCCTCGAAATTAAGATAAGGTTGGTATTAAGGCTAAGGACCCTAGACATAATTGTATCCTCTAATACCCAATGTCAAATCATCACATCCTAACGGTCGCCCCAAGTACATACCTTGCTTCATAATAAATTCTTATCGCACGTTACCCATGTCGCATATATCATAATTAAGTCTCACTACTTAATTTCTCATAGATTTCCCAATCCAACGTTAATTCTTGGAATTAAGTTTCTCCCTACTTAATTTACCCATTCGATGTATATCTCTATATAACATCTAAGTGCCTACTCTCACTCATAAGTAGAATATTATAAGGTATATATTTCACACACAATATATACTTTAAGGAAAATTGGTCCGGCAAAACTCATCGGCCCCAATAATCCTATCATTTACATTGGTCCGAAAATTCCTTGACCCCAAGGTAAATGTAATGCACATGTCGGTTCAGACCTTCCGTCGATCTCAATATTTATCATTGATTTGGTTCGAAAAATATCGGCCCCAAATCGATCCCCCATGTATTGGTCCGGAACATCATCGACCCCAATACAGAGATTAAGCAAACTTACTATCGCACATAAGTAGTAAAAATCAATAGGTATATATATCTTACACATAACATATACTACCAACACTTATTTTATAATCCCCCCCCTTCTATAACAGTTTTGGGGTTATTGGCTCGGAATTTCACTTCGATCACCAATAGTTATTAATCACTTGTCTCGGAATCACATTTCGAGCACCAATATATGTACATATATCTCATCGCACATGAGTAGACAATTTGTGAGCTATATTTTACACAATTCATATACCCTAAATGTCATACTCCAATAGAATGTCCTCATATCACGCGTTAAGGACTTAAAAGTTCGAAATGTCTACTCGAACCACACCCAAAGTACATGTATTGTTCGTAATCGGTACCCACGAACCTAATTCTCATGTACAGTCCATATAGGCACTCACTCTACCTATAAATATGCTCATATAGGCATACATTCAACTTATGGATTGATCAGTGGGCTTCTCCGAAATTCCACTTATCGTAAGGGCGTATCATTATTCTTTCTCACTAACATTGAGTCGTAGGTAGCACAACGTACTCAAAATAAAACTTTATCTCTATTCCTTCCCGACCTTCTCTCACAGGGAGGAATTTTAGGATTTCATCCTGATTCACAATCATGTAGAGCGACACCTTACACTCTCCCTTTTCAACTACATACTAATCCCTCCCGGTCACCCCATTTCGCTACCCCCAACGAAATGTTGGCTTAATTATGATGTTCACAACCCATCAATAATTTATAAGTCTGTCTCTTCATTCCATCACTGGGAATGTGGGTTCACTACCACATTCTGGTTGTTCATTTCGAGTCTATCTTGTCTATTAACTAGAGGTGTATCTGGAGACAATCTCACTACGTCTCTCCTCAACATCGCTTCCCACTTACGTCATCTTTCCTGAAGTGGTACTCTATTCCCCTTTCTCTCTGGGTTTATTATACTTTACAATCCGTGCACTCTTCGCAATTGGCGCACTTTTTGGGTTGGTTACTTTATAAGGATCAACATTTTAGTAACACGTAAGTCACTCACAACACTCAGTCAAGTAGCACCTTGCGCTACTTCTTCACCACAGTTAGGTCTCCCACATAAAGAGATAACCTTTGAACGGTTTCCCACCGACTTTCATCCCAAAGGGTGTGCTGTATCTCTCAGCACATATAATCTTGGATTATCGTCAATCTCCCATGACGTTCAACCCATTTCATCGATACGACTTGTTTCCTAATTTCCCCAACGTCGTACAAAATTTTCCGCATCCCTCTATCTCGAATGTCTAAGGAATCCAATTGACTAGGGTGCCCATACACCCTTTTCTCCGGGTACATTTTCAAAAACATTGCAAATATCGCACCCGTAACATGCTTTTCTTCAACTCTAGCCTAGTCTACACGACGTGACTACAATCTTGTGGGTATTCTCAATACCCTAGAGACAAAAAATCAAATCTTTGCCCACAAAGTCCCACTTATCCCTTCGTGGTGAGGTAAGCCTTTCAGTGTTTCTCCACAACACTACCGGCTCCACTGATGTCCTAGCATCTAACAATGTCTTTTCTCTTGACGTGCATAAAAATTCAGTCGTATTCCCTTTCGCAACCGAACTTAAACAAGGGACTTCTCCCCATGTATTCTTACTGAGCATTATTGGAACAACACATAGTCGATATGCTCAAATTCGATTTCTCGATAATATGTGCAACCATACTCCAATATTGCTAAAGGAGTCAGTTGCACAGCGCTTATACTATCACTAAGTCTTTAGCACTAACTACAACAGCGAGCTCGATCTCTCCGCTCAGCAGTCATACCACAAACATTGACTCACATCATTTAGGTTCCCACACACCGAAATCAATTACTAAGAGATGTTCATAATCTCTGAAGTTTCTCACATTTTGATGAATAATGACAACTCGACCCTTTTTCAGGTGAGGAGTCGTCATATACCCCATTCACTCGAGGCTAAAACTCATATACTTCCTTATCCATCGCTCGGGTGATTTAGATGGTTCCCGGACATAACACGCTTGTCCTCTCCGGAATGCAAAACTTATTGGAGTTATTATTTCTTCAAATAACTTCCAGCTAAAAATAAAACACGTGGCCCTAGAATCCACACTAGACATCTTTTCAAAAAATTCCTGACTCCAGGCCATGCTGACCGATTTGGGTACCCCTCCTCTCGGACTGGGTAGTTTAGATCCTGAAGACTATCATCTTGGTTCCCTTAGTTCTGCTGACCAAGAGGAACGCACTATGGGACTTAACAGTCCCGAATTATGATCTAATCATTAAATCCTCTAGTGGGTTTCCACTTATGGCTTGCACTAGCCCCATTACATTCAATCTTACTCTTTCACTAAATCTCTAAACTCCCTTAGCTTCGCCCACCCAGGAGCATTAACCTCAACCTTGTAGGGAGTACCATATTGTCTTCATATACATAAGTCGTTCAAGAAGAGTTTTACCAAAAATTGCGAGCTATAACTCGAGAGTCCATTTTCTCAAGGGCTCTTTTCCCTTATACCTATCTCATCGGTACAAGTTCACTTCACAGGATAAATTTATCTCTCACGATTGGCCTCTACCAGGCTTTCATGTGAGGGGTTCATATATTCCCATTCACTACGCTTCTGAATCATCATTGTAGAACTTTGCGGTTAAACTATACGTAAAGTTCTTCTATTTATATATACGGACCCTCGGTCCGAATGTAGTGACTGGTATCCCCGCCACGTTGCCTGAAAATTTACTCAAATTATTCACTTCTGAGTATTTCTATTTCGTCCTAACTGCCAAAACCTCTGGACATACTACTTCCATTGGTTAACATGCACAGTCGCCGTTTTATCACATTTACGGCTCGTTCTCATCAAATTTTCTTAGACCTACTCCCACTATCACTGCATTGGGCGGTCTAGACTAGCATCCCTCTTGCCGTCGCGATACTTGGAAAATGCCTGCTATGCCTCAACAACCCTTGCAGCATTTACTTCCATTACACGCTAGGAGTGACCTCGACCACGGTCATCTCTCCTATGATTGCCATCTTCGAACACCCCATGCTTTATGCCTCCCTCCTCCCTCCTGTAGTCCTGCTAACGTCAATGCTGGACCTACCACCATATTCGACGTACCGTGCCCAATCGGACTCGTATATATATAACACTACGTCTATTAAATAGCAGGAGAACGTAAAATACGTACGTAGAGGAGTACAATCATCCTAAGATATGGCTCTATATCAATCAAACGATACGCTGAAAACGAAGTAAGCCGTACAGATCCTATGGACACTAGAACCTGATGCTCTGATACCATCTGCGACACCCCGCCTAATTTAAACATCGGGCGATCAGGCCTTTATTAAATTAAAACAAGTTTCTCAAATGGTTCATTCTTAGCATCACTGTCAAAAACTTTTTAATTACTAATACCCTAAGTAAAATTAGACCGGTGCCAAATTTTATCTTTCTTAAAACAGATAAATCAACCATGCGGAACAAAGTAAAAATAATCATTGTACCATAAATCAAACAACAAGTAAAAGTACAACAGAATAAAAGTATTATCGAATAAACCATCGGCTAAAGAAAAACCCAAACAACAATAGAGTAACCACCAGTCTGAAACAAATAACTGAGACTAAAACCGAACAACAAGTCCATACATAGAATAGTGTGAGATCCTGTACTAGATCTGAATGAGAGATATCGCGTAGTCAAAATCCTGTAAGCATCCACTGTGCTACAACTCCGAGTCTCTGGAATGGAATCATCATACATGGCATCCCTGTGGCTGGACACCTAAAAGGTTTTGAAAATATTTTATAGCAAGAGTTAGTACTCAAAACATTTTGAAAAGATTTTGCAAGTGTTTATCACAATATAAAATGCGGTTATTGATTACACATGTTAGGTTCTCGTACACTCTCTTGAGTTAACTCACCCCTCATCTTTTGTGCACACCTAACGTTCTACACTTAGTTTATCTATCCGTACTTCTTAAGCTAACTAAACCAAAGTAGTAAACTGAACTTATCTATACCCAAGTTCCAGTCCGCCCATACAGTACAACCGTTTTTCTAACATCACGCGTATGTTAATTAATTCCCTGGTAACATATAATCTATGTTATCTTTTTCCAAGACTTCTCATTTAGTTTCACTTACTAAAATTACTACAATTCTCACAATTGTTAACTTTCCCTCTTATGTAATTAAGTTTCGCTACTTGAATTACTAAATAGATTTTCTCTATCTAAAGGTTCATTTCGTAATTAAGTTTCACTACTTAACTTACCAATTCAGTATGTATCTTCAAATACATATCTCAATCTACTAACAAACGGAAGTAGAATATCATCAAGTATATATATATCACACAAAATATATACTAAATATCAGTAATTTCTATTTTGTCCTTTTTATACACGTAAAGGACTCTTGGTTCGAAATGATTCATCGACCCCAAGTAAGAATTGGTTCGGAATGATACATCGACCCCAATTATTTTTTTTTAAATATATATATACACATATTCTGGTTCGAGACTCTCTCATCGCGACACCAGTTCAAAGTTTGGTTCGGCATTTCTCATCGACCCCAAACATATAATAGCATTATGTTAGTTCGGAATGTCTCATCGACCCTAACATAATTAATTTAGGCATAATCTCTCCACCTAAAAGATCACATAATTCAGTAGGTACACGCCCGACCTATTAATCATATACGTACGTAATATTTTAATCTCATATATTTACCGTACAATATTCGCCTCACGATTTATCTCATTAATCGTACTTATTTGAGTATTCACACAACTCTAAGGGTCCTAGTTACCCCTTACATATATTTTCAGTAGTTATTTCTTACCCTACTGGTCTATTACTTAAATTGAATTTACTTCGCCCCGAAACTCAATTTCCGAAATCCCCGATACTCTACTAAATCGGATTATTCTCCTCGGTCCGTAATCCAAGCCCTACACCCAATGGCCTTATCGGACCTCAACAATATACCTACTGGTCTTATTTTCCCTCCCATATAAGTATAATGTAAATCCTAGAATACTCATTCATTCCCGAACTCAACGAAGAATTAAACACAAAATTTTCGAGAAACAGCTTGCGTCGATCGATCGACGGCTCGGTTCGATCGATCGACTTAGTCGATCGATCGATAGTTTGAGATCGATCGATCGATCGAACAGGGACAGACGCAACTGTCTTCTTCGTTAAGGTTTTTCCTCCATTAACAAACCTTCAAACTCCATTATTGTCCACCAAACTTTTACCCAGTGATCCTAACATATTTCCACATATACTAGGACAGTTTCTAATGTGTCAAATACATCAAAACTCCAATTACTTTAAAGAAATAATGAATCAAACCCAGAATTTCTTGAAAACCCTAGTTATGGTGTTCTTCCCATATTATCATTCAAAATCCAGATTTTTACTCCAAAAATCATCAAGTCTAATCTGAATATTAATCCTCTACATAGTTTAAATCATTCTACATGCGATTCCTATCCCAACATGCATAAATATCATCTTTCTCCAATCAAAATATTGATTTAAACAAAACTATTCAAAACCCTACACATGGGTATTATAACTTTATAAATTTTGGCAATAAACAACTTGCCTTATGATCAGTAGGGTCTGATTTCGTGGTTCTTGTTGATGATTGATGATCTTCATCCTTCAATCCTTCTTCCCCAACAAGTATGATGGTAGAAATCCCTTTGAATCCTTCCCAAATCTTCTTTTTGCTTTAGAAAGTTGTGCCTCTCCTCTCTCTAATGGTATTGGTGTTGTCATGGGTGTTCTAACCCTAATTCGTCTATCATACGGCTGATATAAAACTCTCAATTTCGTAGGTCATCATACCCTCATATGTTAAAAGACCAAAATGCCCCCGAACGGTCTCGGTTTAGCCCAAAATTACCCCGGGACTCAACGAGTACCCCCGGGTATACCATTTTGACTAATTTGACCCTTTCGGACTCATTGGTGACCTCTAAATTATCATTTGAGTCACTTAAAAAATATTACTCGTTCTCACCCCAACACGGTCTACACGCGTTAAGTAACTATTTACCACTCGCACTAAGTAAATAAAAATGATGCAATATACACCGGTATCTATCTTTCGAATAATATACCAAAATTACAATTTAAATAAAACTCTTTAAATTACTACTCTTTTGTAATTTAAATTAATCCGACATTTTCTCATTTAATTCTCCAATCTAATTAAATGGAATATTCAGAAATACGGGGTGTTACAATATATTGCATGGAAAATGGGGTATTATTCAAGAATGGGTACTTCTCATCACTTTAAAGATGATTAAGTGCATCAAAGGCCAATTATGTCCTTAGAGACCTCTATGAAGGTGTCTATAGTTCCCGTACAAGTCCTAAGATCTTTTATCTACAAGGTCTTAAGGCAAGGGTACTTCTGGCCAACATTAGGAAAAGTAGCCAAGGATATGGTCCAGCATCGTGATAAGCGTTCTAAAATAACCACCCAAGAAGATTTGATGTTAAGTCCATGGTCCTTTGATCAATGATGCATTGATTTGGTGGGTCACCCGCCCCTTATCAAAGGCCCAAACAAGTTCTGCATTATGGCATTGATTACCTCCCCAAGTGTGATAAGAATTAGCCTTTAACCACCATCCTGAAGAATAAAACCACAGATTTTATTTGTAAAAACATCATTTGTCGATATCTCTTACCTCAATTAATCATCATTAACAATGACAAGAATTTGACAACCCAACATTCAGGTAATTATGCTCAGACTATGCCATAAGTAATGATTATTCATCTCCATACTACCCTCAAGATAATGACCAACCTCAAGAAACTAACATCACCATCTTTCAAAACTTGGAAAAGAGGTAAGATAAGGCCAAGTGGATCGATTAGAGAAGGCCAAGTGGCTATGGGTTGAGGAGATTCCAAGCATATTATTATCCTATAGAACCACAATCTGAGGTTCAGTAGGAAAAAGACCATCTCCCTCACCTTTGGCACTAAAGTATTGATCCTAACAGAGGTTGAGGTTCCTACAGAGGGTGGCTCAGTTCGAACTAGAGGATAATGAAAAAGGCATCAATAGGTCTCTAGATGAATTATAGGTACTTAATGAAGCTTAACTAATCGAAATGGTTTCATATAAGCAGAGGACACGCTCCAACTTCAACAAAAAGGTATGCTATAGAAAATTCAAGGTGGGGACTTTGTCTTAGGAGAGGTCACCCTTCCAACTAGAAATACGAATGAAGGAAAGTTGGTCCCTAAATGGTAAGGTCCTTATATAGTGGTCAAAGTGGCAAGGCCAACGTGTTATTGGCTCAAAGATATGGAGGGATCGAAACATTCGCACCCATGGAACATAGAGCAACTCAAAATATACAGTAAATGATGTATTATACTAATTAAATGAAATGAAATAAATCTTATTTCTACCTCTGATGTCTTAATAAAATGCCTAAATATGAGTTACAATGATTAAATTATTGTCTCTAAACGTATGGATGAGGTCCACGACACCTAAATCCAATGACCAAAGAAGATTTTTAAGGCTTCACTCCTTAGCTCAAAGCACAGAGTTGAGGTCCAAGATACCTCAACAAAAAGACTTATAGATATGAAAGGCTTAAATCCTTGGTTCCCAAAGTCCTCAATGTCTTAAAAACCAAAAAAGAGTAACGAGGCATTAATACTTGGCTAAAAAAATAGTTAAAGGTCTAAAGACCCAAAAAAATGAAAGGAATTACCATGGATTTCATCCTCAATTCTGATAAAATTGTGTAAGGTCTAAGGATGCACAATAGTAAAACTAAAATAATACTTGTTGTGCCCAAAAAATATATTTTCAAGAATACATAATTACACAAAAATGGAAAAAAAAAAACATAGAAAATTATATTTCTCGACCCCATTTTTCTAAAAACGCCAATCAAAATTCCCTTTTGTAACACCACTAATAATTTGGGACTTTGAAAGACTTCAATTGAAGAAAACAAATTAGGGAGCTAATTTTTTACATGAAATTTTTTGTCTGAAATTCTAATTTTATAAACAAAAGTGCAAGGTTCCAACTTCAAAGGTTCAAATGTATCAGATCCCTTTGTAGAACCTCAAACTTATGCCAAAAATCATTCATCCTAGTATGATAAGGTCCCAATGTCTTAGGAAGATATTTGAATCTTAATTTTATCATCATTTCTAAGTCTAGAAGACTTATTGTCGATTTTGAGACTAGATATTTAAAAAAATATCTAAGTCCAGAGGTCTTATGGACCATGGTGAGACTTTAGACAAATGCCTAAAATCTAGAGGTCTTAGGAACTGATGAGGGCTTAAGTTTGTGTATATTCCTAAGTTTTAAGGTCCTTAGACCCTTGGCATAACTAAATTTTATATTCTAAGTCTTTCATTTTACATGTTTCATAGGCCCCATGATCTTTAGGCCTTTGTACCACAATATTTTACGGAAAATAAGTGTTTACGCAAAATTTTTGGACTTTCAATCCTAAAATAGTACAAGTACAAGGGATTTTATGGTTCTAAGGTCTTATGACTCACATCAGAGCCTCATTCCTAACTTTAGAAACTACACAAGTATATTACAAAGGTCTTCAGACCCTTAAATATACTTCAATAAATTGACTAGTCAAGTTAATTTGTTTTACCAAGAAATCTTAGGGGGCTATGGGGGAATATTACGTACTGGCATACCTCATACAAATGAATTATATGCAAAGAATACTTTCAAACCAAAAATTAAGCAAGTATAATGTAGAAAAAAGCAATACAGAAGTCAAAAGTTCAAAATCCAAGCCATTGTCATTGTCATTGATAAAGAGATGGGGGATTACAATAAAAGGCATGCTGTAGCATAAAACCAAAGTATGGCATGGACCAATGAATTGTGATGTCTATTATCATGAAACATTCAATTAAGCATTATCTATAGGTCATTATGTTGATCAGGTGAATATTCTCTTCTGGTCGGCAGTATGGCCAACCACTAGGGTCGGTTTTGCATATAGGCAAAGCATGTGGTCGTCTAGGGACGCCGATTAATCAGGGCCCACTTTGAAAATAATTTAGATTTAGGAAAATTAGGTATAAACAAAATTATTTATGGAAAAAAAATTAGTTACGAAAAAAATTAGTCGTGAAAAAAAATTTAGCCTTACCACTTAACCCCCCCCCCCCCCCCCCCCCCCCAAAAAACAAAAAACAAAAAACTTGTTCCATTTAAATAATTTACAAAGTAAAAGGATCCAAAATAGAAAGACTGGAAACTCATTTATAAGTTCGATTAAAAAAGTTCAAACCCACACATTAAATCCACTCAACATAATACCTAACCCAATCGACTCACTTACCATCTATCTTCTTCTCTTTTCCCTCTCACACTACTAACAAGAAGACAACCCCCATCCATACTCCCCTCCCCCCCAACACACCACACACACAAATTTCGCTAGAAAAAAATACTCCCCCCCATAAAAACAAGGGTGAAACATATAGAGTTTTAATTTCTTCAATTTTAGAAATTTAGGGTGTTTTGGAGGGGGGGCATACTCAAGAATTTGGAGATTGATTGGATCTTGTGTGTATAAGTATATATTCATTTCCTTTGTTATATTTTTTTGACTATGTAAATTTTTGTTACTAATATTTGGATTGTATTTTTTTTTTTTAATTTTGTAGATTCCAATTTGTCATTTGGGCATTTACAAATTATAGTTTGGGGTTGCTCTCAAGTGGGTTACAAATCAGTTTTTATTGTTCTTGTTTAGTATTTTTCTTAAATATATAATATTGTTGTCATTGTGTGACTAATTTTCTATTTGCAAATTACACTTGTTGTGTGATTAATATGTCTACAAGAAAATATCCCTCCGGTCACGAAAAATAGAAAGACAAAAATAAATTGAAGAAGAAACATTAAAATTAGCGGGTTCACTAAATAAATATTTTAATAAAAAAATAGAAAACGAACATGTTGATGTTGAACATAAAAATTATATTGAAAGAATGAACTTTTTTTTTTCAAATGCTTGGATTGCCTAATGAATAATTTTGACAATACCCGTTACAGTTGCCTCGATCGAAAGAAGTTTTTTAAAATTATAATTGATAAACAGTTAACTTCGTTCTACCATGACTCAAGAGTGATTAAATGGATTAACTACATTATCAATAGAAAAAGCTGATGCCAAAAAGAAAAAAGTAAAAGAAGAAAAAAAATAGAAAAAGATTTGTTATATGACCTTAATTTTGACGATTTAATTGATATTTTTGCATAAAAATGCAATAAGAACACACTTTCTTTGATAATTATAAAAAGATTATGACATAAAGGCCCTGAGTTTGTTATTTTCCTAGGGCCTCGAAAATGTTAGAGTCGACCCTGCTGGCCACCAGCAGGAAGGCAAACCATCAACTTGGCAGAATGTCAATATTTGGACACGTGGGAATATATATTATCTCTTTTATAAGTGCACGTGGGTTAAACCCCTAGTCTAGCACATAATTGGTTGTCATCAAGAATGTAAAGAGGTATAACTACCTGACTTATAAAGGCACTCCACTCTTCTTCTATAGCCCATTATGTCCCATAGCTGGGACATGAAGAAAATGACATATACTGAACCTTAGATAGATCCTTGAGAGCGTATACCACATTTTAATACAAAGTGATTTTTCACTCATGGATCAAGAAATACCTAGAAATGATCATTTCCGTTATATAGGATCGATTATACAAAAAGATGGAGATATTAGTGATGATGTTACGCATAGGATTAGAGCAGGCTGGGTTAAGTGGAGAAGTGCGACCGGCGTTCTGTGTGATAGACGTATACCTTTGAAGTTAAAAGAAAAATTTTATAGGACGACCATTAAACCCGCCATGTTATATGGGACAGAGTGTTGGGCAACCAAGAAACAAAATGTGCAAAAAATGAGTGTGGCGGAGATGCGAATGCTAAGATGGATTTGTGGTAAAACTAGAAAGGATAAAATTAAAAATGAACAAATTCGTGAAACGTTAAAAGTATCTCCTATAGAAGATAAATTGAGAGAAAATCGACTTAGATGGTTTGGACACGTCAAGCGTAGACCAATGGATGCTCCTGTAAGGAAGAGTGATTTAGTTAGTATTGATGGTAACCCAAGGGGTAGAGGTAATACTAAATTAACTTGGTGGGATGTTATAAAAAAGGACATGATATCATGTGGTTTAACCGAAGATATTGCACTCGACAGAATGGAATGGAAAAATAGGATTCATGTAGACGACCCCAAATAATTGGGAAAAGGCTTTGTTGAGTTGAGTTGAGTTGAGTTGAGTTGGATGTTGGCACCCCATTGGGTTGAACCATGTTAAACCCCTTTGTCCCATTATCTTTTTCTTATTCCTCTCAATTTTAACTCTATTCTACTATATTTGTTATAGTTTATTATTGGTAATCCCCATCTAAGACCTAAAATGTCCATTTACTAGTTTTAGACAATAACAAATTGGCATCGCCTGTGGGAATTAACTAAACAAGACTTTATTGTTTCCTTTTCAAATTTAACTATTAGCCCCTTTATTGCATGAAATAGGGGGTAATACTAAAAGTACCTAGGTGAATGAAATCATTCCTTCGTCCACCCTTATGGAGATAGGGTATCTATAAGGGAAAATTAATGACCATAGCCAAAGGTCAAGATGAAATATGAGAAATCATGAAGCAACTAACTCAGACACTCCAAGACAATCAGAGAAAGCTCGTAGTAGTCCCTATCATGCCATATGGACGTAACCTCTCTAACATGAGAGGACAAATGTAGCCTCCTACCCCCAATGGAGATATGTAGCCACCCTATCACGAACGGGCTCTACTAAACCCTACGAGCACGATAGTTGGATCATAAAATGAAAGGAACAAATCTAGTCATTCATATGGAACAATATCAATATGCCACCGACATTTATTCAAGCCCTGATTAGATGTGTTACTAATAATTTTCCAATATAATTACTAGATCATCACAAATTTAGTACAATAATCTTCCACGAGGGCATCTTCAGCTTTCAACAGCTGGCTAATTTATTGGTCAGCAATTTCTACTTTGGAGCTGAACCAGCTAAAAAGGTAGCTCATCTACTAATTGTTTTCTAGAAAGTTGGAGAAACCCTTCGCGAATACATCACCTAATTTAAGATACAAAAGTTAGAGGTCGCTGACTACGATGAGAAGATGAAGATCACTGCATTGATGAGTGACTTGCTACTCCAGAAGTTATATTATGCTCTGTCTAAAGAGACACCCAAGACTATAACCGACTACTAGCCAAAGCCAATAAAATTATGAACATCGAGGAAGCTATGGATTCTAAAGAGATCAATAATTCCAAGGCTGATGCCAAGAAGACTTTAGAGAAGAAAAAGTAGGAAAATAAAAAAGTGGGCAAGCTAAAATGATATGACAAATGTACTCATCTGATTATCGGTGTTCACCATATTCTAGAAGAGATCCATAGAAGTATATACCTAAAATGGTTTTGGAAACTGAAGTCTCCACCGAATCAAAGAGACAAAAGTCAATACTCTGAGTTCCATAAAGATCATGATCATAACATCAACAACTACATAACCCTAAAGTACGAGATAGTGAACCTTATTAGAAGAGGGAAACTATCAAAGTTCATGGACAAGAGAGTCCGAACAGCTCATGCAGACGAGTAGGGGCCCACTAGATGGTCAGAATTCCCATGTATAAGAGGAGATGACATGAAAAAGAGCATGAACGAAGCTTTAAAAATGATCCAGACCTGCCAAGGAGAACTAAGGAACCTGTGTGTGAGAAAAAAATGATCTCTTTTAGATGGAAATTTATTGCCGAAGGTGATGATGGTAGAGGAAAGGAAAGCCGACTTCAATTAAGACAAAGACTATTATTATATTCAACATATCAACTTGTCCAGTGATGTGGACACTCGTAAGAGGAAAGTGAATAAAGATCGAATGGTAGTAGGATTTGGAATACCCCGTAATTTTGGTTTTAATTAATTTCTTTATATCGGAATTTAGTAAATATTAGTTAGTAAGATAAAGGATTAATATGTATTATAATAATTATTTACTTGTGTCTGATAAGTGTAACACCCGTTTGTTCGAGGACATAGGAATTTAATTTTTGGGGTAAAATAATTTTTTTAGGAGTCTCGAATTTAAATTTAGTGTGCACGATCGATCCAGGATGGGTCGAGATAGTCAAAATGACTGTTCAAGGGTTTAATTTGGGTTCCAGAGTATTTTGTTCTAGTTAGACTCGAATTGAAGCAAACGAGTCATCTTAAGTGCGTATTATCATTTAAAGTTGGGATTTAAGGAGTTAAAGGCTTAAGAGTCTTGTGAGTAGCCAATCTCTATTTTGTGAGAAGAAAACCCTAGAGAGAAAGAGAGAAACCAACATGAGAGAAGAGGAAGAGAAGAAAAGGGGAGAAAACTTGGAGCTTTTGAGATTTTCAGCTCAAATCCGTGATTTCAAGGAAGATTCAACCTCTACAACTTTAAGGCAAGTGATTAAACTTGCTAAATAAGTGTGTGTGTGTGTGTGTGTGTGTGTGTGTGTGTGTGTGTGATCTCATAATTTTTGTTGGTGATTTAGTTAATTTGGATCTTTAATTATTAAACCCTAAAGTTTGATGAGCAATTCTTGTATCTAGGGTTATATTTGTCGTTTTGATGATGAAGATGGTGGGGATAGTATATGTGTTGGGTTTTGATGTTAGGATATTGATGGAATGAAGTAAAAATTAGATTTTAGAGATGTAGAGGTGATCTTACAAAGTGTAGAGTAAGGGTTTCGGGATGAATCTCGTGGGTATAAATCTGTACAGAATCGGATCGATTCGTTTTTATGAGGCACCGGATTGGTCCAGTCATTAAAACTCTTCTGTCGAATTTCAGGAACCGGACCGATTCATTTTTTAGGACCCTCGATCCGGTCCGATCACTACATTATGCCAGTTTCAATTTTAACCCTTTTTAAATGGTTTATTTACTTAGGGACCCTATAAAATAGTGTGTTAAACATGTTTATAAGATATCAAGGGGGTTCATATCAGCTTATAATATAGGGGCCACTTTGGGGTCTATAATAGAGGTATATATAAGAGTAAATTGTGTTTTGTTTCCTCTGGGGAATGAGGATTCTTTTGAGGATGGTTTAGGGCTATTATGGGAATATATTTGGGAGTTTAACTTGCTGAGTCCTTTGGTAAATTCTCCAAGCAGTAGTAATTTACTTAACGACGAATATGGACTACATGAGAGTGGTCGTGTGTCCTTAGTGTTGTGAAATGGTTTGACTATTCATATCATAAGTGGGATGGATTTGTAAGTTTCAAGTGAGGGATTGAATAATAAAATGAATTGGGAAGGTATGCGAGAGTGTATCGGTTAGTATAATGAGAGTTATATACATATATCCAGATTTATTACTTTTATACATGCGGGCGTGAGAAGGTGATATATATATATATATATATATATATATATATATATATATATATATATATATATATATATATATATATATATATATATATATATATATATATATATATATATATATATGGCATGAATGTATATACAATGTGTGATGATTTGTATATATGATGTGATCGAATGTATATATATGTGGTGTGTATGATATATCTATTATGTGCTTCATACCCTTCTAGTGCTATTAAGGGAAGTTGTGCGATATGGGTGAATCCCCCTGGCTTGAGGAGCAGGGAGAGTATTGTCCCCAGGTCATAGCACCCATTATTTATAGTGTGATTTTTCTCAGGGGTGAGACGTGCTGGGTATGTTTCGTTCTGATTTTCGGTGAGGAACTATGGATGCTTCCCATTCGTTACAATTAGGTTTTTACCATACCGGTGTGAGCTAGTCCGGCTGTTGGTAACCCATGGACATGTGAGTGGCTCCTTGGAAGTTTATAGCATTGTAGAGACTATTAATATACATATATTATGTGTTTTACATATGTGTACTTTCTAGAGAACGATAAATCATGTATAATACATGCGAGTAATATTATACAAGCTTTATAGATAGTGTGCGATATCTTAATATTATACCTAGAGAAGTTATAAAGATGTGTATTATGTTTTGTTCTTTCTAGAATGAGAGTGGGTGAGTATACTCTTATGCTGATAGACGGGAAGTAAGGGGTTTGTACTATGGACATAGGGACTAATGGATTCCCACGACTGACAATGTTAAGTCATAGTGTATTGGGGGGTTCGTTGTTTGGATTTTTTTTTGTGAGACACCCACGAAACTTAGTGTAATGTTGGGCGTGGGGGAGATGTTTGGTCCTTAGTTCTTGGATTTATGTATATTAATGGGTGAATATCTCTAGCATTAATGATGACGTGAGATATCTTATGCTAATAACGTGTGAAGTTAATAATTAGAAACTGAGAAAATATAATTCAGATATATTAATGTATAGGTTTGGGCGTAAACTGAGAAGACGGTAAGAAAAATTAGATAGACGGCTATGTTAGAGATAGTGAGTTGCGCAAATTAGGTTTATGCATAGATTTAAGAGAATTTATCCCTAGAATGTAATGGGTAACTTATTTGAGGTTCATGTTCTTTCTCTTAGGTGCGCGCTATAGATGAGGGGTGAGGTTGTGTCCCAAGAGAGTGCGACGCCACTTTAATTATGAAATTTATGCATTCATAATTATTATGCATTTTAATACACTTGCTAAAATTATTTTCAAACCTCAGGCTCTGACCTATTTATATCTTCTCTCTTGCTATACATAAATTGTATTATATTAGGTTTTCCTCTGCGAGGACGCCAATGATGCATATTCTATCCAGAGTCCTTGGAGCTGTAGCAGAACGGAAGGTTACCAGATTTGGTTGTAGCCGCTTCCCATTTTTGTAAATCTAAATTAAGGATCCATTTTTGTACATCGGGTGTATACTCAAGGGTTGTATATATGTAGCTCTTTTAGGATTTATCATCTGTATGTTGTATTGTTTGTGAGCCGACCATATATTTGGGTATATCTTTTGTTGTGCACATGTATATATTGTCACGTGTGTAGTCGTTATTTATGTTTGTTTGTAGTTTCTTTTATGTTTTTTTTTTTAATTTTTGGAATCCATTTATTTTATTCTTGGTGGTTAGTTAGATTTTTAGTCTGTGCGAAAGTGATACTGAGGATGATCCACTTGAGATTCCTGTTTTATCTTAGTATAGGGCTGGCCACCCGTTATTAATTTAAGTGGTGTGTCACAGGTGGTGTTAGAGCATCAGGTTCTAGTGTCTTAGGATATGTGTGGGTTTTCTACGTTCTTGCATAAGATTTATTGACATAGAGCCCTATTATTAGGACTGTTGTGTTCATATTGCGTTTACAATCTTCTACGATGCGTAATTGTTTGAATTGAGTGTTGATACAGTTCAATCTTGTTTCAGATGCCGCCGAAAATAGGTCGCCCGGGTAGTGTAAATAGGAGGGCAAAGTATGTGGAACCCCAAGTTCTTCAAGGGATTGTGACTCCACCGGAGGTTGCCAATATTGTGTCTCAAGCAGTCAATATGGCCATGAACGCCATGGATCAATAATTTCCTGAGGCTCAGCAACAACCTGCAGCACCGGTAGCTCAAACTCACATGGGCATGTATGTGTGGGAGAGAGTTATAGAAGCTTTTCAAAAAGGAATTCCTCTAGAATTTCAAGTGGGGGGGGGGGGGGGGGGGGCGATGTGGTTATAGCAAGTCAATGGAAGAAAAATGTTCAACGTCACCTTCGTATGGTGGAATGTAATGATGTTCAGAAACAAATACTTGCCACCTTTAAGTCAGTGGGTGCACCTCTCCAGTGGTGGGAATCGATCACTACGTCAGAGCATAGGGATACAATATCTATATCAGATTTTTGGGTTCGATTAGATCGTAAGTATTTCCCTTCGACAATTCAAACGGATATGATGAGAAGATTATTAGAAGTAAAGCAGGGGGATAGGTGTAATACCCCGTACTTTTGACTATAATTATTTTTGGGATTAATTAATTAAATACGTATTAATTGATCATTAATCCGGGTTATAAATACTAATGAGATGCGAATTGGTATTTGATTATGTGCATATATGATTATATATGTATTTGGTATTATAAAATTTGTCGTGAGATTTATATACGGCATTTTAGAAATTTTATTGAGACGCGTGGGACCGCCGCGTCACGGTATAATATTTTGATAATAAAAAGTGAATTTAAAATCTATAATCCGTATGGTCGTTTTGAGTGTGCCAACGCGTCCGGAAGGGTCGAGATAGTCAGAAAACACTAGCCGGGGGTATAGTTTGGGTCCCGGGGTATTTTTAGGCCATACTGGTAACTTAAAGGGTATTTTGGTAATTTTACATTTTGAGGAATTAAAAGTGACGAAAATTGGTTAATTAAATCTGATGTGGATATTGACCCACTAAGCCCATAACCAACCCATATTAACCCTTTAAGCTACGGAGGCTAACATTAGGTTTACAATCTTCCCCAAATCAAACCCTAGCCACCTTAAGCCACCATTGGAGAAGGAGCTTAGAGAGAGAAGAAACTCTGCAGAATCTTCACCAAACCTACACCAAAATCAGAAATCAAACCAAGGCAAGTGTTTTAATCATATTTAAATTCGTAGAATGTTTCCCCCATGTTAGAAAATTTATAAATTACAACTGTTCTTGAAAGATAATGAAAACCCATGTAGATTGAAGTTTAGAACTTGAAAATTGTGAAGAGAATTGCATGTAGTATGATACGTAGATGATTTCCCTTATATTAATTGTGATTTGAAGGAATTAAAATGAAATAAATTCTGGGATTTGATGATGATATAAACCTAGGGTTCATGTTCTAGAGAAATTGGGAAAAGTGTAGAGATTTGTAAATTTAGTTGATGTTAGGATGATTCAATCCTTGAAAACATGTTAGGAGATGATGTAAATATGTTTAGGACGAATTAGAGACCCTAAAACGTTATTGGGATGAACCTTGGAAGAGATTAGAAGTGATAAAAATGGTGAAAAACGAATTGGGGAAAATCTGGGCCGAATCTGGTAGCTCGTTAGAAGCAGTCCCCAGGTCGTTCGAACGAACTCGTTCGAACGAGCTTCTAACGAGTTGACCAGTCGTTGCTAACGAGTAGGAATTTCGTTCGATATCTCGTTCGAACGAGATATCGTTAGAAGGGACAGTTCGTTCGAACGAACTGGATCTCGTTCGAACAGTCTCGTTCGAACGAGACTTCTAACGAGCTGACAGTCCAAACTCGTTCGAACACTCGTTCGAACGAGACTTCTAACGAGTTGACAGTTTGGTCCTTTTTGGACTGTTTCGATTTTTGGAGAACCGTAAACTTGTTCGAGGATATAGATAGCATTTCTTTGATGATATAGTGATAGACTTGGGACATTTGGGTAGTTATGAGGAGGAATTTACATACGAGAGTTGTATTACATGTACGGTTTGGGTTGAGACGTGAGTGGTTACTACGACGTGAGAAACTATAGCGCGTATGATTATAAATCGGATTAGTATAAATTGTGATAATTATAGTTAGTGCGAGAATGCGATACGTACTACGATTAAAATACGGTATTACTAAGATGTGTGTTTACTTAGTATATGGATTGTGTGTATGACATACCTACCATACTTGCTATCACGGGAGGTTGCGTTCGCTTAGGACCCTCTAATCCTTGTGTGCCTACGGGAGGGATATAGACTGGTACCTCGATAAACATAGGTCATAGAAGGACTTATTGTGATATTAATAAGTCTGCTGATCATGGGAGCGTAGGTATGTGCGTGACCCATGTGATGGTGACTGTGTTCGCCTCCACTATTTGTGATTTGTGTTATCTGAACTATTCGTGAGAGATTCGAAATATGTGATCCTTATGTACGTGATGTACCGGGATGGATAGCAGAGTATGTGTGCACCGCAACTTAGTTCTTGGGGAGCTTATATTGTATATTTACGATGTGATAATATACATTTAAATTAATGGGAATCCTCATGTTAATGTCGTATATATATTACGGTGTTGTTTCGAGAAATATAACGAGTTAACTAATAGTTATATATATTGCATATTGAGTATCTGAGTTTACGTTAAATCCCTGAATAATTACGAGCGTTATATGTTAATGGAACCGAGTAATACGGGTAGGACCTTTGGCAGTCTAGCTAGTTATGTTGTCACTTAGCTAGTAGTATGGGTCGTTATAGATGGGTACTTGCGTTAGGAGTGCACAGCTAGACGAGAGGTGAGAATATCATGCGAGTGTACGTCCTAACATGTACTTTGCATTTAATGTTTTAAATGTTTTTAAAGCACTTGCAGGTTTTTAAAATATAACTCCACATTTCGGGCTCTGACCCGTTCGCTTTTCAAATCTCTTTTTCTTTGTAAAACCATTTTAGGTGCCCAGCCACAAGGACACCAAGCATAGGATACTCATTCAGGTGACGAGCTGTAGCTGCTTGTGGAAGCTACAGGGATTTGCATGTAGACGCTTCTATCTTTTGGATTCCAGAGTCACCCTCTATTAGTTGTAGGGCATGTTGCCCATTTCTTTAGAGATATCTTTTACATTTCAGTTTTCAGACTTTAGCATGTATTGTTTCAGTTTATTTATTTCAGTTGTGGGATTGTAGTGAGGAGTTTTTCCTCCAGACTTTATTTACTGTTATGTGATGGTTACTCATTTTACTTCAGTATGGGGAATGGTGTTGTTTATTTCTTCATTACAATTGTTGCATGTTAATCAGACTTAAATTAAAATTTGGCAACTTGATTTTTAAATACTAGGTGGTTAGTAATATTAAAATGTTTTCGTCAGTGATGCTATTAACTGAGCCAACTTGGCATTTTGAATTAATTTAATAAAGGAGTAGCTACCCGGTATTTAATTAGTCGGGGTGTCACAATAGGACGGTGGTGGAGTATGAAGAGGAATTCACTCGGTTGGCAAAATTTATGCCCGATGAAGTAAATACGGAGGATAAGCGTATATCAAAGTTCTTAGGAGGTTTAAATTGGAGAATTCGACAACATATATTGGGGAACCCAATATTACTAACTTTTATCGATGTGATGAATGCAACACTGTTACATTGTCAGGATCACCATCTTCAAAAAAAGCAAATAAGAAATTTGACGACCCAAAAGTGGCAAGTAAGTCGGGAGAAGGTAGTGCCAATGGAGTATAATCATCACAATAGCTGAGAAATAGGCAGAAGGGGCAGGATCTCCATTTAGGGCCTTCGAATAAGAGGCAACATTCAGGAGGTTTTAGATTGGATGTTAGTGGCTCTAAACAGAATTATCAAAGGCTGCAGTAGCATTTTTTTCCTCAAAGTGGACAAGAAGGATTTGCTAGAAAATGTTTCTTCCGTGGGAAGATAAGCCATGGGAGGTTAGATTATCCTAAGAGAAGTAGAGGGCAACTGGTTCAAGAGGTTTTGGATGAACAGCCCCTACAGAATTCATGGGCAGGTTTAGACAAGAGAACTTTGATTAGGGACCCATTGATAAGGCAAGGCAGTTAGAATATGGAGGTAATATATGAATTACTTTTTCTATTAAGTATATGATATGCTTTGAGTGATATTGGGAGCATCCCTTTTTAAGATTGTTCTCTTTAGAATTCGCGAGTGGGTCGAATTTAGTGAGTGGTTGATCGCTATAACCATGTTGTGTATATATAATTACCTTGAGGAGGGTAAGTGTAGCACTTAGATGGTATCTTTTGGGAGAATATATTGTTTTGAGATGTGCCGTCAGAGTTGGGGTTTTTTCGAAGTGCAACTGTTAAGCCATGTTGAGTTGTAACGGTTAGACTATCGTTTTATAGTTTGGCAAGATGCATGAAATTGCTATGTACCAGTTATGAACGGGTCTATCTTGTGGTGATATTTTGAGATGATGTAATGGATATTTAGTGATGAGATTCAGGGTTTAGTAGGTTCATATTTGAGCGAAGAGTTTTATCTCATAGTGGTGTGCGTGACGAGAACTTAATGTTGGTGAGAACATCGTATTGATTGACGCCTTGTGTCTTGGGCATATTGTTTAATTTGTGTGTGTCAGAGATCATAAAATTATTTTATATATTATATTTTAGGCATATGGATCCATATAAATTTATTTAAAAATCTTTTAAAACTTTAATCCTAGTCTGACCGATCTCCATCCCTGACAGAGCTGCGCAGTAGTGTATTGGGAGGGTTACTTGATTGGATTTCGCTTGCGAGGCCTCCCCCGCATGAAAGTAGTGAATGTTGGGAATAGAGAAAGGTTAGATCTTCAGACATTTTCAAAATTATTATTTTTAGTATGATTTAATAAATTACATTGTTGGGAGATAGTGTATCCCTGTGGTGACTTGGGACTAAGATTAGTTTACGGATTGGTGCCTTGGTTATTGTAGGCATGTAATTATAACGGTGAGTGGAAGTTATGTCAAAATTTAAGGCTAGTGGAGCTGGGTAATTATTGCGCAGTTGAGCACGGTTGTGTTATATAATACCGGTGTGAAAGTGAAAGTAAAATACAGAGGATGTGTTATAAAATACAGAGGATGTGCACAACTGGGTCTTTTTTTGTAACTGAGTTTTTTTGTTCCTGTTATATATGTTATAAGTTTGAGTTTTTTTTACTCCACAATGCATAAGTTTAGCACATACGGTGCTAAACTCTCAAGGAAACATGTCAATGTATTTGTTCAGTTCACAATGCATAAGTTCATGTCAATGTTATACATTTAATTAAAAAAACACAGACATTGATGCAAGTGTTCTACAGTTCATCAAACTCTCAAGTTTTCTAAAAAAACATTCGTGTTATACAGGAAATCTTCTCAGCTAAAAAACCATTGGATCCAAATCGTTGAATGATAACTTATCGTAAGATTGAGATGTGTGTAGTTGTCTTAGCTCAAAACTCTTCAGCTTCAAAACTCTATAGATTGTCCTTTCCCAAACTTTAGCCACTCTCTTCTCTCTTAGCTCTCATTGTGTGGAGAAGATTGTGTGCAAATATGTCCTCGATAGTGTGTGCAGAAGATTGTGTGTAAATATATATAAAGTACATATCATACGCAGTGGAGATATGTACTTCAGCCACTCTAGTCACTATAGCCACTCTGTATTGTAGGATTTTAAGGTTACACGGATCTTAATGTACACACAATCTCGACAATCTCGAGGACATTTGATTGATTGTAAACCACTGGATTCAAAGTCCTCCCATTCAATCTCGTCCGTCAGTTGATAAAGACCAAATTGATCAGATTTGATCTGAACCGTTAATTGGGGAAGACAAAAAAAACCCTCCTCCTTTATTATATATATATATATATATATATATATATATATATATATATATATATATATATATATATATGGTGTTTATGACATATATATTATGTGCTTCATACCCCTCTAGTGCTATCAAGGGAAGTTGTGCGATGTGGGTGAATCCCCTTGACTTGAGGAGCAGGGAGAGTATAGTCCCCAGGTTATGGCATCAATTATTTTTATTGTGTGATTTTTATCAGGGGTGAGACGTGGTGGGTATGTTTCGTTCTCATTTTCGGTGAGGAACTATAGCCTCTTTCCATTCGTTATGGTTAGGCTTTTACCATGTCAGTGTGAGCTAGTCCGGTTGTTGATAACCCAGGGACATGTGAGCGACTCCTTGGAAGTTGATAGCATTGTAGAGACTGTTAGTATACATATAATTTGTGTGTTACGTATGTGTATTTTCTAGAGAATGATAAATCTTGTATAATACGTGCAAGTAATATTATACAAGCTTTATAGATAGTGTGCAATATCTTAATATTATAAGTAGAGAAGTTTTAAAGATGTATATTATGTTTTGTTCTTTCTAGAATGAGAGTGGATGAATATACTCTTATGTCGATAGATGGGAAGTAAGGGGTTTTTACTATGGACCAAGGGCCTGGATTCCTTGTATGGATTTCTCTTTGCGAGACGTCCCACGCACGAAACTTAGCGTAATGTTGGGCGTGGGGTGATGTTTGGTACTTAGTTCTTAGGTTTATGTATTTTAGTGGGTGAATATTTTTAGCATTAATGATGATGTGTAATATCTTATGCTAATAACTTGTGGAGTTAATAATTTGAACCGAGAAAATATAATTGAGATATATTAATGTATAAGTTTGGGTGTAAACTTAGAAGATGGTAAGAAAACGTATATAGACGGTTATGTTAGAGATAGTGAGTTACGCGAATGAGGTTTATGTATAGATTTAAAAAAAATTTATCCCTAGAATGTAACGGGTAACTTATTTGATGTCCTTTCGCTTAGGTGCGTTCTATAGATGAGGGGTGAGGTTGAGTCCCAAGAGGGTGTGACACCACTTTAATTATGAAATTTGTGCATTCATAATTATTATTCATTTTAATACACTTGCTAAAATTATTTTCAAACCTCAGGATATGACCAGTATATATCTTTTCTCTTGCTATACATATATTGTATTATATTAGGTGTTCCTCCGTAAGGACGCCAATGATGCCTATTCTATCCATAGTCCTTGGAGCTGTAGCAGTACGAAAGGTTACAGGATTTTGTTCTAGCCGCTTCCTATTTTTGTAAATCTAGTTAAGGATCCATTTTTGTACATCGAGTGTATACTAAAGTCTTATATGTATGTAGCTCTTTTATGATTTTATCATCTGTATGTTGTATTGTCTGTGATCCGACAACATATTCAGGTATATCTTTTATTGTGCACGTGTATATATTGTCATGTGTGTAGTCGTTATTTATGTTTGTTTGTAGTTTCTTATATGTTTTTTTTAATTTTTGGCATCCGTTTTTGTAATTATGGGTGGTTAGTCAGATTTTTAGTCTGTGCGACAGTGATCCTGAGGATGATCCACTTGAGATTACTAACTTATCTTAGTATAGGGTTGGCCACCCGTTATTAATTTAAGCGGGGTGTCACAATAAGTAAATAGTTATATAATTTATTATATGTCGCGGATGAGTGATAGCGACGGTTTAATTAGTGATACGTCAATAGAATGTTGCATCGACAAATTAATATAATTTATGGGTGATGCGTAGGGTATACATGGGTCGGGTCCGGTTAATGAAAATTTAGCATATTTTCATTTGGTTGATACAGACATTTTTTAGTCCATCGGTGATCTGGAATGGCTCGAAATAGTCCAGAATTGGTACTCAGGTTTTGTGTTTGGGTTTCGGGGTCTTTTAGATATAAAAGGACCCATATAAGGGTACGAGGATCATTTTTTACCAAAAATTATGATGAAAGTGGGATTAGTTTTTTGGGAAGACATTTAAGGGTTTAGGAAGGTGGATGACATACCAGCTTTCATACTCCAAACAAAATATTAAGAGAGAGAACCCTAGAGAAGTGAAAAAGAGGAAAAGGAACATGGATCTTGAATAGGAGAAGAAGAGGATTCAACCCGGCATAGAAGACTTAGAATTCATAATTCATCATGGTGAGTAAATACTTTCTTTGTATTGCAATTTCTTTCTAGTTAATTACTTTCTTAGTTTATAACATAAATTGGAGATTTGAGTACGAAAGATTGAAATTGAATAATTTAATGATGAAACCTCTTGATAAAGAATGAATGATCTTGAATTAATGAATAGTTGGGATTGATTAAATTTGTAATTAAAAGTAAAATTTTGGGTTTTAATGGAAGAAAATATAGAACTTAGATCAAAGATGGAATCTTTAATGATCAACTTGACGAAAGAATTGTGATCTTGAATTTAAGGGGGTTTCCTTGTTAGAATCAAATATATTAATGATATATGGGTTATAGTTCTTGGAATTTTTGGTAGAAAGAACCCTAGAAACAAAGTTGGATTTTTGGGGATGAAGCCCGCCTAAGAAAAACACTTAAGGACTGTGTTCTATAATCTCGTTCAAACCTCATTCGAACGAGATAAGATTTCGTTCAAATGAACCGTGGTTTTGGTTCGAGGAAAGGTTTCGGGTATTTTTATGAACTCAAATGAGTATGTGGGAGGTTATCCAAGTGAGTTGAGATTTAATTAAAAAAAATTGTGCTGCTATTTTTAGTGGTAATTTGATAATTAACTAGGGTGCTCAGATAAGGGTCTCGTTAAGTAAATAAATTGGGAAGTTGGGATGAAATTCGGGATTTGGGTGAACCATACGTGATGGGATATGCGTACATGTTTGGTAATTATTATATATACATAATAGAGGGACGTATATATATATATATATATATATATATGTTTATGTTACTTGTTTATTTGAACATACCTACACGAGGGTGTTATCATAGGAGGTTGCGCATAGTGGGCAGCCCACCCTGGCATTGACCTACACGTGTTGATTAATTCCCCCGATTATAGTAATATTGTATGACTAGTATGTTTGTGTGAGGATAAACGTTATTTTCGAGTTCAGTTGAGCGCTATGTGGTATGGTTGCGACCCACGAATGTATTTCTATAACGACCTCGATCGTATGTGTATTCATTTGGGATTTGTGGTGAGATTTTGACCCGGTGGCTTGGTGTGAGGTGTGATGCCTCGAGCCGGATTGCCCACGAGGAATGTATCCACGAGGTCCGAGCTCTAGGGATACGATTATACGTATGTTGTGAAAGATATATATGTATGCTTATATGGTACTATGTGAATATCTATAGCAAAGGCATAGATATGTATTTTATCATGTGATTATTTAATTATAGCAAGTGTGTTGCCAAAATACTATTTTAAATGAATCCTTAGTGAAGGTACTTAGACTTAGCTAATAGAGAGTATTATCGGAGTTAGGCTTAAATAGCGGTTATGTGTCCAAGTTAGACTGAGTAGTTTAATTAGGATAAATAAATGAACACCTTGAGCATTGTAGTCGAGAGGTGAGGTGTATCTCAAATGAGTGCGACTGGTTAATCTTGAAAGTAATACACTACTATTTTAATGATTTTAAACAATTATTTACTTGCGAAAATATTTTTTACTCTACAGGCTTTTACCCACATGTTTTTGTCATTCCTTGTTTTCCTTTTTACACCCAGGTGTGCAATAGCAGCAGCCGGGACAATAGGGATAGATCCGTTCTTTCCATTCAGTAGTTATGAATGTTATATCCTTGCTTCGACGTTCCACTCGATTCTTATCTAGATAGGATCATATATTTCCATTTAAAATTGGGAATGTTTCCTGTAGATGATGGGCTTTTATCTCAATGAAGGATTTTCTTCATTTGATAGACATTTATTTTTCTGTACTCAGTTATTATTCGGTTTACACGGTGGATGTTTATTTTGTGACCGATGGCTTATTCGGTTGAAACTTGTTACTTATTTATGCACGACACTTATTTTAGTTATTGTGATTTTATGGATTGTTCTTGTTATTTATGTTATATTATTATTGTTACACTGATGCTGAGAATGGTCCATGTAATATTCATGTTATATTTTAGTAGAGGATTGGCCACCTGGTATCAAAATAGGCGGGTTGTCATAGGATTATCCAAAGATAATATGTCTGGGGTGATTTATCCCCATAATAACCTATGGTTGTCATGATGATGGTACACGAAGGAAAGGTGGATAGAGTTTTAATCAACAATTGTAGTTCAGCTGGCGTTTTATTCTATAATTGCTTCAGAGGTTTGGGACTGGGAGATAGAAAACTTGAAGCTTACCACAGGCCCCTCATTGGTTTTTCAGGAGAGAAGGTGTATCCTTCCGGAATGATTATTCTAGAAGTTGTGATCGGTGTCAAACTGACTTGTCGAACTGAGAAGATCCATTTCTTCATCCTAGGCAAGAACTTTAGCTCAGTCTATAATATTATCCTCAGGTAAGATTCCATTGAAAAAAATTGAAGCAGTTCCATGTACTATGCATCAGTGTCTAAAGTTCCCCACTGATTATGGGGTGGGCATTATTAAAAGGAATTAAATTTAATCTATAGAGTTCAACTGTTCTTCATCTGACCAGGAGGAGTAGAAGAAACTAACCACTACCTACCAGATAGAAACATTGAATCCGCACGAAGAGGCCTAACTGATCAAAGGGCAAGTTATGGAAGTGGTAGAATCAATTATTTAGGATAATGAACACCTGGGGGAAAAAATTCAGATTGGCTCATCACTAGAATCTACCATCATAAAGGAAATGATAGATTTTCTTAGGCAACGAAGGAATGTTTTTTATTGGAGTTATGAATATATGTTGGGGATTGATCTAAAGTTTATGTGTCATGAAATTAACATATTCAGGTGTTCTAATCCAATCAAACAAAAGAAACGTGTCTTCATCCAGGAGAAAATAATGGATATACAAGAAGAAGCTAAAAAAAAAGCTTCATTGAAGACGTGAAGTACCCAGAGGGGCTTTCTAACGTAGTGATGGTCCGAAAGAAAAATAAAAAATAACATTTGTGTGTTAGCTTAATAGATTGAATAGAGCCTTCCCAAATAACCATTAAACTTTTCCAAGGACTGATCAGTTAGTTGATGCTATGGTCAAACATGAGCTACTCAGTTTCATGGATGCATGCTCATGCTATAATCAAATTAAGAGGAAAAAAGAGGAACATGAAAAGTTTTCTTTTATAACTAGTCGAGGTAACTACTATTGCACAAGAACGTTGAGGCAATGTACCAAAGGTTAGTATATAAGGTGTTCAAAGAGTAGATTGGAAGGAACAGGGAGGTCTACATTGATGACTTTCTCACTAAGAGCAAGGCTACCACTGACCATATCAAGGACTTGAGTAAGATGTTTGATCAGTTAGAAAAACATAGAAGGAAGCTTAACCCAGCGAAATGTGTATTCTGAGAACAAAAAGGAATGTTACTTGGCTTCATAGTAAATCAAATAAATATTAAAGAAAATATAGATAAGATTCAAGCGTTGAATACAAACGTTAACAGGTAGGGTAGCCGCACTAAATCTCTTTGTTTCGCAAGCTACCAAAAAATGTCTTCATTTCTTTAACGTGCTACAAAAGTTGTTTGAATGGAATGAGGAATGTGAAAATGCCTTCTTATAATTAAAAAGATATTTAGGCTCTCCCCCTTTGCTATCAAGGCCTGTCATTGGAGAAAAACTCTATTTATACTTAGCTATATTCGAGTTAGCAGTTAGTTCGCTGTTGGTCCGACTGGAGAATGGTGCGTAAAAACCCATTTACTGTTCGAGCAAAGAATACTAAGGAGTAGAGATCCGATATCCAAGTCTGGAGAAGCTATATTTAACTCTAATTGAGGGTTCCCAAAGAATGAAGCTATATTTTTAAGCTCACACCATTGTAGTCAATATAGACCTACCACTAGGACAAGCCATTCATAAACTTAAGAAATTAGGTAGACTGATGGCTTGGGATGTATAATTAGGGAAGTATGACATACAATATGAACAAATATTGATGATAAAAGGCCAAGTAGTAGTTGATTTCATTTTCGAGTTCACATTGAAGAAAATTTGCCAAGTAGACTTCTGCGGAAGAGAGCTCATCTTCACCCAAAGAGCAGACTTCTTCGAAAGAGAGCTTACCTCTTCAATAAAATGAGCAAACTCCTTCTGGAGATAGCACAACCACTAAGCTGACCAATCAGACCAGTAATAAACCAGAATCATTGGTTAATTAATAGAAAATTTATCGCTAACTGGATAAACGAAAGAAAGTGTTCAACTATAGGACTCTGAAAGAGGAGATTTTAAAGAGGACCCTCCTATTTAGAAGATGTATGTAATTGGTTCATCATGTGCCTTTGGTATTAGAGTAGGTCTGATAATTAGAACTCCAGATAACATTGAGTCTCGAGATCCCCAAAGTTCACATGTTTCTTCAACTAGAGTAGTATGACTCAAGAAAAAATGTTAGAAATCACCCAGGCAATTTTCGGGATAACAAGGAAGAATTGAGTTCCTCTGCTTAATTAGAAAGGCCAATTGCGAGGTCGATCCACCGCTCAAAAATAACTTTCTTAGACATAAATAAGAAAATCAGGTTCCCTTACAATATGCCTTTATATGCGGTAGCAAGCATCAGCGGGGGAATATAATCTAGAGTTTTGAGGGATAGTGGTGCATCAATCAAGATCATGCCCATTAGATCCTTCTACCATGATAATATCCTCAAGTCAAGATTAATCGACATGCCTTTGTACATTTTTGGTTTTGACAACTAGAGTTCCCAATTAATAGGGTATGACAATGTTGGAATTGTAATGAGCAACCTCACATCACATATAAATTTCCATGTGATTGAGTCATCCACCCTTTACCACTTGTTGATTAGGCGAGATGCATAACCATGGGTTGGATTCTTTCATATACCATAAATGCGCCAAATGCCAATGTACAGAGGTCAAAAATAATCATTAGGGAAACCAAAAAACCATTTTCAAAAGAGGAATCACACCTTATAGATACATCATTATACATATAACTCAATTAAGATACGCGTATCCTCAAATGGCGTGTTGGATGAGTAAGAGTGATAACGATCGAGAAAAGGTTGAGACTCATAACGGCCCAAGAGGAGGATCATGAAGAAACTGAGAAAGAGAATGGAGTTACTATGAAAACTAATGTTATCTCAAAATAACTCTCAGATAGGATAATGTCCATGACTGACTCGAAAGAGAAAAAAGTTAGGGAAATAGAGGCTAAGATGATTATCGAGGACAAATTATGGACCAACAGGGAGTTGAAACAAAATGAACATATCCCCACCACTAGAGAGAAAGTGTTTCTAAATGACGATTGACTATTTTATCCACTATGAGGTGCGAGCGACGGAAAACCTTTTATAAAAAACTGATGCAAAACCAGAATATGAATGTTTTTAGTCGATAACCAAGGATAATGTCTATCTACACCTTCATATATCCTTGTCAAATAGGCATTGAGGACATATAAACAAGAACTGGATCTAAAAATCAAGGCTAATATAAAATGATTACTTACAACTAAATTCATTAAGACAATTCAACATCCAGTTGGGCCATTCAGTATTATTCTAATGGGAAAGAAATAGAAAACCAGAAAATATATTTTTACTAATTTCATGGACCTCAATGGATCTTGTCATAAAGATGAGTTTCATGTACCATCCATTCTGATTCATTTCATAGCTAGTTATGAAATGTATAATTCTATGGATGGCTACATGGGATACAACTAGATCCATATGGATACATATGATGTAGAGAAGACCACTTTCAAAATTCCACTAGGTAATTTTAACTACACATTTATGTCATTTAGTTTAACGAATCCAGGAGATACGTATTAGAGAACAATGATGGTCATTTTTCATGATCCTTTTCATGACATTTTGGAATTTTCTTTGGATGATTTGGTCATCAAATTCAAGAAGGGGGACTCTCAGATAGAAGATCCAAGGAAATTCTTCAACAAATGTAGGAAATATAAGCTTAAGATAAACCCACTCGAATGTGCTTTTGGTGTGATAAGTGAAAAATTCTTAACATGCTTGATGGATCGGAAAGGGGTACAGATTGACCAAGATAATCAGGAAACTATTTTTTATATGTTGTATATATGAAAAATATACTCAGGTTATAAACCCTTTACACAAATTTGTAAGATTTTACTTTCAGTGGTGTCTCTGTCTTCTCTAACATCTAGAGACTTTTCTCTAAACCTTCTTATATACATCATAACCTTTTCTCTTGTTTTTTGTTTCTCATGATCAAGTTGGGTGAGACTATACTCATTTTCTACCAGGAAGAACTTCTATAAAAATTGTACTTGCATATCTTCCAACTCGGTCATGTTCCTTGGAGGTAAATGAGAGTACCATGTGAAGGACTTCTCCGTGAGGGAGTGTGAAAACTCTCGCAGATGAAGCTTCTTATTGTTGAAGTGAGATTCCAAGTATTAAAATAAGCGTTTGTATTTTCCTTCATATTTCCACCTCTTCCATTAAACTTCTTTAACATCGGCGGAATACACCCTTATGGGTATGGTTCCTCATTATACTCCTCTAGGTATAGTGTTCGAAAGTCATCATATACTGATACAACTTCTTCGAAATATCGTGAACTCAACATCATCATCTTTGACAATTATTTTTTGACATATTCCAAAGCCAGTCCTTCGCGTGATAAAACTTCATTGTGTTTGGTTTTTATGGGGTTGAGTCATGGGTAGTGGTGACAATATCAGTTGCTTCAATGATTAGTGTTGTTGTGGTGTTTGGGAGATTAGCCGTTGGACCACAAATGGGCCTCTGAGGTATAACACCTAGCTCCACCACAAGGACATCTATTACAACAATCGAACCTCGTCATCCATGGGTTGTTTGAAGAAACTCCAAATATTTGACCATGATATTACTCATTTGTGATGGACCAATTATAGTGTCGGTGGAATCTTAACCCATGTGGACCCCCCAGTAATAGTAATGTTTAATGGGAGATCAAACGTAGGAGTATCACGATCCCCTTTTGGTTGGTTATCATCAAACAAAGAACGATTAATATTTTCCATCACCATATCAACAAGAATGCCTCCCCAACAGAGCCACTGAATGTAAAAAGTACTTTAATATAGGGTATTTTAAGTAAATAATGAGGCATAACCCATTTAGTGATAGAAAGAAAATATTTAATGCACTATTAATAATGGGAGAAAAATTCTATGAATATCACAATATTGAGCAATGAATACAAGAATGTCGGATAATAATTATAGGGCCTTTGATTTTTATAAAGGGGGAGATAACAAGCACTCTAAATACGCACTAGTAGGTAGTTAAGCGTCATTGGGTGAATGGGGTATATTTTTGGAGGTAATGAATGGTAATGTTCTTGTTGACGACAAAGTAAATGTACCAATGGCTATAAGTTGAGCATATTTTCTCATGGCTCATAGTTTTGATAAGTTTATGATCTGGTCAAATGGTAAGCATGCTGTTTTGGAGGCTAAAAGATTAGAGGGACCTTATAATGGCATTAAATTCTTCGTCGATATACTACACCAAGCATGATAAGATAATTAAATTCTGAGGGAAATCATAATGGACCAGCCGACTTATGTCAGATGGCACAGTGTGTCATCAGCACACAATTAGCCATTAAACTACAAATCGTCAGTTTTAGGTATGTTATTGATTTGATATGCTAGGCATGATATGACATGGATAAGAATTTTTCTAAAATATTTTATATTTAAAGCCAAACGTATATGTGGATGAGAATGCATCGTATCGAGATTGTTTGAATGGTATTCATTCGGGATGTCTTAGTGCTTTATTTTTTGTATTTAGAATGGTATTCCTTAACGATGCCTTTATCTTTACCCTCCAAACCAATTCCCTCAAAGAAACACTGAGTGAGATTTCTTAATAGAGCATGTATGCTATCCTAGGTCCTATCAAACTCGGTCCATCATTGATTCTAAGGGATCTCACTTATTGCAAAATAAAAAACGAATCATAAATAAAATACTAAAATAGAATCATTCGGGAAAAAAAACTATAAAATTTCTCTCTAAATGTGGCATTGATTACATTATAAAATCTATATGAAAAGAATTTTAAAATTTTGACTTGCTAAAACATCTACATTATTTATATTTAAAATAACACTGGTATCTATCAAGTACCATTGCACTAAAAATAAATTATTATATTAGGGGGCATGTTAATCGAACCCTTACTTTATTAATAATTCAATTTTTTAAAAAAAATTCTTTGTAAGGTCATGATTTACACTCTTAATGTTTTAGTTTATTTCTTTATTCGAGGATATGAATAAAACTAGGTCTTGGTGTACTTTTAGTTTCTGAATTAAAAATTGAAGTTTTGAAGAGAAATCTCTTCAAATCGCACAAGATTTAGAGTGGAAACCCTCGCAGAAAAATTAGGTCTAGGTTTTCACTCACACAATAAAATAAGGTATACCTTTCCTATCTACATCTAGTCTTTATTCGAGGATATGGTTAAAATTGGGTCTAGGTTTCCACTCTCTATAAGGTCATGATTGTGTGATTGCCTTTATTTTTTTCTTTTATTCATTGCATCACCGAGATGTAGTTGGACGAATTAATTTAATTCGACAAAATTAAAAAAATATTTCAACTAGAGGTGTTTACTTAAGGATGCGTAATTAATTAAGAGTGAATTAATTTTACATAAATCCCCCCATCACATACTTTTTCACTCTGCACTCTACATGTTCAAAATGACACTTTTTTCATTACTCTATTAATTATGAATTTAACATTATAAAACATATTTGTTATGCGTATAAAAAGGGCACGAATGTCTATAAAATATAGTGCTTAGTAACATAACAATACTATACATATACACACACACACACACTAGTCACAAGAGCACAAATGTTTCATGTGCAATAAATTAAAAATGAAAATTGATATTAATGTTTTATTAAAATAATGTGAGATGTATTTTTTCTTTAGATTTAGTTTTTGTAAACAATATTAAACTATATAAATGTGTACATAAAAACATTAAAAGGATATTTCAAGTGTTAAAGTAAAATTTGATCAATAAGTAATTATATGTATGTAATTGAGCAATATGTAATGACTTATACACACAAGGATGGATCCAGGATTTTTTAAGAGTGGTGGCGAATTTAATGGTGATTTCGATGGTTCGGGGGCTCGAGTAAAAAATTTTAAGGTTGTTTTTTGTATTTACCATAGACATACTTATATATTTATTTCATATAATGTTAAGACAAATAAAATTTGATTGATCACATATTTTAAACCATAAAAAGAAATCATAAATAAAAATTTCAATATGTAATTTAAACCAGCAATCCCTAAAATTCATCCTAACATCCACCTTAAATTTAGCATAAATATAAATATAGAGGGAGAGAACAAAACATACCTTTTTTAAAATAATTCTCCATAACTTAAGTGTTTAACAACAAAAATAATTTCATTAATATCAAATTTTAACCAACACTTCAGCCCCAAATTTAAATAAATAATATCCTCATAGTTAATCAAATTTAACCCAACAATAATACTAAACTAAAAAAATAATCATTTAACATTAAACTAAAAAAATTAACAACTAAACCCTAAAATTAATATATATATATATATATATAGGGAAAGGATTACAAGCGAACCTAAAAATATAACTTTTTAATGAACCTTAACAAAAAACACAAAACAACCCATTAATTTTGATTCCTATGATGTAATTGGTCCGCGCTAGCGGCAACGGACATGGGTGTGACCCGAGACCCCATTACCCCCCTCCCTCATCCCCACTACATCCACCCCTCCCCCCATCATGGCAGACCACTAGTTAAAAAAATAAGTTACTGGAATGTTTACTTAGGGGTAAGGGCTTTCATGGTGGGGTGGCATGGGGGTGGGGCGTGGGAGGGTGGTGTAAAAAAAATATTCAATCGACATGAGTGTTTTTTTTCCACTGGAGCGAACCAATTACAACATAGGAATTAAAATTAATGGATTGCTAAGTGTTTTTTTTGTTTAGGTTCATTAAAAAGTTTGATTTTTCGGTTCACTTGTGATCGTCTCCATATATATCTATATAATAAGGAGCAATGGTGTTTTTACTGTTCAATAAGATGTTAACACATTTAAGGGTTGAGATGGAAGCCAACGTAACAAGAAATTGAGGGTCAAGATCATTTCCCCTTCTCTAATCTTACACGTCTAAATTTCATACCACTCGCCCACTTTATTGAGCACAAGGCTCAAGAAGAAAGGACGCTCAAAAGGTGTATTATGCCAGAGCGCAAGGCTCGAGAAAAAAGCACGATCTCTCACTCCAAACCTTAAACTCATCTGATGTATTTTTACTCTCTCTCCCACAATCCAAAGAACCTTTCTCTCTTTCTCTATTTCAAACACTCAGAGGGCATGCAAGTTCCATGAGATATATCTTTTTTTTCAACTTTGGATGTGTCACAGGTACAAGACCTCCCTATATCCATCTCAAACCCTTATTATACCAAATACCCTTAAACCCTTATCTATGGGATTGCTTCTTTATCTTTTTTTCTCTTCTAATATGGTTTATGCATGAGGGTTTTCTGTATTCATTTCTTCAATCTGAAATTTGAGAATGGGGTTTTCGGATCTCTCTCTCTCTCTCTCTCTCTCTATCTCTCTCATAACACCCTCGCAGAGCACTCTATACATCCATTCATTTGGTTCATAAATTCCTCTCATTTCGATTCTAAGAGTTTTGAACAAGATATGTGTTTGGTATTCACTTAGCAACAAAGGAGGCTTGCTAATTTTATTTGCTTCTTCTCTTAACAGTAATTGGGTCTCTGTATGACGTTTGTGTTTATTCCCTTAATATTAAATGATTTTTTTTCTAAAGGCCGTGTTCTTGAGAATTTTCAAAAGTTATCAAGGGTTTTCGTTTGGGTCATTTAGCATCATTTATCTCTCCTCTTAAATATAAGGTTCAACCTTTAATCCGTTATGTTATGGATCATCCAGTTGAAACCCAATCCCACTCGAATGGAGATCCAATTTATTTGCATACGTTTCATCTTCTTCATATATGTGCTGAAAAATGCATCTGAAGAGATATGGTGTAATGCATTTGTTTTTTCCCCCCAAAAAATGACTTTTTTTAAAAAATGCTTCGTCTTCCCCATTTTAGTTGGTTTTGGGTTTTAGATATAAAATACCAATTTACCGAATTTACTATACCGGCTTATCGTACCGAATTTACCGTACCAAACTTACCAAATTTATCGTACCGAAATACCGTACCAAAATTACCGCATATTACCATATCATTTTCCAAATGAAAATTATCTTTAACTAAATATAATAACCCAATTATCTAGATCCTTTATTTTTTTAAACCAACCTCATCCGTTGAATTCCTTTACTATAAATCCCACTAACCAAAGTAAACAAAACCCTAAACACACAACATAATAAATTAGCCGCCGCTCTCTCCAAATCTTAGGTACTTTCTTCACTATGCTCTCTATATCTCATATCTTTCTTCACTATGAAGCTTCCTATTCACACACATATATATTCATATAACTAAGATACCCAATATCTTCAAGTTGGCGAATCTCCAAAAATCAAAACAAAACAAGATAACTTTAGCAGAAGTAAATGGATCAAAGCAGGCATATGGGACGGATAATGATAATAGGAAAATGTGAACATAATATAAACTGTAAATAGCTTAATTCCCGATATTTTCTTCTTGTTTGATATAAATGTGTGCTTGACATGAAAGGGAGATGAAAAAAGGGAGGCCATGTATAAGAGAATTAGATGAACACATGAGTGGTAAGTAATAATAAATTAAGGGAGATAAAGGAACACAAAATGGGTAGGTTAGTAGTTGAAGCATAAAAAATTTACAACTGGGAGCAGATTTTACAGCCTCGTTTGGCCCGAGACGACGCTCCAGATGAGAGAGGAGATGTGTTAATGGGAGGACAGAGAGGAGAATTATGTAGGCACTTATATATACGTGGTTAATAATATTCACGATTCTTGAAAAACTATTAAGCATAGAGGTAAATCACAAGTGCATGTGCATGAGCCCCTTGTGGGAGTGGTGGTGGTAGAACGTCAATACTCGTCCTTAAACAGAATAAACAATTTATTCCTCGATGAATATTGGTTGACAAAATTTACAATCAAACAAAATTTCTTAGCATTAGAGAAAATTCTTATGGATCACTTATGTACTGTAGCTAGCAGGTGGTTTTTTTTACTCGAGGGGAATGCCAAACAGAGGGGGTGATTACAGCCATCATTCTAAATCCTAGGCCACACAAAACTAAATAAACAATATAATCAAAATCAAGTGTGAAACACTAAAATGTAGTGAGCTATTATTAGTTCATAAAAATAATGAATAGATCAACATAGTTTAATTGATAACTATACATTTTAACTCCTAGGTAGGGATGTGAGTGGCCCACATCAGCTACCACCACCTATAAATTTAAAGATAAAAATAATTAAAACTTCTTATAATATAGGCGGAACTACAAAAGTGACTCAAACAAAACATAGTGCAAATGAAATTGATAATTTTGTGAAAAAAGCTCCGATTGATATATAAATTAAGTAATCTGCAAAAAGAAATAATCTATTGTCTTTTATCCCCTCCCCCCCCCCCCCCCCTCACATCTCCTACATCCTATCATTTCTTTATCTCCAACAAATGAACATGTACTTTATCCCCTGTCCCGACACCTTTTCCCAAGGTTTCCTCCCACACGTGTGTGGTTCAACCCCCGCAAATATCTCCCACCTATTTCACTCATTTGCGCAAGAAATGTAATCATTGTACACTTAAGATTAGTCTTCTTCAGTTGCAATCGGTATTTCGGCCCAAACTGGTAGGTGAAATACCCACCCTCCAGCTCCGATCTTCACCATCTCCAGAACTTTTCTTCTTTTTACAGAAATCTTCCCCCTCATTATTTAAAACAAAAATAAAACAAATCATTGATTAAAATGAAAAAAATTCCGTAAATAGGATCGTACACACTCCCCCTACTCTTGCTTTCACAATTCCGGAATAGAGCCTCAGGTGAAAGCGTTGTGGATTGAGTTTTGAAGCATTTGTACTCCGGAAGCTGCAATGTATAACTGCAGTATGTACTGAGCAAATGAAGTCTCCTACAAAATATGAACTCAACCTCATAAAGATTATTCATAGAGATTAGCATTTGCACAATCTTTACTCTAAATTTTTCTTGTTTACGAATTATAAATGGAGAAAATGACCAATCATCTAGACTTGTCAAGGAGTCGTGTTGTATTCGGGTCGTGTCATATTGAATTCGCTAACGTAAAAAGTTGACCAACCACACCCTATTTGTTAAGAGCCGTGTATAGTTCGTGTTGTGTCATAGTAAGTACATGCCGTGTTTATAATTGTGTATTTTCTATACGGTTGGCTTCACATCATGACTTGAAACCCAATAAGGGCCGACCAAACTGATAATTTTGTATCAATTCAAGTTGTGCCCAATGATTATATGTATAAGTTAGTAGAATGGTGGGAGTAGGAACCTTTGAATGAAGGTGTTGAGTGTAGGGTGAGCTCGGGGTTGTTCGTTTTAACCGATTGGAACGGCGGAGTGAAGTGAGAGTGTAACCAATCTTTTTCGATTTTCTGATTGTTTTGGGTGAGCAATCCTGAAAGAGAAGCTGCAAAAATATAATACAGATGTCAAAAATTTAGAGCTGCATCATGACCCAGAGTTGGATGTTGTCTTTTGTTAAATTCACACAACAATAAAAATGAATAAGTAATGAGCTAATCGCTTCAAAAAATACCTGAAAATGTAAGACAACATGATAAGGAGGCCAGTAGTTACATGATGATACATTGACACCTGGAAGTCTGAAACATCTTTTTTCCCATAAAAAAAAATCAAGTAATGTAGAATTCAAAAGTATACATATACAGTCCCTTCAATTTCCATCTATTCATCAGGAAAAGAACATCTCAACTGCATTTTACAGATATATCAGGACAACAATAGAAAAAAGTATGACATTAAAGGCGCATCAATTGATCAAGTCTGTACACATAATAGAAAAAAAAAGAAAAAATGAAATATAAAGAAATCAACTTTACAACTAAATTATGTATCCAAAACCCAGAAGAACCCAATTTCAATTTATTCGTTTTTCATTTCCTCCTTACTTGTCATCAACCAAATAAATTCAACATTAAAAATCATTAAAACTAAGAAATAAAAATAAACCAACCCACATAAAGATATCCAAACCCTAGATGAAAAAAATGGGACCTTGTAGTTGGGGTATGAATTGGGCATGACATTGGCTTAATAAAGAATTTTAGCACAGAAACGAACCAGCAGAATGTGAGAGACCTGACTATTCAAACGTATTTAAATGGTAATTATCACATGTATATATAAATGAAATAATTTGAAAAGAAAAATCAGTAGCGTAATACTTACAAACATCATCAACTCAAATAAATTTTATGGGAAGATAAAATATGTGGGATATATGTGTCAACTTCTGTTATTCCGAGATAACAGAGGAAGGTGAAAACTAAATGGATAAAAAGAGATAGTAATACCCTACAGTTGAGGCGTTGTTCATGAAGACGTCCTCAAATGTCAGGCACTGTTATCAGTGGGAATTAGCTCTATAAACACAATTGTTAACCCGGTCCCCAATCATCCCACTTTTGGTGAGCGATTCTTTCAGTACAAACATTTTTGCAAATGGGTAAATAGGTAAAAAACGAAATGGAAACATGTTACATGGTTTTGCATAACAAAGAAACTGGATTTCTTCTTCTCTCCCTGAAACAAAATACCCTTTGCGTAAAAAATCTCTCCAACATCCAAAGAATATATATATATGTATATATATATTCATTGATGTAAAGGTTCCATTAAAGAGAATTGAATATTATTTTATCTTGAAACACCATCTTGCCCAAGAAAAGAAAGAAAGTTGAATTACCATTAATGGATCCAGATGTGGGAAATTCAATCAATCCCTTTCAAAGCATCTCAAAACCCTAAAAAATCTAACCGATGTGGCTGTCCTTTGAATAAGAGGGTGAAATAGGGGGAGGATAATGATTCGTCTCAAAAGAGGGAAAGTTTTGGAAAATGTGAATGTGCAGAAGATAAAGAGGTTTCATTTTATGAGTATTGAGAACTGAAGAGAATGACCAGGGTCATTGCATCTACCTTCGTTTTCATATCTATCGACAGTAGGCTTATTGTAAAAGAGGAGGATTATTAATTTTAAACAATTGACACGTGGATACTATTGGGTTTGAAAATTTTAAATGCTTTGCCTACGTGGATAGGCTGGTTGGAGAGGAGTCTTAATGCCTTGTTTTGGATTTTATAGTAATAAGAGATGCTCACGAAACTGAGTATGGATATTGTTGATGTAAAAAACTAGATTTAAACTAATTCTTTAATCATAGATAAAAATAAACAAGACAAAATATTTTTAAAGTGCTTCAGCCTTGAAAGAATGGCCTACATCGACTGTTTGTGTTATTGATGACTGTTTGCAGAATTCTCGATAATGGGTTTACTAATAAATTTCGAGTCCCCCACTAATGAGGAGGTTACAATATATTTATATCCTTGAGGCGATACAAATGATAGAATAATACACAGCTGTCCAATAGGCGTATGCGTCTGTTTTATAATAATGAGCATTTAATGCGCACTCATCCTCTTGATTACCCGGATATGAATGCTCTATACGAGATGAAGCTCGGACCGCCTAACCTACTCAGACCACCTAAATAGCTCGGTATACATGAGTTGCTCGATACAGTAGTGTTCCTCTAAGAACACTTATTGCTCGGAGCGCCTGAGTTGGTCGGGGAGGTTGAGTTCCTCGAAGTCAATGTCTTGTTTAAAAATGTTTGCGAGTGCCGTGTAGATTGACACGTGTCTCCACATAATTGGTCTACGTCAGCAGAATAAATTTGATATCAACAGAAGCCCCCAATGTTTCGTAGTTTGATGTTGAAGAAAAGTATGGAACATTTTGCTGCTTAGATTTTCGATTTGTATGGTTTCTAGGAAAGCATTCGTTGTATACAACTCCTTTATAAATGCACAGTATCATTCTTTATAAATATTTTGAATTCCCATAACCGCTTCGTTTTTTGTGCCCTTTTCTTCTTTTTAGCCGCCGGATACGCAATCATCCATCCTGGTAATCATTGTTTTTCTTTATTCCCGAGGTAAAGTATTTAAACGCTTCAGAAAATTCGATCGTCTTTTACTTTTTCAAATCTGCATCTTAGAACTTCTTTACTTCCTCTCTATCTTGTGCGTTCATTTCTTCCATTGTTCGTTGTCAATTGATCCACCCTTTTCCTGTAAGATCTTCTTCCTTTTTTTTTCTCTGTTCATCATGGTTTACCTTGTTGAGTCGCTTGATAAGTTTCGCTCTGATTTTTCTATTCCTTCATGGGTTACTTTGGAAGAACTTTCTGAACCTTCTGACTATTTTCATTTGGCTGAGGGACATTGGTTCCCCAGTCTCTTTGTGGCCGAATGCGGCTTTTCTTTTCCTCCAAATCCCTTATGTTTGGAGTTCTGTTAGTTTTTTGATGTTGTTCCTGCAAAAATAGCGCCAAACACTTGGAGAATAGTTAATGGAGTTCATAGGTTAAATCAAATTCATGGAACCCGTTTAGGAATTCCGGAAATTATGTTTTATTATAGATGGGTTGTCAGCGATAGTACTTTTTATTTAAAAACTAGGTTTTTAAATAGAGCTTTAGTTGTCAATCTCCCAGAAGCCAACAGGGATTACTTCGAGCATGGAGTTGTTATGAAAAATTGACAACATGCTCCATTAAATGGAAATGATGTGTATCAGGGTCCTAGATGCCCTCCCTACAGCAGTGGGATATGTTATTTTTGTTTTATTTTATTTTTGATATTGTGTTTTCTTTGTGTTTGATAAAATGCGTCATTGACATTTTAATTTTTATTTATTTGCAGTTGATAGCAAAAGAAAATCCCCTAAAGAGACTGATGTCAATTTGAAGCACTTCAAACTTATCTGGAGTTTGCACCAAAATATTGCTGACGAACATATCAGATTAGCCTCGTACTTACTGCAGTATAAGAGCTACACTTCGTCTTTTACTGCTCGTCCAGTAGTAGGTGATATCGACCCATTACCAGCCTCTGAAGGTTCCTCTCCTGAATCAAATCTTCCCCTCAATATCAGAATGAAGAGACGAAAAGCTCCCTCATATTTTGACAAATCAGATTCTGCCTCTGTAGAAGCAAAGAGAAGTAAGCAAGATGTCCCAGAGGAAGGGACAATAATGCGCCCCCTCCAGTAGCTGTTAAAAAGGTTACCGAGAAGCCCCAAGTGGCTCCGAGCAAGGTTGTTGCTATCTCTCCTCCCAGCGAGGTTATAGTTATATCACCGACCAAGACATCATCCTTGGTTGAGAATGTTCCTGCACCTACGAGGAGGTTGAAGAAAAGTTCCTCGTACAAATTGGCTGAATTTATCTTTCAGCCTCTAACTGCGGGAAGTGGTGTTCCCACTTTTGTTTCCCAGAGCTCTGCCATGAGCTCGATGAAGTCTTGGATTATCCCAGAGATCCAAGGCATTGAAGATAGTCTTCCTCGTGACAGGGTCACTTTATTGGTTGCTCAATATATTGCTTCAGTAAGTATTACTAGTCTACACTTTCATTTTTCAATGATATGTCCTGCACTGACTTACAATTATTTTCTTTTTCCAGCTGGTAACCTGTTTCAACACTATTTTGAAAAAGGATGAGGTCATCAAGGCCTCGAGCTCCTCGGGAGGTGTAGAGGAAGCTTTTGTGGGTCTGACACAGTCCTTAAAGGATTCTCGTCAGAAATATGGCGAAGATAAAGTTGCCTGGTAGAAGCAACTAAAATCCATCGAGCAAGAGAGAGAGAAAGCTGTGGAGGCCTCTCAGGAGTTGGAGAGGAAAATGAAAGAATTTGAGAAGAAGAATACTGAGCTTGAGGAAAATCTCAAAAATATTGGAGAGCTTGAGACTAAGCTCAAAGATGCTGAAGAGGAACTTGGCAAACTCCATGAAGCTGATCGTCAGAGGCAGGAGCTAGAAAGAAAAATGAAGGCTGCCGAGGAACTTCATACGGAGAGGATTTCCTCAGAGAAAGCAAAGAGAAAACTGGCTGTTAAGAAGTCTTTCAGCGCTGGCTGGGACAAGGGTTGGAACAAAGGCCTAGCTGCCATGTCCTCTCAGATGGAATTTGCTAGCCTCAAATTCTTCAGGGATGGATGGATTACTTCTCTGCAAGAGTTAAAGGTCTCAGAGAGTTCTGAACTTTTTCAACGCCATGTTCATGGTCCTCCTCCCTCTCTTGGAGAAGAAGAAGAAGAGGACGAAGCTGCCTCAGAAGAGTCTTCGATGATAGCTGGGGATCAGGTTCCTACTGTTGAACTTTGCTACGAGCAGCCCCAGCCCACCAACATGTCTATCGATCATCTTTCTCTACCCTCCGAGTAACCTACTTCTTCGTCCAAGCCTCCCGAGGAAGTCTTAGGAAGCAAGGAGAAGGTTTAGTGTTGTTCGGACCTCTCTCTTTGCTTTTTATTTTGTTGTTGAATGTAATTCTGAACCATGTACCTCTTTTTGTGATGTAATAAAATTTGAAGTTTTGGTTGTGCATCTTGAATCCCTTTTTCTTGATCTGTTCTTATTATTGATCCATTTTATTATTCTTGCTCTGTTTGCTTTCTTATTGATTCTTTCTATCTCCTCTTTTTGCTAGTTTATGACTAGAATGGAGCTCTTATTAGCCCACAATACTGAACTGATGAAAAAATGTAATGAGTACTTCAAGGTTGGCCATGTTGACTTGACTGAAGCTCAAATCATCAACATCCTTGGTCCAGACACTTCGAAACGAGCAGTTGAAGCCTATCAATATTTGAAATGCTTGCTCGACTGTACAATTGCCAACAATGTGGCATATTATGATATGATTGAAGATCTCCGGGGAATCATCGAGGAACTTCCGCAAAAATACAAGGAATCTTCTTCCCTTTTGCATCAGGGGTATGACAAAAAGTATCAGCAACTAAATGATGACAAAGGATATGATAAGTTAGTCGCTGGTTATGATATTAAGGAGAGAAATTTAAAGACCGAGGTTGAAGAGCATAGGCAGAACGTGAAACCGCTGGAGCAGGAAAACCATAACTTGCGAGGAGAGATATCCCAACTGAAATCTGTAGCATCTACCTCGGGAGCCTTGGTCCCTATCAATGACGAAGGTTTCTCATTTTTGGAGGTTGAAAATGCCAATTTGAGAGACGAATTGGAAACTTTAAAGAGAATTGGACCCTATACATCTGCTCGCGGACGAGCAAGAGCTTCTCGGGGACGAGCAAGAGCTTCTCGAGTTACCATTGAAGAGGTAAGAACTCAAGAAGCTTTGGAGAATCAAGCATTCCAGTTGATGGCGAAGAATCAAGCATTAGCTGAGATGTCCAAAAAGATTTTGAACTTCGACGAGCAACTCTCTGCACAAAGCTCTGCCTTAGAGAATAAAGAATTTTTAATGAAGAACCTCCACGAGCAACTAGAACGGTTGACCTATCAGTTTCACAAACACCCCAGAGAGTTTTGGGTGGCTAGATATAATGAAGCCCTTTATCACCTCGATGATCAGATGTAGAATTCAATTGACAAGGGTTACAAGCAAGGATGGCTGAATGCTGAGGGGTGTTAAAGTTGGAGCAGGGCCATTATTTGTGGGACTATTATGATCCTGGGTTGCTTGATTTTCCAGTGCCTCCATTTAAGCTTAACATGAGTTGGATTCCTGCTCGGGCAATTCCTCAGTGTCTGATCTCAAAGTATCTTGGCGACTACAGTCTTCATTCTAATTTTGAGATATCTCGCCCGGAGCACTTACTTGATTGGCCATCAGTAATGAATGTCAGGATGCTCAGAGATCTGAACTTCATAAATTCTCCTTACGCCTTAGATGATCCTCCTGCTGGAGTAGAGACTGTTTCAAAGGCAGAAGAGAAAAAGCTAGTAGAATAGGATTTTGATGTAACATGTAATTTGTCCTCTATGTAATATGTTCTGATTTTAATGAAGGAACTTTTGGTTTTCTCTGCAATCTTGATTGTCATTATTTTATAAAATATCTATTTTTTTTCTCTGATGAATGTGTATGTACATCTTGTAAGGAAACAAAAATGTCCTGTTAAATTACCGACCAAATGGAGTTGGTGAAAATTTATTGTTGACCATTCTGAGTTTGTAATAATTATATGACGATCAACCGGAGTTGGTGATATTTTATTTCCTGACCAACTTAGAGTTGGTGGTAATTTGATATGCCATAAGTAAAGAAATTCTGTCTTATTTTTTATTATAATGACTAATCACTTTTTAATTATAAGCCACGAAACGACTTCCATCCCATGATATTGCTTAAACAATTGTTTCCGCCCAACCGGAGTTGGTAAAAATTTATTTACCGAACAACCATAGTTGGTGGACCGACCAACTGTAGTTGGGAGGGTTTATTTTACCGATCAACCGGAGTTGGTGGACCGACCAACCGTAGTTGGGAGGGTTTATTTTACCAACCAACCGTAGTTGGTAGGATTTTTGTTCTGAACTTGATGCGTAGTGTGTAGCACTGATACTCCGAAAAAATTTCATTAAAAGGAGAGAATTGGATAAAAACTTCAGCACTTTAATCATACTGAAGAAAACTTCATTTACATAGTAATCCCTACTACTGATAATACTTGCGTAGATGTTTTACATTCCATGCATTCTTAAATTCTTCCCCCTCCAAGGTTTCAATCCTGTAAGTTCCTGGACGAACAACTTCTGTTATTCTGTAGGGTCCATGCCAATTAGCTTCCAATTTATTGTGATTTTGAATTACTTTCTTTAGCACGTAGTCTCCTTCCTTCAAATCACACTTTTTTACCCTCTTGTTGTAGAACAGAGTTGTTCGTTGTTGGTATGCAGCATTCCTAATTGCTGCTTCTTCTCTAACTTCCTCGAGCATATCCAAGTCTAATCTTCTCATCAAGTCACTGATAGGAGAATTCAAATTCAGCACTCTATGTGTGGGAAGGCCTAGCTCGGCAAGTATAACAGCTTCACTTCCAAATGCCAGCATGTATGGAGAGTCTCCTGTTGTTGCTCGTGTTATAGTACGATAAGCCCACAGCACAGAATGTAGCTCGTTAATCCAGTTTGCCTTCGCATCATCTAGTCGTTTTTTTAAACCATTCAGTAGCGTTCTGTTCGTCACCTCAGTTTGCCCATTGCTCTGAGGATGGCCTGGTGCAGAGTGGGTTTTCAATATGTTTGGCTGATGACAATATGCAGCGAACTCCTCGTTATCAAATTGAGTTCCATGGTCTGTGATGAATTCATGAGGAAGATCGTATCTACAAATGATGTTCTTCCATATAAATTGATACACCTTGTCATATGTCATATCAATAAGGGGTTCAGCTTATACCCATTTAGTAAAATAATCCACAGCGACTACGAGGTACTTGAACCTTCCTTTGGTCTTTGGGAGTGGCCCGACCAAGTCTATTCCCCATATGGCAAATGGCCAAGGGGAAGTAATTGGTGTCAGTAATGCTTGGGGAGATCTTCTGATAGTGGAGAAGCGTTGACATTTGTCACATTTTTTGGCATAGGCTATACAATCAGCCCTCATCGTTGGCCAATAATATCCCTGGGTCATTATTCTTTGCAAAAGCGTCCGACCTGCTACATGAGCTCCACATGACCCTTTATGGACCTCTTTAATCAAATCTTTCACTTCGAAGGGATGCACACATCTTTGTAGACCTGCTATAATTCCTCGTCTATATAAAATGTCATTAATTATTACATAACGAGAAGTTTTAAACTCCAATTTCCTGGCCGCGTGCTTATCAGTTGGTAAAACCCCTTCTTCAATATATGCCCTAATGGGATCCATACAAGATGGTCCTAAATCAAGGGTAATAAAGTTTATCATTAGATCTTCATCGATGTTCCTGCTAGCCAAAATTTCTATTGGGATTATTCTTCATAGCTCGGTGCATGTGGCTAAGGCTAACCGAGTTAAAGAATCTGCTCTTGCATTCTCTAATATTGGTGTTCTAATTAACTGTACTGCGTTAAATCTCGATACAATCTCCATTGCTTTCGCATAATACTTGACCATCAATTCTCCCTTTGTCGCGTACACTCCCAGCATTTGATTTACGATCAACTGTGAGTCACTGAATAAAATGTCCTGCTCTGCCCCCATGGTTTTTGCTAAACTAAGACCTGCAATCATAGTTTCATATTCGGCCTCATTATTAGAGGCTTTGAATTGAAAGCGTAGAGCATACTCCACATTGATTTCATATGGGTTGTTTAAAAAAATCCCTACCCCACAGCCTGTACTGCAAGATGATCCATCCACATACAAATTCCATATAGGTACTTCATCCTCAAATTTTTTGTTGGATAGAGTTCCTCGGTGGAATATTTGTTGGTTCTTTATATCCTCCCCTAGCACTTCCTGCTGCTCGTCAACCATCTCCTCTTGATCGTCAACCGACTTAAGTTGGTCGGGGTTTAAATTTGATGATCCTGTTACATCCCCAGGCTGGTCGGTATTCAGCTTTTGCTCCTCGGAGGTGTCAGGATAAGTGAATTTTGTGATAAAATATGCTACTGCTTTCCCTTTAAGCGACGATCTAGGCTCATAAACTATGTCATATTCACCAAGTTCTACTGCCCAGTACATCAATTTCCTTGATTTCTCCGGTTTATGAAGAGCTTGCCTCAACGGCATATCGGTATACACAACTATGGTATGAGCCTGGAAGTATGGCCTCATTCTTCTACTTGCTTTGATCAACGCTAGTGCCAACTTTTCCAGTCTTGGATATCTGATATCTGCTCCTTGGAAGGCCTTGGTAGTGTAATAAATTAGTTTTTGCACTCCATCCTCCATTCTTATCAATGCTGAGCTAACTGCATTCTCCGAAACTGCCAGATACAAGTACAATCTTTCTCCCATCACTGGCCTGGACAACAATGGAGGTTCTCCCAGGTATTTCTTCAACTCTTGAAAGGCATTCTCGCATTCATCATTCCACTCGAAAGTCTTTCGAAGTGTTTTGAAGAATGGTAGACACCTGTCAGTTGCTCGTGATACGAATCTATTAAGTGCTGCAACTCGCCCTATGAGACTTTGAACTTCCTTCTTCGTCGTTGGAGATCGTACTCCCAATAGAGCCTTGATCTTTTCAGGGTTTGCTTCAATTCCTCGTTGGTTGACAATATACCCGAGGAACATGCCTTCTCGTACTCCGAATATGCATTTGGTATGGTTCAACTTCATTTGATATTTATCTAGTTGATCAAAGGTCTGGCCTAAGTCAATTAGATGATCAACAGCTTTCTTGCTCTTCGTCAGCATATCGTCAACATAAACTTCCATGTTATAACTGATTTTCTCTGCAAACACCTTATTCATCAGCCTCTGATATGTTGCGCCTGCATTTTTCAATCCAATAGGCATAACATTATAACAATAAGTTCCCCTAGGGGTAATAAAAGAGGTACTCTCCTTGTCCTCCGGCTTCATCTTAATCTGATTGTAACCAGAGTAAGCATCCATAAAACTCAGCAATTCGTGCCCCGAGGTAGCATCCACCAGTTGATCGATTCGGGGCAGAGGAAAATGATCCTTTGGGCATGCCTTATTGAGATCGGTGAAGTCTACACACATCCTCCATTTGTTATTTTTCTTCTTCACCATCACCACATTAGCTAGCCAATCAGGATATTTTATATCCTCAATAAAACAGGATTTTTGGAGATTCTCGACTTCTTCTTGTATAGCTTGGTTCTTTTCGGGGCTGAACACTCTTCTTCTTTATTTTACTGGCTTGATTTCCTTGTTCACATTGAGCTCGTGACATAAGAAATTTGGGTCTATCCCTGGCATGTCTTCGTGGCTCCATGCAAAAGTTTGTTTTTTGCTTTTTATAAATTCTATTAGCTCTTGTTTTATTGATACATCTAGTGAGGCACCAATTTGAGTTGTTCATTCTGGATGCTCGTCGTCCAGAACAATATTTTCAGTAGCCTCCATGACCTGACCCTTAACGAGCTGAGACTCATCTCTTGGGTCTAAAGTCTCAATCTCTGCGTCTTCTATCTCATCAACCCGATAAGTAGTAGTCTTCTTTCTGGATTCTTCATTCTCTTCTTGCTCGGCAGATGAATAGTAGCATTCCCGAGCTACTTTTTGGTCACCCTTCACAATTCCTACTCCAAAGTTGGTTGGAAACTTTAGGCATTGATGTACAGTAGAGGGGATTGCTTCAAACTTCTTCAAACCTACCCTTCCCATGATGATATTGTAAGCTGATTGGACATTTTTATCCATCACGAAAAAGCACACTCTTTCTGTTCGACAAGCAGGCCATGTACCGATGAACATATCCAAGTGGAAAAACCTTCTCGCCAGTAAAACCGAGGAGGGGCCGATGATATGGCTCCAACTGGGATAGCTTTAGGTTCAAACTATCAAAATATGGGTAGAACATAATATCTGCTGAGCTGCCATTATCCACCAAGACTCACGAAATCACTACTTCCTTCATCCGCATTTTGATCACCAATGGGTCATCATGAGGATATAGCACACCTGCGAGGTCATTCTTAGAGAAACCAATGACCAATTTATCTTTATTTACCTTCCTCGGGCGATCATCCTCAGCTAGATTTATCCTTTGAATATATGAACAAGCTTGAGCCTCATTTAGGTAAGCTTTCCTCTCTGCAGTAAGGTCTCCACCTCCTTCATCTCCACCAGTAATAACATTGCAATCAAATGATCCAAAACGGATAAAAAATACCTCACGTTTTGGATGTTTTGGTCTTTTTTGGAGATCGAGGTCGTCTTGATCTTCATCCAGGTCTTCTTCATGATTTCTCTTCTTATCTTCTTGTGTTCGTCGAGGAGATCTAGACCTATGCCTTGCTCGGTCATTGCTTTTTCCACCATTTCGGCGATCCACATACTTGTTTAATTTTCCTCACCTAGTGAGCTCTTCAATTTCATTCTGGAGAGCTATATAATTTTTGGTCATATGACCATGATCCTTATTGAACTTGCAATATTTGGATTTATCCCTTTTGTCAGGATCTGTCTTCATTTTTTCAGGCCAGTTTAACTCCTCGCTGTTCTTGATTTCTTCCAGAACATGGTTTATATCTACCTTCAAAGGAGTATAGTTTCCAAATTTCTTCAACTGTTCTAATGCTTGCTTTGCTTTTGACTGCTTGTTACCACCATTATTCTTCTGATCCTTCTTCTCAATCTTCTCGGCCTCAACTTTGGTCTCCTTAGTGTCCATGCTCTTCTTTGCAGCCATAGCTTCCTCGGCATTCATGATTTTGGCTGCTTTTGCCATTAATTCTTCCATGGTTCTAGGTGGATCTTTGGCCAAAGTGTAGTACAATTTATTTGGTAATAGTCCACTCATCAAAGCAGTAATTTCTGTCTTTTCCTCGTAATCAATAACTTCGAGCTTCTCGTTATTGAAATGAGTAATATAATCCCTGGTGCTCTCACCTGATTTTTGTCTAACACTTAACAAGTGTGCTACTCATTTAACTGGTTTTGCTCCAAAACAGAAGTTTTCAATAAAGAGCTCGACCAGTTGAAAAAAAGTTGCAATTTTTCCTCGAGGAAGATTGTTGTACCATATTTGAGCAGATCCAGTGAGAGTTCCTGAAAACGCCCTGCATCGCATCTCGTCTGGAACAGCATAGATATCGGCAGCATCTTGGTATTGTTTTATATGAAGGACAAGGTCAGTTTTTCCATCATATTTAGGAGTCACAACAGGTGCTTTGAATTTTGATGGTGTGGAAAAATTCACAATTGCTTGGATAAAAGGTGTCCCTTGGATAAAAGTTCTTTGTAGAGGATTTTTGGCCTTAGCCATTTCCCCTAGTCTATTTTCCAACCTCTGAATAGAGCCTTTCCATGCATCATTTCCCTCCTCGGGCCTGTTGGTTCGAGCAAGTGATCGTGTTGAATTTTCCTCTTGGGATCTTTCACGACGAGCAGCTGGTCGGGATTGGGCAGAACCTTCCTTTAAATTAAAGGATCGTTGATAGTTCCTCGACACCATCCTAGGGAGACTTTTATTCCTCCTAGGACCAAAATGATCAAAGGGAGAGACTCTACTCAATCTTTCAAGAGCACTGGTCCTTTCTGGAGATAGAGTGACGCTTTGTTCAGTATCTGTTGCTCGTACTGATGAAGTTCGGCCAGGTTGATAAGAAAAATCATTAGATCTATCAGTGCGATATGAATCGGCATGTCTAGATCGAGATTCCTCTGGGAGTAACATTCGTCTAGTTCGCGAAGAAGGCAATTGGGTATTTCTCTGAATGATTCGTTGTCCTGGTTGGGCGGGTGCTCGAACCTGGATAGTTTGCATGAGTTGTCGCATGGTTTCTTGCATGGCGGTCTGGCCCTGAGCTAAACTAGCCATTATTCCAGCCAAATCTTGGACACTTGGAGGAGTGGATGGATTTGGGAGGTTTCCAGCGTTTCAATTACTGGATTCAGGATTACCAGCCATTGGTGATGAATTATTTTAGTGAAAAAATGATAATTATAGTCGTTTCCCACAGACGGCGCCAATCTGTTGATGTAAAAAACTAGATTTAACCTAATTATTTAATCACAGATAAAAATAAACAAGACAAAAGATTTTTAAAGTGGTTCAGCCTCGAAAGAATGGCCTACATCCACTGTTTGTGTTATTGATGACTGTTTGCAGAATTCTCGGTAATGGGTTTACCAAGAAATTCTGAGTCCCCCACTAATGAGGAGGTTACAATGTATTTATAGCCTTGAGGCGATACAAATGAAAGAATAATACACAGCTGTCCAATAGGCGTATGCATCTGTATGATAAGAATGAACATTTAATGCCCAGTAATCCTCTTGATTATCCGGATATAAATGCTATGTATGAGATGCAGCTCGGACCGCCTAAGTAGCTCGGTATACATGAGTTGCTCGATACAGTAGTGTTCCTCGGAGAACACTTATTGCTCGGAGCGCCTGAGTTGGTCGGGGAGGTTGAGTTCCTCGGAGTCAATCTGTTGTTAAAAAATGTTTGCGAGTGCTATGTAGATTGACACGTGTCTCCACATAATTGGTCTACGTCAGTAGAATAAATTTGGTATCAACAGATATCATTCGTTAACCTTTTAATTTCTTTATAAATAATTCTCAACTACACATATTTGTCTTTTTATTAAAAGAAGTAGGATGAACTAAGCAGCTCTCACCATACTTGGGCCTCACAAAGATGTATTTCCAGCGCAACTTGAGGTTAATAATAATAATGAAATATACATGATATGCCCCGTCAAATCTAATTGCTTTCGTACAAAGACATAGGTATCTAAGCTCTGAAACATAACTAAAGCGAAATTGAGCAGAAATGATAAATATATATATATAACATGTTTGAGAAGAAACTTTAAAAATCGTATGAGATAATGAGATAAAAACCCTCTCCCTGCCAAAAAAATGTAAAAAACAAAAAAATATTAATAGTTGAGATTAAAAAATGTTACAACTCCGATTTCAAGATCTGAGGAAAACATATCACTGTTATTTCAAAAAGTGACCTCCTCACTCTTCAACTCATCGAGATTCTTGAAATTTTAGATCGTAAACTAATGAATTAAAATAAAGGATGAGAACATAATATGTTCTTTATCAAAGCAAATAAAGTAAGTGTACCTTTCCCAACTATAAAAAGGCTTGTAGGAGCTATAGAGGCTACTGCAGAGAGCATATAGAAAAGAGGAGATTAACGACTTAAAAAAAAAATATATATATATATATATATATATATATATATATATATATATATATATATATATATATATACAATTTAATTGTAATGAAATAAAGAATCGAGGAAATGTATTGAGCCTTCTTCAAAACCAGAGAAGACATCATAGTTAAAGAAGATTAAAATGGGGAAAACAAAGCCTTTTTTGAAAATTAATTTTTGACGTAAAAAACAAATGCACTGAACCAAACAGGGGCAATGTGTTGAACCTTTCCTCTTCAAAACCATTGAAGACATCATAGTTAAATAGACTAAAATGGGGAAGACGAAGCATTTTTTAAAAAAAGTCATTTTTTTGGGGGGAAAAAACAAATGCATTAAACCATACCTCTTCAGATGCATTTTTCAGCACATATATGATGAAGATGAAACGTATCCAAATAAATTGGATCTCCATTCGAGTGGGATTGGGTTTCAACTGGATGATCCATAACAGAACGGATGAAAGGCTGAACCTTATATTTAAGAGGAGATATAAATGATGCTAAATGACCCAAACGAAAACCCTTGATAACTTTTGAAAATTCTCAAGAACACGGTCTTTAGAAAAAAAAATCATTTAATATTAAGGGAATAAACACAAACATCATACAGAGACCCAATTACTGTTAAGAGGAGAAGCAAATAAAATTAGAAAGCCTCCTTTGTTGCTAAGTGAATACCAAACACATATCTTGTTCAAAACTCTTAGAATCGAAATAAGAGGAATTTATGAACCAAATGAATGGATGCATGGAGTGCTCTGTGAGGGTGTTATGAGAGAGAGAGAGAGAGAGAGAGAGAGAGAGGGAGAAAGCCGAAAGCCCCATTCTAAAATTTCACATTGAAGAAATGAAAACAGAAAACCCTGATGCATAAACCAAATTAGAAGAGAAAAAAAAGATAAAGAAAAAATCCCATAGATAAGGGTTTAAGGGTATTTAATATAGTGAGGGTTTGAGAGAGATATAGAGAGGTCATGTACCTATGACACATCCAAAGTTGAAAAAAATACACCTTTCATGGAACTTGCATGCCCTCCTCGAGTTTATTGGAAGTTATCATACTTTCTCTCTCTTGTCAAAGGCAGAGAGGCGGGGCGGGGGGGGGGGGGGGGGGGTCAAGAGAAGAAATGAGTGTGTGAAACAGAGAAAGAGATAAAGGTTCTTTGGATTGTGGGAAAGAGAGTAAAAATACATCAGATGAGTTTAAGGTTTAGAGTGAGAGACCATGCTTTTTTCTCGAGCCCTACGCTCTGGCATAATACACCTTTTGAGTGTCCTTTCTTCGTGAGCCTTGTGAATAAAGTGGGTGAGTGGCCTGAAATTCAGACGTGTAAGATTAGAGAAGGGAAAATGATCGTGACCCTCAATTTCTTGTCACGTTGGCTTCCATCTCAACCCTTAAATGTGTTAACATCAAAAACACCATTGCTCTTTATTATTATATATATATATATATATATATATATATATATATATATATTACTTTTTCATTAGCATAATATTATCCTTGGAATAAAATTAAATATTTGTTATAATGACTTGCAAATTTATTTTAAAAAGACTGTGATGTTTTGTTAAATTACTTTTTATTTTATAGAATGACCCTATATTTTTTTCCTTAAAATGCCATACGCAGTTTGTACCAAATTCTCATCAAAAGTACATGGTGTTATTATGAAATTTTCCCTAAAATCACTTTGTATTCTTTTACTAATAAATTGATTTATTTTTTTCAAAAATACCATTAATAAGTTATTATTGATTTTTTAACTTTATATCGTGTAACATCTGATTGAACAGTAAAAACACCATTGCTCTTTATTATTTATATATATATATATATATATATATATATATATATATATATATATATATATATATATATATATATATATATATATATATATATATATATATATATATATATATATTACTTTTTCATTAGCATAATATTATCCTTGTAATAAATTAAATATTTGTTATAATGGCTTGCAAATTTATTTTAAAAAGATTGTGATGTTTTGTTAAATTACTTTTTATTTTATTGAATGACCCTATATTTTTTTCCTTAAAATGCCATACACAGTTTGTACCAAATTTTCATCAAAAGTACATGGTGTTATTATGAAATTTTCCCTAAAATCACTTTGTATTCTTTTACTAATAAATTGATTTATTTTTTTCAAAAATACCATTTATAAGTTATTATTGATTTTTTAACTTTATATCATGTAACATCTGATTGAACAGTAAAAACACCATTGCTCTTTATATATATATATATATATATATATACACACACACACACACTAGCGGAATGCCCGTGCCTGAAGGCACGGCGAAAATTTCGAAAGCACGTAATTACAAAACGGTGAAAATTTTCGAAGTACATAATTGCAAAACGGCAAAAAAAGAGTAATTTATAACAATTGGCCATAATCTCCTTTGTTTATAAACTATTCACCCTGCTTAACAAACAACAAATAGTCCAACAACATTCAAATAATCTTAAATTCATCAAACAAATTCACATATAATATAAAATATACAATATTCATCAAATAAATTCTCATTGTGTCTAAAAAAACAAAGTGTCAAAGTTTTAAAAAAATTGGACAGAATCTCCTTTGTTTATTGGACTATCCACCCTTCTCAAGGGATAACAATAATAAAAAAAAATCGCCTACCAAAAGATTCAATAAAACAAACATCTTAAAAAAATAAATCTATACCAATGGAAACCCCATAGCATCCTTGTAGTAGCTATTACCATAGCAGCCTTGTATTAGCCCCGTAGCAGCTCCGTAGTAGACCCATAGAAGTCCCGTAGCAGCCCAATAAAAGTTCCGTAGCAGCGCAATAAAAGTCGCGTAGCAGCCCCATAGAAGTGTCGTAGCATAAAAATTAAGTGCATGTTTGATTGGTCTTGGATTAAAACCTGAAATGAAAAGAAAAAAAAATAGTTTGTTCCCCAAAACATTGTACGTTAGCTATATATGATGTGGGGTGGGGTGGGGGGAGATACACATCAATCTGAATTACTAAGAAAATTAAAAATAAGCACCCAACTTAAAAACCTAGTTCAAAAAACACATTTGTGTGTGAGTGCGATCTGCGTGTGTCATCTTGAAACTACTGGATTTCAATGTTCCCAAGCAACCCCGAAATCATCTATATGAAACCTTAAATATTGATAGTGTGACATGGATCAAAAACAATTTGATAACATCATATCACGAATAAAAAATGTATGAAAAATAAAGGAAAACCAATCCAAGTAGGCAATATGTAAACCTCGATCCGCTTTCTTTGTTTTAAAAAAATAAAGTGTCAAAGTTTTAAAAAAATTGGACAAAGCCTCCTTTGTTTATTGGACTATCCATCCTTCTCAAGGGATAACGACAAATCCAACAATATAGAGAAAAAAAAATCGCAAGTTTTGTCATAAACAAATCCATCTTATTCTTTTTACATACCGTAAGCTTTGTCGTAAACTTCTCTGTGACACTTATTCTCCCAAGTATGTCTATACATAACCATCACGGTGATCTCTATACGCACCTGATAATTACAAAAAACCAATGAGAACGAAGTTGGACATTTTTATTTATCTTTACAAAAACAAAAGAAAACACAAATCCCATGTATTAGGGGGCACTAAAGGAACGACGAAGGTTTTCCATTGTTGGTCGTATTAAAGTGTGTTTCTATAATTACTACGACTTTAGTAAAAAAAAATCATTTCATGAAACATAACAGAGCAAATATTTGGCATATGTATACATGTAGGTTAAAATATGAAGTGAAACTAATTGGGGGGAAAAGAAATATTACCTGTGATCCGAATCAATGGAATATAAAAGGAATTCGAAATGGCCCTGAAAATGACAATTACAACGAAGATCAACTGGATTCCCAACACTAAATAATTCAATAGTCATACACAACAAAATAAATCAATTTAATCAACGGTACATTTTTCTTGTCTAGAAAAGACTGTAATTAGAACATAACGAAAGACACTAAAACTTACAGAGTTCAGATATTGATTTGAAATTGAAATTCAAATATTTGAGTTGGTTTGAAATGGTATAGTGGTTGGTTTGGTATTTCATTTGGTATTAAATTTCATTAACTGTTCAGTTGGGACTTTGGTCACTTAATATAATTATTAGTTTGGTATAACAGTTGGTTTCGTATAACAGTTATATACCAATTGGTATAATTTTTAAAGACTTCATACTATGGTGATCAGTTAATTTGATGCAGATATATGCAAGCATATATGCATATGTATGCAAGTATATATATGCATATATGCAGATATATGCAAGCATATATGCGCAGATATATGCTTGCATATATGCTTCATATATGCTGCATATGCAAGCATATATGCAGCCATATATGCAAGCATATATGCAGATATATGCAAGCATGGGATCATTATGGGTGGAAATAAGAACTAAAGTGCCAAATTAAAAGCAGCAAATAATAATTAAATCAGAATTCGGGGAAACAATATCCCTTGCATAGCTTCAGAATTAGATTCGAATTTGTGGTAGCGTAAGAGGGGAAATTATGAGCAAATAAGTATGGGAGCATTATGGGTTAACATTTTTTGCAATATACATTTCCAAATAGTTTCTTTGTGAGCATAATTTGTTTTTTATAACAAATTTCTGGACTATTTTTACTTAATGCCATGTCTACTTTAGTAACCGTTAGAACTTTAGTCCTCAACTACCTATTTTCCTAACTTTAGGCCCCAACTTTATATATACTTATTATTTTTTATACTGAGTTGACAATCTTAGGGAAATATGACTTGATCTCTATCATAAAAAATATGACAAAATGAAAAGAAAATAAAACAAATACTATTTAGCGAGAACATTTCTTTGTTTTAAAAAAACAAAGTGTCAACGCTTTAAAAAAATTGGGCAGAGTCTCCTTTGTTTATTGGACTATCCACCCTTCTCAAGGGATAACGACAAATCCAACAACATAAAAAAAACAAATTCGCCTAACAAAAGCTTCAATGTTCCACAATAATTACAACAGTAGAGGCGTTTATTATAACAGTAGATACGTCTACAATAAATACAATAATTACAACATGTGGTATTAGTTCAAATAATAGTAACCCATAAGAATATAAATACTAAAAAAGGCCATACCTTAGTATTCAAATAAGGCCGAAACAAATGTGGAATTAATGATGCAAGTTGAGCGTGGCAATCGAAGTGTACACCGAGACAAATACTACTGCAGATATACCAAAGGAAAAACAACCTAAAATGAAAATGCAGAAGTATTAAATATGGATATATATGTAAGGTTGATCAAGCTTGGATATGTGCATAAGTAATCATGATAATGGACTTCCTTAAATTTCATAATCCAAATAAGGATTAGACTCGTCTATTTTATTGTGAGCACAGGTAAAATAAAGGTGTGTATGATTGTGAGCAAAGGTAAAATAGGAAAATAGAAATGTATCTCAAATTTTCAAAAAATGGGGAATAACATAAAAGTTGGAGTGGGGGGGGGGGGGGAATTAAGTAATACCTCGGATTTGACAGATTTTCATGAAAGCAAATGAGACTCCAATGAAATATAAACTTTTGTTTGGATTTTGTAAAAGCAACCCAACGCATTCAAATGCTCTCATATCTTCCATATTTCTGGAGAAAAAAAACGCAGATCAGTAAATAAATAGGAAATTTAGTAGACATGTTAGCAGCCATACTGTCATAAAAAAATTAATTTGAAACTAATACCATAATCAAACTACTTACCCACAACAATGCTCTTGAAGATTCATATCAAACCACGTTCTTAGTGCATTCAGTAAAAATAAAAATGAGTAACTGAACTAAACAAAAGTAGTACATGCAAATTATTACCTCCAAGTGAGATTATCATGTACATAGAAGAGTGTAGCAATATTGGAGAGGGTAGCAATCTTGATCTGTAAAAAATAAAAACATAGTAACGTAGATCTGTACCTACTAATTCAAACTCTTAACCTAATTATTCTCAGTTATTTTTTTTAACCATAACACTTCCATATTAAAGTACAAAATCGTATATTAAAAAACATCAATCGGAAGCCAAAAACATATTAAATCCAAAAGTTAAAAAATAGATAATAACACAACAACTTCATTCAGTAAGTGTAGTAATATTGGAGAGTGTAGCAATCTTGATCTGTAAAAAATAAAAACATAGTACCGTAGATCTGTACCTACTAATTCAAACTCTTAACCTAATTATTCTCAGTTATTTTTTTTAACCATAACACTTCCATATTAAAGTACAAAATCGTATATTAAAAAACATCAATCGGAAGCCAAAAACATAATAAATCCAAAAGTTAAAAAGTAGAAAATAACACAGCAACTTCATTCAGTAAAAATAAAAATGAGTAACTGAACTAAACAAAAGTAGTACCTGCAAATTATTACCTCCAAATCAGATTATCATGTACATAGAGTGTAGCAATATTGGAGAGTGTAGCAATCTTGATCTCTAAAAAATAAAAACATAATTGATTAAATCCTAAAACATAAACATAAACATAAACAAATATTAAATTACAAAATCGTATATTAAAAAGACCTAAATTTATCTGGAGAGTGTGTATACCTGATAGATCTGCAAAACTAAATTAAAAATACTCAGAGTTTAAAGGAAACCAACCAAATTTCAAAACTGTAATCGAAAAAAGCCCTAAAATAAGTGTGTGTGGACGGATCTGTGCGTGTGTGTGATGCCGGATCTGTGTGTGTGTGGTGTCGAATCTGTGCGTGTGTGTGGCCGGAGCTGTGTGTGTGTGTGTGGTGCCGGATCTCTGTGTGTGTGGCCAGATCTGTGTGTGTGTGGTTCCGGAGCGTGGGACGGCAGGGGCGGATCTCTGTGTGTGTACGACTGTGTATGTGTGTGTGTGTGTGTGTGTGCACCGGAGCGTGGGACGACAAGGGCGGCAGGGGAAAGAGGGAAGGGGAGAGAGGGGGCAGCGGGGAAGGAAGAGGTAGGAGGAGGGGAGAAGGGGAGCGGGTGGCGGAGCAGGGGAGCGGGGCGGGGGCAGCAGTGGAAAGAGGGAGGGCGAGGGAGGGGGTACCGAGGAGTCCACCGGAGAGGGGAGAGGGAGATAGTGGGGAAGGGGAACGGGGGTAGGGGGAATGAAAGAAAACGGGGAAGGCAGATTGAGAGGGGGTTGTTTTACCTCATTTGCCACCTCATATTTGTATAATCCTACGTGGCATAATCCCACACCATTAAATCGCCCAAAAAAATGCGATCTCAACCGTTAATTTTTTGGAACAGTAAAATACCCCCCTCTCATAATATATATATATATATATATATATATATATATTACTTTTTCATTTGCATAATATTATCCTTGGAATAAATTTAAATATTTGTTATAATGACTTGCAAATTTATTTTAAAAAGACTGTGATGTTTTGTTAAATTACTTTTTATTTTATAGAATCATCCTATATTTTTTCCCTTAAAATGCCATGCGCAGTTTGTACCAAATTCTCATCAAAAGTACATGGTGTTATTATGAAATTTTCCCTAAAATAACTTTGTATTCTTTTACTAATAAATTGATTTATTTTTTTCAAAAATACCATTTATAAGTTATTATTGATTTTTTAACTTTATATCGTGTAAAAGGATCATGCATGTTTATGTTAGATAAAAACCCAAAAAGATGTCAAATTTACTATTTTTTTATACATATTATGAAACCATTTTTAAAATGGCAACAATCTATGTTTTAACTGAATATGTGTTTTTTTAACAATGTATTTTTTTGTTAAAAGTTAATGACTTAATTCTCATATTTTGTGTAAATGTACGTATTCATGTGTGAACTCATCCTATTTTTTTAATATAAAATTATGGTATTTTATATAAAGTGACTGTGGATTTTCTATTATAATAATGTCACACAATGTTAATATAACTCTTCAATTTGTTTACAATAACATGTAATGGAGTGTTAGAGACCATGCAAATTTTAAGAATGACTATAATTGTGTGTAAAATGACTACAAAAATGACCTCATATCTAATGAAAAAAGAGTCATGGAATTTCTACGAGAATAATAAAGTAGGATGTAACTGGTATGGCTAACAAGACTAAACACGTGGCACAACTTCTCTACAATACCCCTGAGGGTAATCAACCATCGACTCAACGTGATCTACTAGAAACAAATCACTTCAAATCCTTAGAACTTAGTTGAATCCTGATTGATAACTTCCCCAAGATCATAGAGAAACTGAACTATAACAACAAATATTGACTCCAATAATTACCTATTTTGAGGGCATAATTATATTTAAATATTGTAGGGAGTTATGTCTTTTTGTTTGTATAAATAAGACCCATATCTATTATGAGGATGTAACAATTTAACAATATGTAAAACTGCTCACCCTAGTAGTCTTGGCTTGGACTCTCAACTAGTAACCCTAACCTTCTAAGTTTGATCTTTGATAAAAAAAAAATAACCATCTCTTTCTGAAGTAAACAAAGATGAGTTGTCAAACCATGTATATCTTATATCATTCATTATTATACATAAAACTATAGGCTAAATCCATACCATTATTGTACATTTTATTCCCCCACAATTTTGTGTCATATAATGGAAATCTTCAATCCCTACCACTTAATTCACCAAATTTGTCACCATGAGTATAGAGCATTTATACCTCTCCTATGGAGGAAATAGAATCCAGTATGAGATTCATATTAATATACGAGAATATTTTCCTACTAGATCTCATCAACCTCCTAGTGATGTCCGGTCTAGGGGAAGATCTCCTTAATAGTCTTCTCACAACCATCATAGTCTCCACAACAAAAATCCCTCTTAGGGTCATGTCATAAAATATAAGTCGTAATTAGTCAAACTTGATGAGGAAAAACTAGTGGAGTGTGAAAAAAATCCAATGATATGTTGATAGAATGCTTATGTTATAACACAGTTAAGTGAGTGACTAGAGAGCCGTGGATCCAATACCCATGGGTCAGATCATCATTAAAGAACATGAGTTTTGTTGCCTAGAACCCCTTTTCTTCCAAATGAAGAAAAAGACTCTAGATCAAGGATCCTAAACTATTATTATTCCAATCAGCTCCATGAGAAGAACCCTTTCGTACATTGACCAATTATCGAATTTGATCACCTCAGATAAAGTTTATAGGCAATTTGTCAAAAGCATCTTATAGATCCTCCTCCCCCATAAACCACAAAATTCCCAGACTAAGAAGATCTACGACATCTCATAACAAAAGATCTGGAGGGTCAATTGAAACCTAATAGATTTTTCATCCCCAAGGGCATAGCTAGGAGGTAATTAGGATTTTAATAAGATAAATCTTTAACCTTGAAGTTTATATTTTAAATCCCCTAAAGAATTTATCGATCCAAAAATCAATACTTATAATAAAAAGAATTATCTTCTTATAACACCAACCACTTTAAGTAAATTTATGTGTTTATGGTGCCAAAACGATCCCCTCATATTTCATGTATTTACAATGTCTCTAGGAAAAATAAACCTAAAGAGGTTTGAAAAGCGATATTAATATCCAAGTTTATAGAGTCGTCCAATCAGATCATCGTCGTTTTCATCACCAACAATAAGGCCGTTGAAGAGGTGGACCCCTTTGTCTCCTTTTTTCCAAAAATAATGGGAGTACCTGTGGAAGTATGCTCATAGTTATTAAGAGATTTTTAATAATATTAATAATTTCAGGGAAAATTAGCAATCTCGTCATTCAAATCTAGCCTTGCCTGCTTAGACGGCCTCTATAAGTCACTGCCAAATAAACTAGTGTCAACCACAGACGATCCCGTGTCATTAATAGAGAAGTGTGGAAAAGTGGTGTGTGAGTTCCATAATATGGTTAAGCATAATGCTATGTCCACTAAACTAGTGAATAATGTAAACTTGGGAATAAGAGGAAAAGGCGGTGCGAGCCCAGGCCCAACTGTGATGCCCCATAAAATATACTCTAGATTGATCAAGTCTAAAATAAATAAAATAAGAGTTTAAACATTTGGGTATCATTCTAAGCATGAAAAGAAATAAAATGAATGCATAACATAAATAATTGAACATAAGAGTGATGAACAATAATAACTCTGATACCAAATCAACAACGAATGATAGAATCATTGCATCCTACAACTGTCTCATAATAAAAACACATATCAAAAGTAATAATAAAACTTACTCCATACTAATAAACATAAATTAGACATGATAAATAAATACATAGGAATAAAAGAATGAGCACGCAACTGAAAGGGAGATAAGACTGGATTATGGGTGAGGCACTATTGGCAACCTTTGTCCAGAAAAGATAATAATTCAACAACGTTAACAACAAATCGATGAAGTATAAGAATATAACCAAGTTTGGGACAATACCCCCTTTCATATTTTATATGCTTTTAAGTTATTTCAACCACAACAACTTGAATATCTCATGCCTTTACTCCTAACCCCTAATGAAACCCATATTTACGTATTAGTCAGCTCATCTGAATATAGGCAAAGGTTCCTTTACTACAGATTCTATACATCTCAAGTATATCAATATATTAGGCTAAAAATGACAATATCTAAGTCTACATTCACATAAGTATGATCAATACAATGTACATTATAAATGGGCTACTCGTTAGACCTCACATAAGGAAGGCCTATTCATACTGCTGTCGAGGATCGCTCATGTGTACTAGGCATAGTTATATGCTAACCCACACGTATAACCATTAAAGAATCATATAGGGATAATCACTACGCATTCACACTAGTAATATATCCATATACCCAAAAAGTATATTAAAGGATTACCACATGTACATCTCCGTAAGATACAATGGGCACTATCAGCATGCAGTTTTAGGTGTAAAACGACTAAGGTAAAACCCGACTCTCACATAAGGGTACCAATGTAGTTGCCTTCGCTCATTCCCCATAAGGATATCACCACCACTACGTATCCCACGAGTACTCACATCCAGTATGTTGTACATGATAACATGACAAGTTATCCATATTTCTAAAAGGGTGTAAGTGTTGCATCCATATAACAACTCACTTATACTTTATCTATGTAATTAAGCATATATAATTAAAGGTCTTAGATCAATATTTTACAATGTCTAAGTCTTCTATGTCCATCCACTGATTCCCTTTTTACGAACTAAGAAAAGAAATCACAATCGTGTCCTGGTAATGCGCACGTCAACAAAACCTATCCATTCTCACGGACCACAGATGTACCTGTTCGCACGCTAAAATAAAAGAAACTCTCTAGAAGTTTTCCTTTCTTCAATGTGCAACCCCTGTTACGAGCCATGTGTTTAGAACTACAATTAACGACCTACTTCAAGGTCTTAACACCTCCCATATACTCTAAATTTTCATACAAACTTTGTAAATAGAAAATATATACTATTCATAAAAGTTTAGTTGATTTTTAAAGCTAGATCTCATAATTAAAAAATTAAAACACTAGATTTTACTCAGTTCTTGAAGTATAACACAATCCTAATATCAATCTGTTCAATACAACCCAAATTCATTATAAATTGTACCAATTTCAATTTATGGATATAAAATGTTACTAATCAAATTAAATCCAGTGTTTATTGTTTAATTAACTAAATCTTGCATTTCTATATTTAGATTTAGAATCGAATGAATAACTATATTCTAACACCAAAAACAATCATATTAATATACGAAGAAAACGTATCTTGATTTGAGAGATGAATTCAACGTACAATTGACCCAATTATTTCATTCTCCAAGTACAATTGTCTCAATTATGTTCTTCACTAAGTCATTTCCTCTCTATATCCTCCCTATAGTCTTAGGGGTTATTCTCAAATGTTTTAGAGTGGTTTAGATTTAACATAATACCCCTTTTATTATATTTACCACGAAATTAGGGTTGGACCCCATATGTGCCTTAACCCATAAAGCCCAAACTTACTTCCAATTAGTTCAGAACCTAGCCTAAGTTACACACTACCCATAGGTCTTAAAACACACCAGTTTTAGTCCTAACCAGACATTGTATATGCCCCACACATCAAACCCTATGTACCAACCCAACATCTTAATATTCTAATCGGTATGAGACCCAAAACCATTATTATATTGTTTATTAAATAATTATTAATTCATTATCGTGTATTAAGTCGGATTTCAATTTTGAATAATATACATACAACACATGAAAATATAATTAGTGACATCACATGTCACTCCAGGCATATATAATCATCAGATAATAAATTTTACCATTTAATTAATGCATTAAAATTACAAGGTATTACATTCTTCACCTAAAAAAACAATTCATTATCCTTCTACTCGAAAATCTAAGAATATCTCGCCCATGGCGTCCTCATACTCTATATAGAATCTACTCGTCTTATGACCTAATTCACACTAAGGTCTTTCATCATAAGTCGCATTCGGCTAACATTCAACCAACTAGTCCAACCGTTAAAGTATCAACATGTCCTGCAAGTGCTTACTCCTTTATGTACCCTTATCAACATCGTGTCTGTACTGATGGTGATAATGCGAGGTCTAATGATATCGGACCCGCCGTATCCATGGGTACTGAAATGACCTATGCATCGGAGTTCAAACTTCCCTTTAGAATCTGAAATTCACTAATTAGGTCTTAATAAACTTGGACAATCTAACTCAGATGACCCTAATTGATTCCATGACCTATATGTAACCACTGAACCATATAAAAAATCAATGGGTTCACTCTCTTACTTCTATACTACAATTTTGAATAATACAACTCTTTGAATGATTAACTAATATTGAGAGGCACACCATATAATCTCCCTATCTATGGTATGATTAACTATGCATACTGCCCTTTCGTGTAAGCCACCCGAACTGATAAGAAATTACCTACCTTAGTCAATCGATTCATAATGACGTGGATGGGATCGTAACCCAGTACGATGCCGATAACCCTATGATGAAGTTCATCGAAATACTCTCCCTTTTCCACACTGGAATCTCCAAAAATTGTAAAACCCCGACTAGTCTCTGATGATCTACCTTCATCATATGACAAGTGGTGTACCTAGAGACAAACTTTATTATGTACCGCTTCATACCGACCCACCAATATTGTCGCCTCATATCATGGTACATCTTATCCCCTTAGGGGTGCACCAAAAACCATAACCCATGCACCTTCTCCATAATTGCCCATTATAGATCCTCATCGTCTGGGACTATCAATCTCTCATTGAAGCATAAGCCACCCTTAGAGCTGACTGAGTAAGACTCCGCTCCACTAGTTAAAAATTGATAAATCATCTTCTGATAAGATGGATGACCTACTTGTGACTTCACAACCCTTAAAATGATTTCGGATGTGACGGTCATCACTTTTATATATGCCCGGACTACCTCATACTCCTAACGAAGCTCTGCCCACTTTGCCTTCCATACTGTTGCTAACCGCCCCGTCGGTATACGACTTAATGCATCTGCCACTACATTAGACTTTCCCAAATGATATTGTACGTTAAACAAATAGTCCTTCACGAAATCAAGCCACTTATGTTATCTCGTGTTCAGATTCTTTTGTGTGAAAATATAGTGAAGCGACTCGTGGTCCATGAACAATCAAAACTTTCCCTTAAGAAGATAGTGCCTCTAAATCCTCAAGGCAAAAATTATTGCTACTAACTCTAAGTCATGAGTGGGATAGTTCTTCTCATGGGGCTTAATCTTGCGAGATCCATAAGTTATATCCCTCTCCTTCTACTGTAGAGTTCCCCCAAGTCCCTTTAAGGATGCATCGATAAAGACAAAGAACTCCACTCATCCCCCCAGGCAATACGAGCACTGGCGCTAAAATTAACTTGTCCTTCATCTCATCAAAAGATAACCGATAGTGATCATCCCATGCAAATGGAACATCTTTACGAGTCAAATTCATCAAGGAACCCACAATATTTAAAAATCCTCCACGTTGCTAACCCCATAAATCGACGCACCTCCATCGGTGTAGTGGGATGGACCCACTCCTTCACCGCTGACACCTTATTCGAATCTACATAATTCCCACTCTCAGACATAATTTGACTCAAGAACTACACTTCCCTTAATAATAATCCATATTACTCAAACTTGGCATACAAATGGTGGTCCCGCAAAGTCTGGAGACCATACGCAAATACTCTGTGTGGCTGCCCTTCGTCCAAGAATAAATCAAAATGCCATCTATGAATAAAATGACAAATTGATCAAATAAATCCCTGACCACACTGTTCATGATATCCATGAAAAATATGGTGCATTGATTAGCCTGAACAACATAACCCTGAACTAATAAGACTGGCATCTAGTAAAAACTATGGTCTTAGGGACATCTTTCTACCTGATATATAACTGATGGTACCCTGTCCTAACATCAATTTTAGAGAAGTAGGTTTCTCCTCTCAGCTGATCGAATAAGTTATCAATATGCTTCAATAAATACTTGTTTCGGATCATGACCTTGTTTAATTCTCGGTAGTTGATACATAATCTCAATGACCCACCCTTCTTCTTTACAAATAGAACTAGGGCATCCCAAGGTGAAATAATCCTACGAATAAAACCCTGCCCAATAACTACTAAATCTGATCTCTCAACTCTCGCACCTCTAAAGGAGCTATGCGATACAATGCCCGCTCTATCGACATAGTCCCCGGTGCTAAGTCGATCATAAACTCAATCTCCCTACTCGACGTTAAGGTCAGTATCTCCTAAAACACATCAATGTAGTCCCTAATGATAGGAATCGAATCTAGCGAGGTGACTAAACCCTCAGAAGTATCCTCCTCAGTATAATATAAGTGTGTACTCGAATCTCCCTCATGACAAGGCATCGCCACAAGGAACACGTCTTGCCTTAGAATATCAAACATGATAATCCTACTGTAACAGTCCCCTATCTCTCAATACATCACTAACCAGTCCATACCTAAATTAACATTATACTCGTCCTAGTCTAACACGAGCATATCCTCTACTAAGCAAAACCTCCCCATGTTCACACCTTCCCCCTTGCAGATGGGATGAATGGGAGTCCCACTACCCAATGATGAATCTACGATCATAATAATGTCTGAGGTTAAATCGACTAAACTCGTTGCACATGCGAATCTAGTGCTAATAAAATAATGTGATGCTCTCATGTCAAATAAAGTGTGCCCCATATACCCATGGATAGAAAACATACCCTTAATCGCTGGAAGCGCTGGTAGTAACACTGGTCCTCATAGGTGATACACATGCCCAAACTGCCCTGCCCCTGGCCTTGCAGAGGCAGTAACGCTTGAACTATCGGTGGGGCTGGAAGCTGCTATAATCGTTGCCCCTGTTGGTCACCCTACTACTGACCCCTTTCCCTTATCGGGCATACACGCCACATGTGGCCCTACTCTCCACATAAGAAATACCTTCCATTGAAGTCTTCCTACCTCTGGACCTGACGAGGCTGCCCCTGCCTTTGGCCCTATTGGCCTTCAATCGTATTATCCTGACTTTGTTTCCCCTGAGGAGTGTGCCACTGGCCCTTCCTGAAATTTTTATTACTCGGCCTAAATCTCTTAGCAGATTCCCCCTGTTGGAAACCCCGCTCTTGTTATCTCCCCTGCTATTGCGGTGCCCCACGGGCACCACTAGCCCCAATCTTGCCCTGTTGGCTAGACTCTGTGGTCCTATTCGCTCCCCTCAGATGGAAGTGATGATCTTGATAGTGGAGTAACGTAGCATTGATGACCTCAGTGTCATTTTGCAATGTTGGGTTCCCAAGTAGGTGATGGAGAATCCTCTAAGTAAGCCCATAAGTAAACTTGAGGACCCTCTTCTCCTTAGTGTTCTCCTCATCTGGTACAAAGTTCACTAGGCATGTAAACTATTCATCATACTCGACCATAGTCCATCCCTCCTCATCTTCGTTTATACTGCTGACAGAAAGAACTTTTTCTTCAATCGCATCCAAAACTCCTGCATCGTGATAGTATCTCTCTTCTCTGACATGGTCACCGACTCCCACCACTGAAGAGGTTCCTCGACTAGCTTGAATGTAGCTTGTTTCTGATTTTAAGTGTCGCTGCACTCAATCATACACAAATATCTCTAGATGTCTTTCTTCCATTGACTATATGCAATCACATAAGCACTTCCCTAGAATTCCAACGAATAGCCCTTATGGAAGGCTTCTCTGATTCTCTCCCAAATTAATGGCACTAGGTGAACCTGAATTGGTGCTGCCACTGGTTGTTGTGGTTGTGCCCGGGGAAAATGCTATTCTAAGGAGTTCATTGTGTCATCGACCACCTATGTGATAATATATATGACCTCTACTGCGATCATAGTCCCCTGAGTGGCCTATCCTTCCGGCTGAACCTCCTACTCTACCACTACACCAAACTGGCGAATGGTCACGGCAAAAATCCTTGACCAAGACTCTAGGTCGCGGACTTGGGTCGTGATCATTTCGGGTGAGACCAATTTCATGGGTCGCAATCAAAGTCCGTGACCAATCGAAGGGTCACAGCCCTGAAGGGTCACGACAGATGGTCGCGGACTTGGGCCGTGACCCACGCCGCGAAGGGAAAAAAATGGTCACGGCCAAAGTCCGTGACCTCCAACCGTGATGAAAAATGGCCACGGCCAAAGCTCGTAACCCACAGCACGATAAACAAAATTGGAAAAGAAGGTCGCGGCCAAAGTTTGTGTGACAAAAAATAATTGCGGCTAAAGTCTGTGACCCACACTGCGATAAAAAAATGGAAAAAATAGTTACGGATAAAGTCCGTAACCCACACCGCGAAGAATTTTTTTTGGAAAAAATTATAGAGGCCAAAGTCCGTGACCATTTTTTTCATCGCGGTGTGGGTCATGAACTTTGGCCGCGACCATTCTTCGTCGTGGTTGGGGGCATGGACTTTGGCCGCAACCATTTTTATGTGCAGCGAAAAAAATAGAAATGGTCATGGAGTTTGTCCATGACCATATTTCACTATAATAATAATAATAATGATAGTAAAATGATTTTTTTGTGTAATATCCTAAATTGGGGGTCCCGTGACTACACGATCGGTTGATACGTGTTACGTTGGATGCACACAACATGTTACAAATATTTATTATTGGCAAAACAATAAAAAAAAATCAAAAATTACGAATCGGGAACATTGTTAATAAACTAATGTACATACAAACTTATTAATATTTTAAGTCTTAATAGTTTGCAGACCAAAAAAATTGTGCAAAGGTTTCTCTGTTTTCTGGACATTCCACACTATGTTAATATAAAACAAACTTAATATAAAGATAGCACGACCATAAAATTTAACAATCAAATTAAAAAGTCCTGCACGACCATACAACTAAACAATAACGCTATTAAAGCTCGAACGACCGTAACACATAAAAACATTATCCTGAATGTCAACAACATTATATAAACAATCTTCTTGTTGTAAACCATTGCCTTCCTCATGTGTTCCGCGTGGATAAAAGCAAACGATATAATGTTATCCAGTAAAAAATAGGATACAAAAAATAAATGATATCAGTAACCAAGTAGTTTTAAAAAAATTGTATTCAAGCTAAAAAATTGCATATACGAGTTATAATTATAATCATATCAGTTCCTACGAGTTACATTGGTCCCATACGAGGTGCTGGTGCCTCTCACGGGGCCTATTGGGGATTGTTTCGGGGTGTCGCCTTCCATTGTCATGTTTTTAAGCTTAAGTCTATATATTTTAAAATTATCATCGTATTCTCAAACTGGGAGTCCCGTGACCACGTGGTCAGTTCCGGCGGGTTATATTGGTCCCGTAACAGGTGTAGGTGCCTCTCACGGGGCCATTAGGGGGTTGTTTTGGGTTTTCACCCTCTAACACCATGTTTTTAACTATAAGCCTAGATTTTTTTAAATTATCATCGTATTATGAAATCGAGAGTTCCGTGACGACGCGGTCAGGTCCTACAAGTTACGTTGACCTCCGGTGAGGTGTCGGTGCCTCTCACAAGGCCTTTTGGGGGATGTTTCGAGATCTTCCCTTCTAACGCCATGTTTCTAAGCCTAAGTCTAGATATTTTTAAATTATCATCGTATTCTCAAAGTGGGAGTCCCGTGACCCTGCGATCAGTTTCTACGAGTTAAATTGGTCCCGTACGAGGTTTTGTGCCTCTCACGGGGCCGTTTGGGGACTGTTTCGGGGTTTCCCCCTCTAACGCCATGTTTTTCATAAATAACTTCTATTATAAATTGTTTCTAATAATTATACTTGAATTTTAGAGAATATATTACTTATAACAACAAACAGATAACTTAGTATAAAATAGGCAACTTTTCTACCCGAGGGGACTATTCCCGGTGTTCCGCGTGATTTTATTTTATGGTATATAAAATGACTGTTATAGCAAAACTCCATACAAACATGATAGAAACGAATTGAGGAGTCAATGTATTTTCAACTGAACTCGCCAATCTTTATGAATTGCATGGATTCAACCACCTACCCCAAAAAATTGATGCGCAAAAAAAGGAACACATACATGCTTTCTCAGACCAGATTTCAAATTAAGAACCAAAAAAAGATAAAAGGCAATTCACATTCTCTTCGGAAGAATGAAAAAAGAAAATACCACGTCCTTGGATGAAGGAACTCCTTTCGAAGTCTTATGTCTAGAGTGTACACCATGCCGACCCGGACCTGAGGTATTTATTTTGGAAAAAGCTTCAACAACACCTAAGAATATATCACGGATATCTTTACTCACTGTGTTGAACAACTGAGGTATTAATATATTCCCTAGAAGCAGAGGTAGCTTTATTAAAAAAATCTAACAAAATCCAAAAAAGCCATTCTAGCAAAACTACAATCTTGGTTGAATTAAAAACATAGCCATTCCGCAAAAGTTCAAATTAGACTCATAACACTAAATCGAACAATTAGAAGAATAATTATATAAAGACATGACATTTGGTTTTTGAAATCTGAATTTTCTTAGAGGAATACCTCAGATACTTCCTGACCTTTTTACAGATGGTCCTGCATTTAAACCTGCATTCCCACTGGGATTCTAAAAAAAAGCGTTAAATAAGTAAAATTCTTCGAAGAATAAATAACCACGAAAGAAAATTATTCAAATACTGACTCGTCCTCTAGAACAGGCACAAATATGAAAATACTTCAATATACTCCAATCAAACACATAGTCAAATTGATAACCTACAACGTGGGACAAAATCAGATGTAAAAGACAGTACACCAAAAAGTCCAAATTGGCACCCTTTAGCCAGCTAGACTTGTCATGGTCATTGACCGTGCCAAAAAAAACAAGCGTTTTTATCACGGTCGTTGAGCTTGACAAGTCCGTGACAAGGTATTGTCACGGTCAATGACCGTGACAAGTCCTTGACAAGTACAGTTGTCACGGGCTTTATCACAGTCAATTACCGTGACAATTCTTATAATATTGTCACGATCAATGTTCGTCACATGTTTAGCAACAAAAAACCCTTTCCCCTCCTTTCTTTCCCACCGCTTTGTTTCCCTCCACTTTCTCTCTCTCTCTCTCTCTCTCTCTCTACGCATTGCTCTCCCTCTCTCTCTACTTTCAAGTTGGTTTCTCTCTCTCTCTCTCTCTCTCTCTCTCTTCCATTTATATATATATGTGTGTGTGTGTGTGTGTGTTTGTGTGGTGGGTGGGGGTTGGGGGTTGGGGGTGGGGAAGGGGTGTATGTGGGTGTGCGTGTGTGTGCGCGTGTGTGTGGTGGGGGTGGGGCTGTGTGTGTGTGTGGTGGTGGGGGAAGGGGGTGGGGCAGGGTGGGGGGGAGGGGAAGGGCTGGGGGGAAGGGGGTTGTGTGTGTGTGTGTGTGTGTGTGTGTGTGTGTCTATGCGCGTGTGTGTATGTGCACGTGTGTGTATATGTGTGTGTAGTGTGCGTGTTTGTTCATATGTGCGGGAGGGGGAAATGATGCGGGGGGTGGGGCTGTGTGTGGGGTGGGGAGAGGGTGGGGGTGGGGCAAGGGGAAATGGGGCGGGGGTGGGGATTGTTAATTTTTTTTATTAAATTTTGATTGGTTTATTATATATTTTCCCTCATATGCAAGTAGTGTCCCTTGTAAACGAATTGATTGATTATTAATTTTTTTAGTAAATTAATATATGAAAGTAGGATTGCCCCTCATTGTAAATTAGTAAATTAATAATTGTATACTTTAATTGTTAGATTAATTGATGAAAAGAATTAATTGAGTAGATGAATTAGAAGGAGTACAGGATACACATTTGTTGTTGACATTGTGGTTGGATTATAGTGGATCGATGTTGGGTTGGTTGATTTTAAACGTGGCATGACCATTGGATTATTATCCATATGGGGGAGGGATTTTTCAACTTTTTTTAAAAATTACTTTGTATAAAGAACAATATATATATATATATATATATATATATATATATATATATATATATATATTCTTGAAATTACATATAGCGCGCATAGATACTAGCCTTCTAGTTCTTATGTGTACGCATTCAATAGCCCTTAGACCCATTCGAGAGTCATTACTCCTGTAATGAGATCTCTTGAATTGTCCTGTTTGGACAGTTTGGGACTGCATAATTTATGTATAATAATATTCTTAGTGGCTTAAAGTTGTTACATTTGGAGGAAGTTCTGCAGTTGTATCCTAATGTTCTCTGGGTACATACTAGATTGACAAGTATGACTGTTATTTCAATTGATCAATTGAAATAACACTCACACTTGCCAATCTACGCCGTGTACTTGGAGAACTACGGGGATATGCTGTCGCCTTTTTCTCAAATCGTAACAATGTGCATGAGTTGTTAAGTATATTACATAAATATGCGGTCTTGAATAAGATAGGACCACTCACCCTTTAGAGGAGATGGAGGAAATAGGAATTTTGTTTTATAAATGGAATTTAAATTTGAAATTTAAGAATCTAAGACATAATTAAATAAAACATACTATAAATTTAAGTTTTGTTTATACTAATCCATGAATATGTGCTTCTTACCTTTAATAGGTGATTAGTTGTGGTAGATGTGATGGATATCCGAAATACAAAGAGTGGATGGGTGAGACAAATAGAATGGGGGATGTGTTTCACAGAGGTGCTAATGAATTTATGAAATACGCAAAGAGATGTCATAATGATGATGAGTTTTCGTGTCCGTGTGCTAGGTGTAAAATGGTAAGGTGTTTGAGTGGAAAACAATTGAACTGCAGTTGTTAAGATCGGGTATAAAAGATAGTTATCGATTTTGGAGTTTTCACGATGAATTAAAAGTTCCTTTTGTCCCCGAACAACCTTCATAACAACCTTCAACAAGTAGGATAGATGTAGAAGGAGACGAAAAAGATCATAATATGTTAAAGGATTTAATTGATGATGTGTATGGAGTTTATGAAGCAGAGGAGAATGAAGTTACTGATGATGTACAAGGTTCAAGTGCTCATGAAGATATCACAATAAACCTTGACGATGACAACCAAAGTTTAAAATTTAAGGCGACCCAACTGTTATACTCCGGATGTGAGAAAGATCAAAAAACTTTACATGCCATGGTTAGTCTACACAATTTGAAGACGCAGTACAGTTTGTCTGGCAATAGCATGATAGAAATTCTAAAATGGGTGAAGGGGTTACTACCCACGGAGAATACGCTTCCAAATAGCTATCATGTTATGAAGAACAGTGTGAAAGGTTTGGGAATGAAGTATAAATCGATTCATGCTTGTGTGTATGACTACATACTATACCGAAAGGAATATGAAAATCTTGATCCTTGTCTGGTATACGATGAACCTAAATATGTCCAATCTACTAGTAAGGAAGGCACAAGCTCAAAAGTGCCTCAAAAAGTGATAAAATATTTTCTCATTGGGCCTAGATTAAAGAGATTTTTCACAGTACCATGGATAGCAGAGGCAATGACTTGGCATGCTAGGGCAGAAGTAGGGGTAATCTCATGCGTCATCCTATTGATTCTATAGCCTGGAGGAGGATGAATTATGAGTATCCCGATTTTTCTCGAGAACAACGCAACATTCGTTTGGCTATATCAACAGATGGTTTCAATCCATTTGGAAATCTAAGCACCAATCAGAGTGTATGGCCAGTGATCCTAGCCCCACTCAACCTCCCTCCTTCATAGTGTATGAGACCTGAATTTTCGATGATGTATTTATTGATACCTGGGACAAAGGAACTAAGTGATGACATCAACGTCTACCTGGCTCCTTTAGTATAAGAACTAAATGAGTTGTGAGAAGAGGGTGTGCAAGCATTTGACTCTTTTAGAAAAGAAGAGTTTACGCTGAAAGCTATGTTGATGTGGGCAATTCATGATTTTTCAGCTTATGGTACATTATCCGGTTGTGTAGTACATGGTTATTTGGGGTGTCCTATTTGTGGAGGGGAGAATGAATCTCTTCGTCTATCCTTTAGCTCAAAAAATGTATACCATTTCCATAGGAGGTTTTTACCCCCGCACATAGTTTCAGATTTGAGAAAGGTTCCAATTTTTTATTGGGCGGGGTTGAACGTGGCTACCGCCGAGAAAACTTTCAGGTTCAGAAATTCAAAGTAAATATTATCAATGTGGTCCTAATATGCCAGGTAAGAATACCAAATTTAAGAATCTCAAGCATAAGAAGACACCAACTGGGAATGAAACTGAGACAAGAAAGGCATGGTCTAGGATGTTAATTTTATTTGACTTTTCTTATTGGAAGAATAACCCGGTGCGCCATGTATTGGATGTGAAGCATGCAGAGAAGAACTTCGCTGAACATATTGTGGGAACTTTCCTTGGGGGGAGTCATTCGAAGGATGGAGAAAATACACGAAAAGACCTTAAATCGTTGAAACTTAAGCCACAACTATGGTTGAAAGAAGATAGTAGCGGAAGGACAATAATTCCCATGGTGCGTTTACTTTGAGGAGTGGGGAAAGGAAGGTGCTTTTAGACACAATATATAATTTGAAGGGCCCATCTTATTTTTCATCCAACTTGCAAAGGACTGTGAATTATACTACTCATGATTTACATAAGTGTAAGTCCCATGATTGGCATGTGATCATGCAATTGGTTCCTCTATTGTTTAAGCACTGTTTCTCCAAGCACAAGGATTTGAGGAGGGCTATTATGCAAATTAGTATTACCTTCTCACTCTTGTGTGAGAAGGTAGTCAATCTAGAATACATAATGGCCACAAAATTGGCGGTGACCGAAGCAATTTGTGTGTTGGAGAAGTACTTTTCCCCAGCATTCTTTAACATAAGTGTTCACTTATTGGTACACCTATGCAACGAGGAACTTTTTTATGGTCCAGTTAGACGAGTCACTTCTTTGTGGTCCACTTCAATTGTCCTACACGCGTCAAAGCGTCCAAATAGTAGTGTGGATGACTTGGCTGCTCCTACCGAATACCAATCCATTTTTTATGATATCCCGAATTTGAAATAATTTTTCAATTTGTAATAAATATTCCAATTTGTACTTTATCAATCCATTTTTAATGCTTTTAATTTATTTGCACTTTATCATTTTCTCTCTTGTGAAGTGTGCGTGTGTGTGGGCAGTTGGGGTGGGGGTGGGAATTTTTCGGATTTGTAGTAATTGTACTTATTATGAGTGAGATGTTGTTGTTTTAGACTTCAGAATTGAGGTGTTAAACACTAACAATTCATTTGGATTTGTAGTAATTGTACATATTTGCATGTCTTCTTATAATTCATTTTGATTTGTACTAATAACAACATTTTTTTACAGCAAATATCTCCTTCAGCTATTAAGGCGAGGATGATGATGTTGGTTATGATTATGTGGTTTGGGCTCGGTGGTAGCGGAGGCAACGAGGGCTCCTCGGCCCCTAGGCTCCCCAAATATGACAAATTGGGGATGGCCGTCGAGAACAAGACGGGGCTATTAGTGAGATCCCTCGAGCTAGTAAAGACGATCATCGGCTCGGGGTACACTAGTTAGAGGGAGGTGCCAAACGAGCTCAGGTTAGCTATTTGGGTGGCACTATAGGTAATGTATTTATATTTATATTTATCTTAATATTTCAATTTCAATTTCAATTTCGATTTCAATTTCATTTTATATTTATATATATTTATATTTATATTTATTCGCAACTAACATTGTATTTGTTGGACAGGAACAATTCAGCCTGGATCCAAAGTTACGCGATTCCGTCTTGGAGAAGTTGAGGGAGAAACACAAGACGTGGAAGAAAAATATGTGGACCCGGTACTTTGGAAATACTCGAGAGTCCGTTATCCGAATGTGTGAATCCATCCCGCCGAAGGAGCCGATATCATTGGCAAAATGGCAACAGTTCATTGACAATGAGATCGGAGAGCGACAATTGGTATCTCGCCAATCAGGGAGGGAAAATCGGGCAAAAAAGACGGACGTGCACTACTCCGGCTTGACGTATTACGCCGAGATGGAGCATAGGATGATGGTAAGATTTAATTTTTCTATAACTACATAAATATATTATTCTGCATTATTTTACTTTGTGGGGCCGATACTAATTTTACTTTATTTTATTTTAGGGGACAGGGAGTGGATCTAGGGTAGGCCACATAGGCTCGACACTTATGTGGCTATTCGGATGAAGAAGGGGAAGGATAAGGAGGTATCCCCGAGCATCGCGGCCACGATTGTAAGTAATCCGACAGTTTACTTTTTGTTAATAACGTTATAATTTTTTATTTTCTAATTTTACTAATGATGTTCGTTTTGTCATTTCAGGCAAAACTTAAGGAAGTGCATGAGTCGCAGTCTATTGCCGACAAGGCATCTTTGTCCAAAGACGCACTCATCTAAGTGTTTGGTGCTAATCGCAAGGGGAGGACAAGGGGGTGAGCTCGCGGGTGGCCAAATCTAGGATCATCAGATTGGAGACGAGTGACACCAGGTTGGCTCGAACGGTGGACTCGCATGATGCGAAGCTGTCCCGTTTCGAGGCGATGGTCCAAGATATGTTCTCATTTATGAAGCCTTCATTGGATGAAAACCGTAAGGGGAAAGGGAATGAGAAGGTGGTGGAGGAGGAGGAGGTGCATGAGGACGAGGATGTGGACCTCGCTGCTTCATCGCCGACACGTGCGGACTTTGATGATCCACTCCCCTATTTGGCTCCCTTCAGCCAACCGATGTCGACACTGGGTTGGCTGAGCATGTTTATACAAGACATATTTGATGGCCATCGGATAGGGCGGGGGTTGAGGGACCTAAATACCGTCTAGGGTATGCTAGTTCATACCTGTTTTCTTCAAGACATCAAGTCCAAGGTGCTCGTCACGCATGTGATACCCGGGAAGGATAATTCCCCCTTATGGTTGCGCGAACAATGTGTCACGATGTATATTAGTGGGTGTGTTAATTCATATATCAGCTATGAAGTAGATATGTCCACATCCTCATCCTCCTTCTCCTCCACCACCTTCGCCTTCCCTTCCCCTTGCCCTTTCCTCCCAACGAACGCTTCACGAATGAGAACATATCTTGGACCTCCACCTTCAACCTTGATAGATTCGCTTCATGAGAGTCCACCTAACGATCCAACCCGGTGTTCCTCGTCTCCAATCCGATGATCCTAGATTTGGTCACCCGCGAGCTCACCCCCTTGTCCTCCCCTTGCGATTAGATCCAAGAACTTGGCTGAGTGCGACCCGTGGACAAAGATGACTTATCGGCATCACATTGTGACTCATTCACTTCCTTAAGCTTTTCCTGAAATGAAAAAAAGCACCTGATTAGTTAAATAAGTAAATAAAAAAATTATAACCTAATTAACAAAAAGTAAACTGTCAGATTACTTACAATCATGGATGTGATGCTCGGAGACAACCCTTATCCTTCCCCTTCTTCATCTGAATTGCCACATAGGAATCGAGCCTATGTGGCCTACCCCCAGGGCCACTGCCATCCCCTGAAATAAAATAATGCAAAATTAGTATCGGGCCCGCAAAGTAAAATAATGCAGAATAACATATTTCTATAATTATAGACAAATAAAAACTTACCATCATCCTATGCTCCACCTCGGCGTAAGATGTCCAGACGGATTGCACGCCCATATTTTTCACCCGATTTTCCCTCCTCGATTGGCGAGATGCCAATTGTCACTCCTCGATCTCATTGTCAATGAACTTTTGCCACTATGCCAATGAGATCGGCTCCTTCGATGGGATGGACTCACACATTCTGACAATGGAGTCTCGAGTCTTCCCAAAGTACCGGGAACACAAATTTTTCTTCCATGTCTTGTGTTTCTCCCTCAACTGCTCCAAGACAGAATCACGAAGTTCTTAGGATAGGCTGAATTGTTCCTGTCAAACAAATACAATGTTAGTTGTGAATATATATAAATTGAAATATAAATATAAATATAAATACATTACTTGTAGTGCCGTCCAAGTAGCTAACTTGAGCTCAGTTAGCACCTTCCTCCAACTAGTGTACCCTGGGTCGATAATCGTCTTTACCAGCTCGAGGGATCTAGCTAATATCCTCGTCTTATTCTAGACGGCCATTCCCAATTTTCCCCATTTGGGGAGCCTAGGGGACGAGGGTCCCTCGTCGCCTCTGCCACCGCCGAGCTCAAAAGACATCATCATCCTTGCCTTAATCCTTGAAGGAGACATTTTCTGTAAAAAAATATTGTTATTAGTACAAATTCAAAATGAATTAGAAGAAGACATGCAAACATTAAGTCTAAATAGTACATGCACTAATGTAATCAAGTACAAATGAATAAAAAGCATTAATGCGAAAATTGGAATACTTATTACTGTTTAACATACACACATATACAAAGAAAAGAGAGAAAGATAAAAAGAGTGAAAATGATCAAGTACAAATGAATTAAAAGTATTAAATTGATGTCCGATAATAATAAAACACTAGTACATGCGCTAAATTGGAATACTTTTTACAAATTAAAAAATTATTTCAAATTCAAGTTATCATAAAAAATGAATTCATATTCAGTAGGAGCAACTAAGTCATCTACACTATTGTTTAGACTCTTTGGTGAATGTAGGACGATTGACCATGAATAAATGTTGATATACTTCGAGTAAAACACTTGGTTGACCTTTTGAAATGCACAAACAAACGGCTCATCGCTCATATGTTCGTTGCTCTTCAACTTGGAAAAGTCAACCGTGATCAAATTGGTTCCAGGATCAACTTTACAAGCATTTTTATCCTCAAATCTTAACCAATCACAGTAAAATACAACATCTTTGAATCTTACATAGTCCAATTCAAATATATTTAGAATTACACCGTAGTTCTGTACATTTGTATTTTCCTCATACACCCTTGCGCCGAATACGTAATCGTTCAATCGATACATTTTGAACTCTTGTTCCATGAACAAGGGTCCAGTGGCTAGACGAGCAAGCCTTGATGTCGCATCACCCGTCTTTAAGAGCTGAGAATATAGATAAATTAATTAGTTTAGTTGTAAAATTTTATTGTAATGTAACGTTATATAGTATGGAGTCATACACTCAAGCATGAATCGATTTATAGTTCATTCCCAAACCTTTCAAATTGTTCTTCATAACATAATAGCTATTTGGAAGAGTATTCTCCTTGGGTATTAAGCCTTTTACCCAATTCAGAATTCCTATTACGCTATTGCCAGACAAACCATATCGCGTCTTCAAACTGTGCAAACCAACCATGGCATGTAAAGTTGTTTGATCTTTCTCATAGCCAGAGTATAACGGATGGGTCGCCTTAAATTTTAAACTTTAGCAGTCATCATCAAGGTTTATCGTGATATCTTCATGAGCACCTGAACCTTGTACATCGTTAGTGACATCATTCTCCTCCACTTCATGAACTCCTTACGTGTTATCAACTAAATCCTCTAACATATTATGATCTACGTTGTCCCCTTCTACATCGATCCTACTTGTTGAAGGTTGTTGTCAAGGTTGTTAGGGGATAAAAGGAACTTTCATATCACCGTGAAAACTCCAAAATCGATAATTATCTTGCATATCCTATCTTAACAAATGCAGTTCAAGTGTTTTCCACTCAAACACCTTACCATTCTGACACCTAGACAATCTAGTATGTACTCGGAGAACATTAGGATACGAGTTCAGAACTTCCTCCAAAAGTAACAACTCACACTTGCCAATCTATTATGTAGTCAGAGAACATTAGGATACGACTATAGAACTTTCTCCAAAAGTAATAACTTTAAGCCACTAAGAATATTATTATACAGAAATTATGCAGTCCCAAACTGTCAAAACGAGATAATTCGAAAGATCTCATTAAAGGGGTAATGACTCTCAAACGGGTCTAAGGGCTATTGAATGCATACGCATAAGAACTAGAAGGCTAGTATCTATGCGCACTAATTGTAATTATAGGTATGTTTCATTTAATTATGATAAGTCAGTGGTCGTTCCACTCTCGAACGGGTCGTGACACAAAGTAATTTTAGAAAAAAAAGTCGAAAACTCCCCTTCCCCACATTTTGACAATAATCCAATGGTCGTGCCACTTCGAAAATTAACCAACTCAAAAAATTAAGTATTTTAAAAAAAATTAACAACCAACTTCTATATCCAACCACATCTGTCCAATATAATACAACAGCAATAACAAACTAACAAATGTGTATCCCGTACTCCATGTAATTCATCTACTCAATTAATTCAAAAATAACAATTTCAAACCTAAATAAAAATAAAGAAACAATATTTATAATGTCCAATTAGCATTAACAATTAATTTCAAGTCCTAAACTAAACATTAATTTCAAATCCTAAAGCAATATTAACAATTAATTTTAAGTCCTAAACTAAATACTAATTAATTTCAACACACACATATATACACACACATACACACCCCACACCCCCCTTCCCCACTACACCCATCATTAATCAGATTTACGGATATACTTATTTTGAGAAGATGTCCCATTAGATAGAACTTACTGTCGGCGAGCCGCAAGAGAAAGAGAGGGTTTGTGAGGGTTTCGTCGGGGGAACTTATCGCCAGCGGTATCGAGCTCTGAGCACATCAATCTCCACCCTTTGGTTTATTGAAAAAGCCACAATCCACCAGCGCAATTATTTTGTGATGGTTTTTAAGGGCTTCGTTGGGGGAAAATGAAAGAAATGAAGGCACTGTATCGAATGAGAAAATGGAGGGAGCGTCTTTATTTCTTTAAGATTGAAGTTGGTCACGGCTCTCAGCCGTGACCCACCAGCCTAAAACCTTTAATGAAACCAAAAGACCTCATTAAATTGAGGATGGTCACTGCTCATATCCATGACCCACGCCAAGAAATGGTCACAGCCCCTACCCGTGACCCTCAGTGTGTGTGTTATGTGCTTCGTCATGCCTATAGTCACGGCCAAATTCATGACCCATCCGTGACCAAGCTTGGAGGGAATTGTGGTGCAAATTTGGCTTCAAGATGGTCACGATCGGGTTATGGGCCAAGTTCGTGACCCAAAATGGTCAAGGACTTGGTCCGTGACCACTTTCAGAGCATCCATAACTCAGTGTGGTAATGAATATGGTCACGCCAAAAATTGAGATGGTCACGGCCCAAGTTCGCGACCAGTTGGTTACGGACTTGGGCCGTAACCAACTGGGCATGACCATTCGCAGGATTTGGTGTAGTGTACGACCCTCTAAGTGGCGCATGCTGGTCTACCTATCCTATTATTTGGCATCTGAAACCAAACGAAAATTGTATGAGATTCAATTCAATCATAAATAATAGTAGAAGAACATAAATGGGCAATATGAATCAACAATCCCAAACATAAGGCTCTATATCAAAGAATAATAACGCTGATAAGGTAATAAGTCCGAACAGATCCTAAGGATACTAAAACCTGATGCTCTTATGGCAATTGTGACATCCCGCTAATTCTAATACCGTGTGGCAATCCTTTACTAAAATAAAATAGGAATCTCAATATGGTTTCATTCTCAGCATCACTGTCTCAATCCAACATTGTGATATAATATAATATAATATAATATAATATATTATAATATAATATAATATAATATAATATAATATAATATAATATAATATAATATAATATAATATAATATGAAAAAACCATACAACACTATGAATAAATAAGTCACCATGCAAAATAAATAAGAGTGAACCGAATAAATCAGTGGTCAATAAATAACATCATCCACTATATATAACTGAATAATAACAATTAAGTGTCGACATAAAATGTCAGATAATAATAGAAAATCATATCTATTTATGACACGCCCAAACTAAAATGAAATGACCATATCTAAAAAGAATAAGCCGATGCGTCTAAACAATCATGGAGCATCTACAGCTACTATAACGGCAAGAATGGATATAGTCATGTGGTCACTGTTGTTGCTGCTACATACCTGGGGTATGAAATGAAAAAAAAAATAAGGTAAGGCAATTACTCATGGGTTAAAGCTCGAAAAGTAGAAAATATTTTGCAAGTAGATAATTGTTTTAAATCGATTAAAATTGTAATGTATTACTTTCATAAATAACCGGTTGCATTCACTTGAGATAAAACCTCACCTCTCAATTAAAATGCCCACCTAACGTGTTCATTTTATTATCCTAATTAAACTACCCGGTCTAACTAAAACATGTAACTACTATTCAAACCCAATCCCTCTAATACCCTCTATTAGCTAAGTATAACTACCTTCACTAGGTTTCATAAATAATATTGTAGCGACATACTTGCTATAGATAAGTATTCATATAATAAACGTAACATAACTATGCTCGTGCTATATATATATATATATATATATATATATATATATATATATATATATATATATAAATAATAAATTAGGGAAGTTTTTGAATTGTCTACACATTTTAAAGGTCCAGATGTGTGCCACATCCTTACACATTTTTACACATTTTAATGGTTCAGATCACCTCCCTTTCTTTTTTACCAACCTACCCCTTAATTCTTTGATTTCCCCCTCTTTTATACTCACCAAAGTTACCCTTTAATTCAAATTTTAGGGTATTTTAGTAACATTCTCTCTTCATGCATACGACCATATCTCTCTTTCTCGATCTCTCTCAAACCCATATGCTTTTCATTATCCCTCCCCAATAGCTCTCTCCGGATTTGCCATGCCTCCCAACGAAAACCCCTCCCATTTTTTCCTCCCTCCCTCCGCCCGCTGCTCGCCCTCCCTCCCTCCTTCCCTTCGCTGCCTCCCTCCTTCCCTCCACCCCCTGATCACTCGCCCTCCCTCCCTCCACCCGCTATTTTACACACGCACACACAAACACACACAAACATAGCCCCCTGCCCCGCCCCCTCCGCCGCCCCCTGCCCTGCCTCGTCGCTCATAAAAGGTATTCCGTTCTTTTTATGATTTGTTGCTATCATGTTTTTTAATTTGATTTGTTGTAATTTGAGAGCTTGAATCGATTTATTTGGATTTCTTTTTATGTTTGTATCCTGTTTATGATGTTTATTCTTCACTGAAGATTTTATGTTTGAGAAGTTCATTTTGCTATCATGTTTTGATATGTTTGTATCATGTTTATGTGGTTAACAAAGTGGGTTATGTTTAACAAACCATTTTTTATATTTTTTCAGGCAACAGTAACTTGAGATGTGCAATGGTGTAAGTTTCAAATAAATTATTTGAAGCATGCACGATTTTAGGTTTAGTTTATGATTTTAAGGGTGCGTTTCATCTTTCAAATTTTTTTGATTTTATGTTTCTAAATTGATCTATAAGGTTTGTTCATATATTGGTTTGTTTTGTTAATATTATATAGCTATATATGTAGAACAGAGCTTTAATTTGGTATATTTTGTTCATATTGGTTCGATTTGTTCATATATAGCTTTATATGTAGAGCAGAGCTTTACATGTATATTTTGGGTTTGTTCGTGAGCTTTAATTCATATATTTGTTCTCTTATATATGTGTACATTTGTTCTTTTATCTTTCTTTTGTTTTGTAGGTTGCAAAATCGGGTATTCCATTCCCGTTACCGAAATTTGGGTTTTGTTTCTCTATTGTGTATTGAGAGGTAATTATGTTCATATAATTATTAGTTTGAAATAGTTCATATATAGCTATATATGTAGAGCAAATCTTTAATTTAATTTCAACTAACTTACCCATTGATTTGAACTGTTCATATACGTAGATAAAGTATACTTGCAAAGTTTTGGATTAATGTCGTGTCGTTTTATGCTATCGTATTGTTTCTAAAAATTGAAAATTGTCACCCCATGGAGGCATAACAACTCAAAAGCACATATTTAGGAAGTTATGTGAATTTGAGGTGATATTTTTAGATGCTAAAAACATTTCTAAAGAGTAAGATGAGCTAAACAGACCATCTCGAGTTAAAATTGTTGATTTTGCTACGGCTTTAAATTGTCCTCGAGTTAATATTGCATGTACACTAATTTCTTGTAGTTTCATCACGGTGGATGTTACGTGTACACTAATATTGCATATCATTTATGTCTGCAGCGATGTTCAGCGAAGAATTTTTTTGCAGTTATACATATTGGATCGCATTTTATTTAGTGTATTCAATACTTTTAGTATAGATGTTATATTCTTTTAAGTTAATTATTCGTTAATTGTAATTATAGACATCACCCGTAAGTGTTACACTAAATGGTATTACCTGTAGCTACTGATATGGGGATAACCCTCTTTTAGTAGTATAATATTTCATGCCATTGCTTACGTTGTACAAACACACGCGCACACACACACGTACCCCCTGCCCCGTCCCCTCCCCTCTTCCCCACTCACACATGCACACACGCTCACACAAACACACACACAAAGATGCGCACACACACGCGCGCCCCCTGCCCCATCCCCTCCCCCCTTCCCCACTCACACGCGCACACAAACATACATAAACACGCACACATGCACCCCCTGCCCGTCCCGTCCTCCCTCCCCTACTCACACATGCACACACGCGCACATAAACACACACACAAACATGCACGCACGCACACACGCACACAAGCGCACTGTATATATGCACTGGCATATATGCTCCAATATGCATATAAACAAAGGCATATATGTTGTAAACACGCACGCAAACACGCTCACACACGCACACACATGCACACACACGCCCCCTCCCCATCCCCTCCCCCCTTTCCCAACTCACACACGCGCACACAAACACACGCACACACTCTCACTGCATATATGCATAAGCTTATATGCAGATTGCATATATGCATACTTGTCCCTGTCCCTCCCCCTCCATCCTTCCCCACTCACACACGCACACACTCGCACTGCATATATGGATACCTATCCCCTCCCCTCCCCCTTTCCCCACTCACAAACGCACACACGCGGACACAAACACACACACAAACATGCACACATGCACACTCGCACCCCCTTCCCCGTCCCCTCCCCCTTCCCCACTTACACACGCACAAATGCACACATAAACACACACACATAAACACATGCTCCCCCTTCCCGTCCCCTCCCCCTTCCCCACTCACACATGCACACACACAAACACGCACACACGTGCCCCCTGCCCATCCCCTCCCCCTTTCCCACTCACACATGCGCACACAAACACACGCACGCACGCACACACTCGCACTACATATATGCATATGCATATATGCAGATTGCATATATGCATACCTTCCCCGCCCATCCCCCCTTCCCCACTCACACACGCACACATGCGCACACAAACACACACACACACACACGCACACATGCTTCCCTTTCCCGTCCCCTCCCCCTTCCCACTCACAACCGCACACACGCGCCCCCTGCCCGTCCCCTCCCCCTTTCCCACTCACACACGCGCAAACAAACACACACACGTACACACTCGCACTACATATATGCATATGCATATATGAAGATTGCATATATGCATACCTGCCCCGTCCCCTCCCTCCTTACCCATTCACACACGCACACATGCGCACACAAACACACACACACACACGCACACATGCTCCCCCTTCCCGTCCCCTCCCCCTTCCCCACTCAGACACGCACACACGCACCCCCGGCCCGTCCCCTCCCCCCTTTCCCACTCATACACGCGCACACAAACACACGCACGCACACACACTCGCACTACATATATGCATATGCATATACGCAGATTGCATATATGCATATATGCATACCTGCCCCGTCCCCTCCCCCCTTCCCACACACACACGCGCACATGCGCACACGAACACACACACACACACAAACACATGCTCCCCCTTCCCGTCCCCTCCCACCTTCCCCACTCACACACGCACACACACAAACATGCACACACACACCCCCTCCCCGTCCCCTCCCCCCTTTCCCACTCACACACGCGCACACAAACACACGCACACACACACTCGCACTACATATATGCATATGCATATATGCATGCAGACGTATATGCACTGCATATATGTAGATTGCATATATGAATACCTGCCCCGTCCCCTTCCCCACTCACACACACACACATGCGCACACAAACACACACGCACACATGCTCCCCCTTCCCGTCCCCTCCCCCTTTCCCCACTCACACATGCACACACACAAACATGCACACACGCGCCCCCTGCCCGTCCCCTCCCCCCTTTCCCACTCACACATGCGCACGCACGCACACGCACACATTCGCACTACATATATGTATATACATATATGCATATGCATATATGCAGATTTCATATATGCACTGCATATATGCATATGCATACCTGCCCCGTCCCCTCCCCCCTTCCCCACACACACACGCACACATGCGCACATGAACACACGCACACATGCTCCCCCTTCCCCACTGACAAACGCACACACATAAACACGCGCCCCCTTCCCGTCCCCTCCCCTCTTTCCCACTCACACACGCGCACACAAACACACGCACGCACACATGCACACACTCACACTATATATATGCATATGCATATAAGATTGCATATATTCACTACATATATGCATATGCATACCTGCCCCGTCCCCTCCCCCTTCTCCACTCACACACGTACACATGCGCACACACACACACACACATGCACACATGCTCCCCCCTTCCCCAATCACACATGCACACACACAAACACGCACACACGCGCCCCCTGCCCGTCCCCTCCCCCGTTTCTCACTCACACACGCATGCACACACGTACACACTCGCTCTACATATATGCAGATTGCATATATGAGATTGTAGATATGCATACCTGCCCCGTCCCCTCCCCCCTTCCCCACACACACACGCACATATGCGCACATGATCACACACACGCACACATGTTCCCCCTTACCCACTCACACACGCACACACGCACACATGCGCCCCTTGCCCATCCCCTCCCCCTTTCCCACTCACACATGCGCATACAAACACACACACGCACACACTCGCACTACATATATGCATATTCATATATATGCATACATGCCCCGTCTCCTCCCCCTTCCCCACTCACACACGCACACATGCGCACACAAACACACACACGCACACATGCTCCCCCTTCCCGTCCCCTCCCCCTTCCCCACTCACGCCCGCACACACACAGACACGCACACATGCGCCCCCAGCCCGTCCCCTCCCCCTTTTCCACTCACACACGCGCACACAAACATACACACACACACTCGCACTACATATATGCATTTTCATATATGCACCGCATATATGCAGATTGCATATATGCATACCTGCGTCGTCCCCTCCCCCCTTACCCACTCACACACGCACACACTTACACTACATAGATGCATATGCATATATGCAGATTGCATATATGCATATATACTTGCCCCGTCCCCTCCCCCTTCCCCACTCACACACGCACACACAAACACACACACACACACACACATGTGCCCCATGTCCGTCCCCTCCCCCTTCCCCACGCACACACACAGACACAAACACACACACAAACATGCACACACGCACAAATGCGCCCCCTGCTCGTTCCCTCCCCCCTTCCCCACTCACACGCACACACGCGCACACAAACACACACACAAACATGCACACACGCGCACTGCATATATGCACTGGCAAATATGCCTATCCATATATGCATTGCATATATGCATACACGTGCACACGTACACATGCACACACACGCCCCCTGCCCCGTCCCCTCCCCCTTCCCCACTCAGATACGTACACACGCGCACACAAACACGCACATGCACACGCACACACACATGCACACACGCGCCCCCTTCCCGTCCCCCCTTCCCCACTCACACATGCACACACGTGCACACACACACACCCGCGGCCCCTGCCCATCCCCTCCCCCTTTCCCACTCACACGCACACATGTGCGCACACACACAAACATGCACACACGCACTGCATATATGCACTCGCATATATGCATATGCAATTATTCAAATAGTTCATTTTTCCTAATATTGTTATTTTTTTTATTTGTAGACCAAATATGATGGGATCAAACTCGAAACTGCATTTTTGTATAAAAGTGGTAATCCAATTGGATCCGACGGAATCAATCTCGAATTTAGACAATTTGGATGTGATTGTATATTTCATTTTACTGATTGTATATTTACTTATGTGACTGTATCTTTGTTCGAGACACTGATTAATTATGTTTATTGTTTGTCAAATCGTACAGAAAATCGAGAGGGAGAGAGTGATCATGGCTAGAGGTGGGAAGAAGGATGGGAAGACAGCAGTAGTAGCACCTAATCCAGAAGCATCATGGCACATACATTTTGAGGAAGTCCCACATATTCTCCTTTCCCTGCCTTCTAGCTCCCCTCTTCGAATTTGGGATTTTTTTTTTTAATTTGTTGGATTTGTGGTTACCCCTTAAATAGGGTGGATAGTCCAATAAACAAAGGAGACTGTGCCCAATTTTTTTTTAAAAATTGACACTTTGTTTTTTTGAGACACAGCTAATTTGATTGGTGAATAATGTATATTTCATTTTATATGTGAATTTGTTTCAAGAATTTAGACAATTTAGATGTTGTACTATTGTTATTTTTTAAGCAGGGTGAATAGTTCCATAAACAAAGGAGATTAGCCCAATTTTTTTAAAAAATTGACACTTTATTTTTTTGAGAGAATGTGAATTCGATGGATGAATATTGTATATTTCGTATTATATGTGAATTTATTTGATGAATCTAGACTATTTGAATGTTATTGGACTATTTGACATTGTTTTAAAATTACACTTCGAAATTTTTGCGTTTCGCTATTACGTACTTTGAAAAATTATCGTCGTTTTGTGATTACGTATTTTGGAAAATTTCGTCGTGCCTTCAAGCACAGGCATACGCTAGTGTGTGTGTGTATATATATATATATATATATATATATATATATATAGAGAGAGAGAGAGAGAGAGAGAGAGAGAGAGAGAGAGGTTCTCATGCATATCCCAGTTTGTATACTGCTTGCGTGGACCATTATTGATAAAATAGTAAAAAAAAAATTAAACTAATTTTTTTTTTAGTTTTTAAACATTTCAATAGGACCATAAAAAAATTCAGCTCAAAATGAATTTTTTTGCTATTTTAAAAAAATCAGTCAAACTTTGTCAGTTTTTAACAACTTAAAAACTGGCAAAGTTTGACCGATTTTTTTAAAATACCAAAACAATTCATTTTGAGCTAATTTTTTTATGGTGCTACTGAAATGTTTAAAAACCATAAAAAAAATCAACCCAAAATTATATTTTTTTTACTATTTTACAAAAGTGGTTCGCACGGAGGGTATGCAAATTAGGTATTCATGGGATCCTTTCTCTGTGTGTGTGTATATATATATATATATATATATAACTCATTATATACGTATATTTATATCCCTAGAGCTTTAGACCTCGCGGATACATCTCTTGTATGCTATCTGACTCTAGGCATCACACATCATACTGAGCCGCTGGGTCGGAATCTCACCACTGATCCCAAGCATGAAGACATACAACGATGGCGATCATAGACATGCGCCCATGGGTGGTAAAAATACCACATCGCACACAACCGGTCTCCAAACCAATACCTATCCTCACACATGGATAGTGGGCATGCAATAGTCATATGACTCAGGGAATCATCTGACACCCATTGGTTAACGTCAGAGTGGACTGCCCACTACGTGTAACCTCCGACGATAGCATTACTGCATAGGTGTTCAACATAAACAAATAGAATACACACATACATATATATACACTTCAGTCTAATATGTATACATATAAAGTACCGAACTCGTACGCATATCCCATAGTGCACGGTTCACCCAATATCGATGTTCAAACCAACATTTCGATTAATTAATTAAATTTCACTCACTTGAATTTCCAATTCGTCCCGCTCGAACCCATTCATTCATTGGCCTATCACGCATAACAAACCCTGAAAATCCTTTCCCAGTAATCTCGCAGTACCCCGGAAGCCCCAACGGTCATTCCCCCTGCCCTAATGGGTCAAAACAACGCACGGACAAAAACTGGACATGCCAAAAAATTGAATTGGTTTACTGGCCGACCGAACCGGTTAGGTTGAGCAAACCGGTTGGCTCTCCCCTGTGAATCGATTCGATTTGTTGGGCTTCCTGATATCTTATTCCTCGGGTTTTTCTCATCCAAACCCTCCATTGGAGTACCGAACCCACCCCAAACATAAAATCAACTTCACACATCAATATACTATTGTTCCAGAAGCATTAAAACATCTAATTAACCATGAATCCTATATCAAACACCTAGGATTACAATTCAAACATCAATTTAATTCAATTTAGAATTTTCTCCAAGTTGATTTTCAAAAGTTCATTCTTCCTATCAAAGTTCTACATGCTCGTCATTTTAATTCCAGAGTTAATTTCAAAATTGCAATAAGATTAATCCCAACTAGTAATCAATTTAAATCAGAGAGCCCTTAATACCTAAATCTCTACATCAATCAACCAAAGTTTTAATTTTTCATACTCTAAATCTTAAGCTTCTATCTCTAACCATGAAAATAATTAACTACACATAATTGCAACTTAAAACAAGTATTTACTCGACTTCATCAATTAAGAGGTTCTGTACGTGTTTGATGACGGGTTGAATTTGCAGATAACTTTTGTTCCTCTTCTCCAAGCACTTTCTCTTCCTTCTTTATCTTTTCTCTTCTCTTGGACTCTCCCTCAATCTCTCTTATGCAGAATATCAAAGGGGGTTGCCATCCACCTTTCCAACCTTTTAAATACTCCTTTAATTACCATAATCCTATTTTTTCACTTAACCCTAAGTATAAAAAGATATTCCTACCCTTATGCGGGTCCTATTATGTCTAAAATGTCTGTTGAATCCAATCATAATACCTGGGTACTTATTCTAGATAATTTTGACACTTTGCGTATCCTCGGTACACCCGACAAGGTCATCCGAGTCATTCAACTCCAAATATGCTAACATCTCATTAACCGAGACCGGCACGAGAATGTCCTACATGTCACCCATAACTATACCGATCTATCTATGCAATTATCTATCGATGTATAATAATAAACCGTTTCACTTATATGCAACATATATAATAACTCACATACTATTTACTAATCACATGCAAGTAAATAATAATAATAAAAATATTAGTCATTTATCTCGCTAATTAATATTGACTAAAAAATCCGATTTAAATTCCCCCAACTATATTAATAATTATAAACACGCGGAAATTAAATGATTATAAAAGTAAGGGGTATAACACAAGTATGTTGGCGTGGCAAAAATGAACCAACAGTGATATGAACGTACTAGGTCAAAAGAGGGGCCCCAATTTGTAAAAGTATTTAAAATTTATCTAACAAAAAACTTAAATAGGTTTAAGGCCCTTGATTTTTTTCCATCTCTAAAAGTGACATATTTACGTAAGCCCAAATTAAATATGTTTAATATATGCGCTCGGTGCCCTATCACAAGCCCGACCCTAAATTTAAAAGTTAGCCTTGTGCACCAAACTTCCAAGTTTGGTCGGTTAGAATATAAAGTCCCACATGAAAAAAAACTAAAGACTTAAAAACCAATACATAATATCCCGGGGCCTCTCCACCAAAATAGACAATTGACTTTGAGTTGAAATTTGAGTTATTTAGTGGTTCGGCAGTTCAAGTACTCACATCACCCAATATAAATTATCCACATGTAAAACTCAAATCACGTGGCACGTTAATATATAATTCCATGTGAACAAACTAATGCATTGAAACATACTATACAATATCCATTTTCACTTAATAGACACTTTGATGAATGAAAATGATATGTGAATATAAGAAAAATCTCATCCCTAAACAAAATTTTCTATGCAGCTATTTAGGTGGAAGTTTTATGGCTCTTTATTTGTTGAGTTTGTTTTGTTAGTTTTCTTGTTAGTAGATTATCGATGTTGTATACTCCTTGTATACGGGTTCACTCCCTTAGCAATTGATTTTATGATATCATTTACTTAAAAAAAAGGTGAAAGTGTCCTTATATTTTGTGACAATTCCTCCTCCTCCACTTATTTATCTAAGACAAATTGAGAGAGTTGAAGAAGCCGTGTTAGGAAGGGAAAGGAAATGCATGCAATTTAGTTTAATCATGGTTTAGCATCTTGTAATAACTATTTCTATGTATCTCAAGTAAAGAACGTATGTTTATTGGTTTTCAACAGATCAAACAATAGGTGGGGGGAACCGTGGTATGCAGCATTCTTGATGCTACAATTTCCTTCATAAGAAGGTCAAGATGATTGGATAATGACACCCATTCATACGCACTATTTATGGCCAAATCAAGTAATTATTTTTCTGTCTATCAACTCAAAACATATCACTGAAGGGAATAAATTCTATAATTCTATGTACATACATGGTGAAGGTTGAACCGTGCTGCCATACTTGTATCCTTAGTCAGAAAAATTTTCTTCATAAGAAACTCCAGATCATTAAATGATGAAACCTCATTCAATTACACATTTTCTGCTAAAATCCCCCCCCCCCCCCCCCAATACACACAAAAAAAAAATTACATGTGACTAAGCATTATATTTGTGCGATTTCAAGTCACCACGTTTAATTGCATGTGAGACTCGCACATCATTTGATACGAGTACAAAAAATAATGTGTTTATCTCTCAAAGGTGTTAAACGTAGTGAATTTATTTTCTCAAACACTTTTAACTACATATTTGTTTCAATGACATTACAATTTTGAGCCACCAAAGGCATACTTTTGGGAGTTTTTATTTATAAAATGCACCTTAATTTATATTTATAAAAATAATGCACTCTAAAATATATTTACAAAAATATTGCACTTTTTGAATTCGCGATTGGTAACGGAGTTTTTAACATAAAATTGTGATTGAGAGCCTCGAATTGATGATGTTATATATATGTTCTCAATTACCTATTAAGAAAGTGAGTATAATGAAATTGCAGTTGTAAATCACGATTTTATTGCATTTGCGATTTTCAATCGTGAATTCGGCTTAACTATTTTTTCTCGAAATTTGAAATTATTGTTTAGAACCTCGATTTAACTGAATTCATAGTTACCAACAACGAATTCAGTCTGATTAATGATGGGGTTGACTAATTAAGCACTTTTTGGAATTTGGTTGGTAACCGCAAATTTAGGGTGAATACTCAGTTACTAATTATGATTTTAAAAAGTGCAATATATCTATCTATATGTTAACAATTGCATTAATTTTATTAATACGTTTTTAAAGTGTATTTTTTTTAATTAGAAACTCATATGTTTGGTGATGCGTATCTTTTTGCGGCGTGAAAAGAAAGTTTTTTATGGAGTAAGCACTTAAAAAAAATTCCCACCAATTCCATTTCCTTCCACCATCAGGTTGATATCGCAGAATGTTCCATTATTTTCGATGAGATCATACTTATAGTTACATATGACAAAATGCAACACGACACAATGCAGAATTATAACTCCATGGGTTTAGAATTATCGGGTTTTGGTCCATATCAGGTTAACATGATAGACCCGTTAAGATCAACATCTGATAATTTTGATACAACCGATTAAATCTATTGGCACCCATTAAAATCTGTTAACACAAACCTAACTCTTTACTTATCAATTATGGTTAATGCATTTTGTAATATTTCTATCTTTGGGTAATGAACATTTTATTGTCAGATCCTATTACTATTAACAATTCAAATTTAGGATGTATGAATTAATTATATTCTATATTGATAGAGAATTTCAGTTAGTTAACAGGGGTAAATGGCTTGGATTGTGTGACCTCTCAACACAAATGGCTCGTTTTTTTTTAAAACTAATTTGTTAATTGGTTATGTACGAGTTAAGGACTTTTTACGCAAACCCGGTATCGCACTACACAAACACGACCCGTTGACAAGTCAACTGATAGTCTACTTATTTCTCATAATTTTTTTTAAGAATCTTCTCACTATTTATACTTAGCAACATATGTATGATGCTGAAAGTAAATAAGTTTTGGGTAATGCTACAAACACCAACTCCTAGTACCAATCCAGTACCGATTGTGCTTTAAATGCATTGTATCATCATGGGACCTACACTTTAATATATGGGACCTACACTTTTGTACAATCATTTAAAGCACATTCGGTACTTGGTTGGTACTAAGAGTAGGTGTACGTATCATTATTCATAAGTTTTTGGCCATCAATGTATCAAAATGAAAGCGGCCTAAGATTTATTAGAAGCTAGGCCTATTCAGGTATCGAACGGAGAATCTCGACGTTTCATATGAGGTATTGTATCATTCAAATTTGAAGGATATTGAAATCTAAGTTGTTAGATTGTCTCATTCACGGGTCATTCTATGGGATCCATCATACCAAACATATTATGTATTCCCTCTAAATAGAACTATAAAATATTTCTTTTGCGATACTTTGATGTGTGACTTGAAGAAGATTTTGTTTCTTTCTCGCCCCAAGGCAATCTCTCCTCTTCAAATAAAATTTCGACTCAAAACAAATTTGTAATTACCGTGTTCTTTTGTATACACAAAAAAAAAAAGATAAAAAAGAACTTGACAGTCTTCTTCAAGACTTGGCATGATGTATAGTAATCCATAACTAATATAAGATAAGACTTTGCAAGTGAAGTGATCATTACCCTGCAAAAAAGAACATCAAATCTAAATAATTTGCTTTTAATGAGCTTCTCAATTTGTGTTCTGTTTTTAATTTTTGAATGCGCTGGTCATGTTGAGGGGAGGTTAAACATTTAATGTGGCACGTGCCATTTTCTAAAGTGGTTACAAACAGTTTTGGGACTCTTTACAAATTTAAAAATACTCGGGATGCGTGTCGTATAAAACTTGTACAATGAGACTAAAACTTAAATAATATACACCTTATTCATTAGACATAGTGATATACACCAACATAAAACTTGTACATTTTAAAAATCCATGTATTACATGATAAATTTTTTGACATAAATTATTTTAAAGAAAATGTGTATACGTTACAATAATTCATGTTCATATTACAAAATTTCACGTATGAATTTATATTAAAAAAATCAGATATACAAGGACCGCATTCAAAAACTTTTTCATCATGTTCTAAACCCAAAAAACCTTAATTATCTATTTGGAGTAAATAATAACTGTTATATGTTATTGTATATCCAAAGTTAATATGTATACATTATAAAAATTCACATATACATATGAAAATTTATGTGTATTGAAATGTAACACAACATTGTTGGACTTCGTGTTTAAATAATTGCACGATATCCTAATCCCATAGGGAAAGAAAATCTAAAAGGGAGCAAATCCAAATTTTTTATTTTATTTTTCCACTGTACACACGCACATATAATGTGGCACGTTATATGTATATAATGTCCTCCATATCAAATATTGAGGGTAAAATTTTATATATTAAAATCGTCTCTATTTTTGTTACTTAAGCCAATTATCTGAAAAGGTAGAAAAACTTTAAGGGGAAAGTTTCACATGGCTAATTAGAAAGCTTTCCAGTTTTTGGCCTTTTCTATTGAATCACGTCAAAATGTTGCAGTAAATCAATTCTTGTTTTCTTGTTAACAAATTGATAATAATAGCATACTAACTGCAACATCGCGTGTACTATTAAGTATTTTTGAAGTTATGTATATGAAAGTTCCTTTCGCCATGTTTGAAAGTGATATCCCACTTTGATTCTTTGTGAAGTAATAAATTATGTATATGCGGATGTCTTGATTTAGTAATCAAGCTCTGTTTTAGTTGGCCATCTTCGGAAAATGATAAAGGAATGTATAATTTCATAAAACTCTATGTACAAGACGAAAGAAATTGTTTTTTCCCTATGTTTTTTTTATCTTCGTACATCGCTAATTGCCTTTAAATGGGTGTCATTAGGGGTGAAAAAAATATGATTATTGCTTACTATTTTTTATCACCAAAATTGAAATCATAATATTTTGTGGATGGTTTTGGGTTAGACATTTAAAACACCGATTTACTGAAATTAATATATCAAAATAACATACCAAAGTTAACGTCAAAAATACCAAATTAATACCAAAATTACATTATAGTGTTAATTAATATCTTTAATTGTACACGTTTATCAGAACAATTGGTATTCTTTCACCTATACAAGATCTTGGATAATTTTCTCTACCATTTGGATAAGTGAGTGGTATTTTATGTTTTTACGAAGTATACATGGTAGATTTTCAAATTAAAAGTACATGCTTTTCATTTGTTTTAATCTGTGGAACAAGCTCTTTTCAGTTCTTAAGTGAGGGATTCAGGTCAATTTATGTTATTTGATATTTTTTCTTTAGTTATTTCATATGCAAATTGAAAACATGGAAAAACTTAACCATATAAAAAATTATCAAAAAATAGAATAACGGAAACTAAAAATACCGAAAAACTGAAAATACCGAATGTTAAATTTACCAAAACTAACTCAAAGAATGAAATACCGAACGGTATTTTATCGGTAAGTGTTTTCAAAACACTGAAACCTATAACTATCAAAACTAAATGTACCTATAAAAATTGGTCTAGTATTGGTGTAGGTCAAATGCCGATGAAATTGACTGATAACCACCCCTTAGACGTTGTACATGTTTATGAAAAAAAATTGGCATGGATATTTTTACCTTCAATTATCGTTAAAATGTGTTTGATTGAAAAGAAAAAGTTGTGCTTAAAATATGTTTTCAAGTTAAAAATTTTCTTTTTGTGTTTGATTGTTAAGATGGTAGATATGTATAGGACAAATGCAATACCCCTTAAAATTTAAATAGTGAATTTTGAAAAATAATTTAGATGATTTATGATTGATGAAATTTAATTAAGCGGGCAAAGTTTTATTTGCATGAATTTTGTGAATCTTATATTAATTAATTTGGTAAAATGGACTTTTATTTGATTAGGGTGCATTGTGAGAATCATGTGAAAACCTTAGGGACAAGGAGGCCTTTTGGCTTATCTTAGGGACCAAGTTAGGGTTTGAATGAGTACGATTTTCATGTATAATGATGTATGTTACAATTCTGTAAATAACAGAGAGAGAGAGAGAGATGAGGACATTCGGGGGTCCAGAGGGCCCACGAATGCGGGAAGGATCAGCCGCAATCACGGGCTTGATCATGCGTGATCGTGCCAAAGAAGGCTCGTAGGCTGGTCGCGAGGTTATCTACATTGATCCTCTTTTATTATGGTTGGCCCCCGAGATGCATTTGTTAACTCGTCACTTTCTCAAAATTAACCTACAACCCTCATATTCTCTCCACCCCTAACCTTGTAAACTTTAATACTCCATTGAATCAACCTTTCATGCTTGGACTAGTAGATCTTGAAGAGGAGAATCATATTTTTTATTAAAATTTCATAAATTTATCAATGACAAGAACACTATACTTTTCCCCTTAAGTTCTTTATGAAATCGATAATTTTAAAACCATGTTTAATACTTGATTTTAACATAACATATTGGAAGCTTGATTTGGGAAAAAGGAACTTAACTATTTTTTGTTATTAATAAAGATTATTAAAATTGGTTCAATTCTTACATTATGATATAATTCCTAGAATTGGATTAGTATGGTTGTAACATGTAATCATTGAGAAGTTGTGAATCATAAATGCTGATTTGTTAAAGAATACCTTAAAATTGTATATTGGCCTCAAAAATTTAGAAAATGTGAAATGAGATTTGAGAATATAACTTATCCCTTAGAATTTGATATTAGATCATTTTCTCCTCATAGAACACACTTATAATTATTTCAACTTTATGTTGATCCCACTAGTAACTTGTATAAAATAATGTTTTGAGGCCTTATAAATGAGAATTTGGAATTCGGGTTAATTTTCATGTAAATTGGTGATAGTGAACGTAATGAATGAAAGAAAATCAGATTTTCGAAAATAAGCCACATGTTATTGTTGATAGAACCTATGTTTTAACAACACATTGTTGTCGATGGGATTTAGTTTATTGGTGAATTGTTGTTGTCGATGGGACTTAGATTTATTGATTTATTATTGTTTCGTGATGGGACTTGTGTTGGGACTTATGATGTTGGGTATGTTTATTTGATGTCACTGGGATCATATTATTGGGTTTTATATGTACCGATTGAGATATATTAATAATTTTTGGATTATTTATATTAGTATGGATACTTTACTTGAGACTTTAACGTGTTGGGTGTTACATTTGAAGATTATTAGAAGAAGAGATGTTGAGATACGATAAGAAGGCTATGGAAAATAATGGATTAAGTAAGTAAAAATTTATGTTCGGGTAGATGATTTAATGTACTAGGATTCCCGGTGATTATAAATTGAGTTAGGAGATTTAAGAATCTTGTGAGAATTTTTGTAGGGATAAAATAAAGGAAAATGTGATATGGGTGAGGGAGACAATATATTTTTCTTTTTAAACATGGTTATTTGTGTTTTGAGATATAGATTATGTGGATTGTATACGTAATTTTTGGTGTATGTGGATTATGAGTGGGCCACACTTGTTAACATTACGATTATGAAGGTAAATTGGGAGATTTATATGAGTTCGGGTATGTGGATTGTGAGTGGATCACACTTCTTAACATGTGTGGTATATGAGTGAGGATTAAGGTTAGATTCCCTAGGTTGTAAAAAGATAAGTTTAACAACGGTTTGTTCTCAATGATTGCATAATCTAGATAAAATTGTATTGGGGGTCCTTGAGTGGATTTCTTTATGAGACGTCTCATGCATAGAGTGTATATAAGGTTATGAGTTTGGAGTTTAATAAGTGATGAGTGTGCAGCTATTATAGGTTTAGAATGTAATAATGACAATTTTATGACAGTGTAATTCTTAAATATGGGACTAGGATATTTGTGTTTGTTTTAAAGTGTTGATGACTACTTAATCTAGGAAGAAGTGTATCGGGGGGTTCTTGTTTGGAATCCATTTATGATATGTCTCATGCATGGAGTATTGAGAAGGTCGGCAGTTGGTATCTTAGGAATAAATGAATAAATTATGATTTTGGAACGTGTAATGATATATATTGAGAATTATCATAATGTTTAATTTAGAATAATGGATTAAGATGATTATATTGGTGTATTCTGATAGAGAATATTATATTTGTTATGTGCCCATTATGTTAGTCTGATTAGACAAGATCGAACATAGTTTTATGTGTTTTTCCTCGTATGAACGGTGGGCCCATGCTAGTGAATGGTGGGTATGGATTTAAAGATGATTTTATTTATGCGTCACTCATTCTTAGTGGGCCCATGTAGATAACGGTGTTGCCTAAATTATGTGATGAGATTATGGGTTGTGTAGCGTATGATTCATGGTTGGGGAGAAGTGATTGAATGTGGTTACAATTGGATATATTAAGAGATTAACTAATTATGGAAATTAAGTATTTAACTAAAATGAATTCTGAGGTTCCATCTTACACGTGTGTGTATTATAATAGGTATAATAGTGGCACAATTATGTATGTAGGTGGTAAAATCCTACGATAATGATTCAACAGAGTAAAGCCGATCAGTAAAGAAAAATCACGCAATCACACAACACAAGATATACGTGGTTTAAAAATGTGTCTACGTCCACGGTAGTCTTTTTATCGATCTATCAATCAGATCTTGATAACAAAGATTACATGCCCCTCTTTCCAGGGGTGTGGGTTACATTTATATAGTAGAGAAAGAGAATAAGTCTTGTAAGGATTCATGGCCTTGGGATGCAGCTGCAATTTGATCGAGTATATCCAGGCCCAAGTTCTCCACTTATTGGATCCTCTTTTATTCTTATCTTCAAGCTATGATCGTTTATCAGGACTATTGGACACATGAAATCTCTTTGGATTAGGTCAGATAATTCCTCCATAATTTGCCCAAACCTGAATGGGGTGGATAGGTTTGATCGCCGGTTGATTTTGACGTTGGTCGGTAGTGATGTTCGATCATCTATTGAAGATAAGATCAAAGAGTATCAACACTTATTTTTTTAGGTAAAATTAATTTATTGTTGTTGATACTAAAAATTGTTCATCTACATGGACCACTCAGATACTGACACGTGTTATACAGTGGGAGATTAATCCTAGTCATTAAGGATGGAATGCCGACCAACTCCAGGAAGACCGACCAACACTAGAGATGCTGACCAACGTGACAGGAAAACACCAACAGCTATATATATTAATTATTGTACATATGTAAATGTCTACGATATAAAGACATTCCATCATTTTATATTCCAGCTCTTGTACACCCCCTAAGGGTTATAAATACATTATAAACCCTACATATAGGGACACATGAAAAGAGAGGCAATTAAACAATCTCAAGGAAATATACAACAGTGGACGTAGGTTCTTCCTTTAAGACGAACCGCTTTAAAAATCTATTATCTCTTATTTGTATTTATCTGTGATCAAGTAATTAGCCTAGTCTAGTTTTTTACATCAACAGATTGGCACTGTTTGTGTGAAAGATATTTCTAATCGATCCCACTCAATGAAACATCTAAGTGGCTGAAATTCCTGAATCAAGTCTCAGGAAACGAAGGTATTCTTCCTTCTCCTTCTGCTCCTCCATCTGCAAATGATTTAATTGGGATTCTGGCCAGTCTTACAGGAGCCTAAGAGGCCATGCAAGATACTATCAGGCAACTTATACAAACCCTTCAAGCCATAGCACCTGCTCTATCTTCTCAAGGAAATAGGCCACCACCCCAACCAAGAGGCGGTCAGCACAGCCACTCGATATTAGCCAGAGATGTCTCCTACCATCTAAGGTCAACTTCATTACTCAGGACATCAGAATCTTTTCATACGTAGTCTTATTCTCTATAAAGTCCAAGCGCCTTAGAAAGATTAGGTTGTGCATCTCCTTTTGATCGTTTGGGACCCAGGGGGAATAAAAATATTCCTAGGGAAAGATCTGGTAATACTAGATGACCATTTGATCAAAGGGAAAGAACGACTCAATCTAGATCAAACACCCGACGAACTGTTACTCGGATCGAGCAACGGTTTCAGGAAGAAAGTTCAGCAACTAATAAAGTTACAACCCATAAATCTGGTACTGCTAATGATGCATGTAAAGTCTCCATACAGAGATTCGAGGGTAGGTTGGGAGAAATGGTGAAGACAAGAAACCCACTATAAAGAAGTTTTGTAAAAGTATCCCTATTTGTGTAAGTAATTGCGGATTTCCCTACTCCAGAAAAGTTCAAGGTTCCAATAATAACCCCTAAATATGATGGAAAAATTGATTAAGTCCTCCATATAGAACAATACCAAGCAGCTGTTGATATTTATGTCATCCCGAATGAAATGAGGTGTAAAGCATTTTCTGCAACCATTACCGGATCTACCCAAATCTGGTACAATGGTCTTCCTCGGGGATAAATTTCTAGCTTCAACCAACTGACCGAGCTATTCATTAATAACTTTTGCTTTGGATCAAAGCTTGTAAGAAGGGTGGCACACTTACTTAGTGTAAGATAGAAAGAATGAGAGAGCACCAGAGAATACATCACTCGTTTTAATAACGAGAAATTAGAAATAGTAGATTATGAGGAGAAGACTGCAATAACTGCCCTAATGAGTGGATTGCTCCCCAAAAAAATATATTACACTCTTGTTAAGGACCCTTCGAAGACAATGGCACAAGTGATGGCTAAAGAAGCAAAGATCATGAATGCCGAGAAAAAAATGGCAGCTAAGCGTAGCTCGGGCAAAAATGATAAGAAAGATCATAAAGAACCCAAAGAACACAGGGAATCAAGACAGAAATGAGTTTTGGAATGACTTAAGAATTACAATGAATACACTCCACTAACTATGGGAATTCACCATGTTTTGGAGGAAATCAAGCATAATTAAGATGTGCGTTGGCTTGATAAGTTGAGAAGTTCCCTGACCAAGAGAGACAAAACTAAACACTACGAATTTCACAGGGATCACGGTTACACGACGAAATGTTGCATAGCTCTTCAAAATGAGATGAAAACTCTCATTCGAAGAGGAAAACTGAATCAGTACATTGATCGACAGAATAACGTAGGAGATCAGCATAGATTAAAATCTCCTTACAAGCCCAGAAAGGAGAAGAAAAGAACTCATGGACATAATCAGGATGATGATGTCTATCTCCCTAAAAAAAAACTGACAACCAGAACGTGAGGTATTCAGTATCAATTTTGATTCTTTTGATTGCTAAATGATCATAGGTGGACACGCAGGAGGATGAGATTATACAGCAGAGCGAAAAGCTTACCTCCATGAGGCACAAGCTTGCTCGTATATACGGATGTTCAACCTTGCAAAGGAGGATCGACCAACGAAGGTTAGCAAAGAGAAACTTACAATTGGTTTCTCTAAAAATGACCTTTCAGGAGTACTATATCCTCATGAAAACCCACTGGTAATCAAAGTTAGAAAAGAAGAAATCATTTGCTCTAGAGTATTAGTAGATAATGGTAGCTTAGTGGATATCATGTTTTATCCTTGTTTCAGCAATTTGGATTTTAAACTTAGTCAATTTGTGCCTTATCATCGACCACTAATAGGATTTGTAGGTGAGAAAGCCTTTGAGAACCATTAAAATGGAGGTGATGATTGGCACCTGACCAGCTAGCCAAAAAGAGAAAATCCATTTCTTTGTAATGGATAAAAAGTCCATTCAGCTTACAATATAATCATAGGAAGAGTAGGGTTAAAGAAGTTTGAAGCAGTACCATCCACTATTCATCAGTGCCTAAAATTTCCTACTAATTTTGGTGTGGATACTCCTAAACTTGATGAAGAATCTGAGGTTGAAACCTTAGATCCAAGAGAGGAAACAGAGTTGGTAAATGGACAGATCAACTTGAGAAGCACCAGATGAAATTGAATCCGACCAAATGTGTTTTTGGAGTGCAAGAGGGAATGTTCCTCGGGTACATAGTAAATCAAAGGGGAATTAAAGAAAATTAAGACAAGATTAAGGCATTAATTGAAATTTAACTTCCAGCTTGCAGGAAGGATGTGCAGAGACTAACCAGACGAGTAGCAGCCTTGAATATTTTCATGTACCCGAGCTACAGATAGATGACTGCCATTCTTCAAGGTGCTCAGGAAAATCTTTGAATGGAATGAAGAATGTGAAAAATCTTTTAAGGAGTTAAAAAAGTATTTGGGGTCACCTCCATTTCTCTCCCAACCAATCACAACTGAAAAGTTGTACATGTACTTAGCTGTTTTTTAATCAGTAGTAAGTTTTGCATCGATTCGAGAGGAGAATGGAGTTCAAAACCCCGTCTACTCTACCAGTAAGGCTTTTTTAGGAGCATAAATCAGATACCCTCACTTGGAGAAATTGTCATTGGCATTGATTGAAGCATCTAAATGCAGAAACCCTATTTCCAAGCCCATACAATCACAATTTACACTCACATGCCTCTAAGGCAAGCTTTGCATAAACAGTAGAAATCTGGTAAATTAATGTACTGGGCTGTGGAATTAGGGGAGTATGATATCATATATGAATCAAGGTCTTCTCTGAAAGGGTAAGCAGTGGCAGATTTCATAGCGAAATTCACCTACTCTGAGGTCCCTGAGCAACAAAGTGATCAAACCGAATAGGAATCAAGAGGAAGTAATGTTACCAAGAAAGCTCTAAGAACTTTCTTCAGAAGAAGCAAGTGCAGACCTACCAGGCTCCTCTTCCCGAACACTAGAGATGATCAGTAAGTATGAAGAAGCAAAGGGGAAAATATTCCACTTCGGGAGTTTGACAGATCAAGCATTCGATAACAACGTCCTTATATGGAATCTATATATTGATGGGTTATCTTGTTCAACCGGCAGTGGAGCAGGTATAATACTTAAATCTCCTAATGGTATTGATATTGAGTATGCACTATGTTTTCAATTCTAGGCTTCAAATAATGAAGTAGAGTACGAAGCTCTTATTGTAGGCCTAAGTTTATCCCACTCATTGGGTACCGAGAAAGTTGTGCCACACAACGATTCTCAACTGGTAGTAACCAAATACTAGGTTTATATGGAGCTAAAGGAGAATTGACAACCAGGTATTTATCCAAGGTGAAGGAAGTCATTACAAAATTACCAGTCGTTCAAATGGACAGAATCCTAAGGTTAGAAAATGCCCGAGCTAATGCCCTTGCTAGGCTAGCCTCTGCAACTAGAATTGAACTTTGATAAACTATCCCTATTGAGATTTTGGACAATATGAGCATAGATGAAGATTTAATGATCAATTTCATTGCCATAGATATGGGGCCATCCTATATGGATCCCATCAGAGCATACATTGAAGAAGGAACTCTACCAACAGATATGGTGGAAGCAAAGAAGTTAAAATACAAATCAGCTCGGTATGTATTAGATAAGGGTGTTCTGTATAAGAGAGGACTAACAGTTAGTTTGCAGTGTTGTATGCATCCATCATAGGTCGAAGATCTAATTCAATAGGTGAATAAAGGATCATGTGGATCTCACATAGAAGGGATAACACTTCTACAACGAATCAGTACTCAAGGGTATTGCTGGCCAACAATACGAGCAGACTGTGCAACTTTTTCCAAGAAGTGTGATAAATGTCAGTAATTTTCCACAATTCGTAAAACTCCACAGTCTGCTCTTACTCCAATCACTTCACCATGGCCATTTTCCATGTGGAGTATAGACTTGGTTGGGCCATTTCCAACCACCTGAGGAAGATTTAAGTACTTTGCGGTCGCCGTGGATTATTTTACAAAATGGGTGGAGGTAGAGCCTTTGATAGATATGCCTCATGAAAAGGTCTATCAATTCATATGAAAAAATATCATTTATAGGTATAGGTTGCCTTATGCCTTCATTACCGACCATAGAACACAGTTTGACAATGATGAGTTCACAAATTACTGTGCTCAATCCAATGTTAAAAAATTTCATTCTGCTCCAGGACATCCTCGGAGTAATGGACAAACTGAAGTTACGAACAAAACCTTACTTAATGGATTGAAGAAAAGGCTTGATGATGCCAATGTAAATTAGATAAACGAGATACACTCTATCTTGTGGGCATAAAGAATAACACCGCGAACAGTAACTTGATAATCCTCATATATGATAGCATTTGGGACTAAAGTTGTCATTCCCGCCGAGCTAGGCTTCACATCCCATAGAGTTTTAAATTTTAACTCTCGTGTAAGTGACCTAATGAGAAGATTGGATTTAGACATGCTGGAAGAAGTAAGAGAAGATGTTGCCTTGCATAATGCGACTTATCAACAAAGAATAACCTGCTTTTACAATAAAAAGATGAAACTGACCAACTTGAAGGAAGGAGATTATGTGTTGAAGAAAGTGCTACCGAAAAATAACAAGCTTAAAGACAATTGGCATGGGACCTATCGTGTTTCAGCAATGATCCGACCTGGAACCTATCGAATTGAAACATTGGAAGGTAAAGAGTTCAAAAACCCATGGCATGCAGAGCATCTCCGAAAGTATTATCAATGATTTTGTAATAAGTTTTCAACTCGCAATATTAATAAAATCTTCAGTTTATTTTCATTTTTTTTTAAATTTTTTTTGGGAGTACTAGTTATATGCACTACACTATAAAAAGTTATAAATTGTTGCTCGGTTCAGAAAATCATTGCTCGGGTCAGCAAACATTACCCTGAAAGTTGCTCGACAGTGTAACACCCCATATTTTAGAGGATATATAAATTAATTAAATTAGTGAGTTGGATTTATTTAATTTGGAGAAATTCATTTAATTTGGTGATTTAAATTTAATTTATTTAAATTGGAGAAATTATTGAATTTGGAGATGTAGAATTTATTATTTAAATTTGGGGATTTAGAAATTCAAATTAATTCGGGTTACTGAAAATTTTCACATGTGTCGCATTTTGAGGTTGAAATTGGAAAATTCTATAAAGTATCTTGGATGACAATTCTGAGTGCACGGTTGAGTCCGGAAGGGTCGAGATAGTCGAAAAAGAGTACCCGGGGGTAGTAAATGGGTCTCGGGGCATTTTTAGACATGATCGAGCCCATACGGGGGCATTTAAGTCATTTTTAATTGGCCAATAGGCTTAATTACGGGATTGAGGAATTTTAACCTAGGTTTAAGTGTGTTGGGCAGCCATGAGTCATTCCAAAACACAAAGGGTTGAGAGAGGAGAGAAAGGAGAAAGAAGAAGAAGGAAAGAAGGATGACAAGAGCAATCCGGGCAAGAATTTCGACATGGGATCGTCGGATTTAATCCCCCAAGGCATGTGTTTTCTTGCTTTAATTTGAGTCGTAGTTAATGATGTAAATAGTTGTAATTATGTCAATTAATACTGAAAATTTGGAAGTAGGAATTTGAATTGAAATTTGTGGGTTTATGGTGAAGAAGATAAGAATAACCATTGATAGGGGATTTTTAACTTTGTGAGAAATTGGGTTAATAGTGAAATTATAACTTAATTTGAGAAGTGAACAACATGATTAGATCTTGGTTTTTGAATCTCCATTAGTGGTATTGTTGGAAGAAATTGTTAATGATGAAGTTTGGGTGGATTTAGGATGAATCTTGGGAGGTTTTTGGGTTAAAAGATCTGGGTATAATCGAAGGTTTTGGAGCTTTAATGGTGATTCTGTTCATGCTACCCTGTAGAAAATCGTGTTTTCTACATTTTGTTGTCTCACGCGCTTCCTCCAAAACTGCTCCAAAATGCCTCAAAACATCAATTTATTAATCTGGGCAGAATGTGGGAAAACTTTTTAAGAAAGTTTTTTTTTTAAATCTTCTTTGAGGTGAATCTTTATAATGCCCTAACTTTTGGCATACGGACTCGGATTAGTGTGTCGTTCACGGCCACACATAGATAGCGAAGAGTATTACGCTGTCCTGGGAATGTTTTTAATTAGACACAAAAATTGAAAGGTCTAAAATACCCTTGAAGACAGAACGAGTTATTTGATTTTTAGCACAACTTTAAATGAGCATAACTTTGTCATACGAATTCGGATTTACGTGCCGTTTGTGGCCACGCATAGCAAATGGAGAGTAGTACGCAGTACTAGGAATTTCATTACTGAGGTATATATTGTGAAATGTCTAAAATACCCTTAGAGTTTTAATTAGTGATGAAACTTTCCCGAATTGAAACTAAAAATTGTTGGGAACTTTGTGAGACTAATATGAACTTAATCAAGTATATATGAGGTGAGATATATAATTATATAAATTATATTAAATAGTGGGATGTAGTTATTTTTGTATTGGATCGTATTTAATACGAGCGAACTAGTAATAATTGGAATATATGTATATATATATGAATGTGTGAATTATATATATAAATATGGGAATACATAATCCAATAGAAAAATGATAATAGGTTACGGGAATACCTAAAACAATGATAGGTTGTGTGAATACGTAAAACAATGAAAGGTTGTGTGAATACCTAATATTTTAATAGGGTGCGTGAATACATATTTGATTGTTTTGTTATGTGTATGATATACCTAGCTGCTTGCTATCGCGGGGGGTTGTGTAGAGACGGTCTTATCCTGAGTGACCTTCGGGGGGATATTTGACTTGTATCTCAGAACATAGGACTGTGAAAGACTTATTTGTGAGTTGATAAGTCCGCTGACTATGGGAGCGTAGGTATGTACGTGACCCATAGGTATGTGAACTATGTTCGCCGCCAATATGTGTGATTTATTTATATGGTTCGTGGGACATTTCCGAACCGATAGTCCTTGTTTGAGTACGGGACGTACCGGGACATGATAGCAGAGTATGCAATGCACTATAGGTGTATCCTTAGGGTGCTGTGTTAGTATATATATATAATGGTGGTGGATATATATATATACTTGTGATATAATTACAATGTGATAATTGTAGGCTATTAAGATTGTGTTAATACATATATATAATAGTGAGGGATATATATGTATCTTATGGTATATCTACAATGAGATAATTACAGACTATTAAGATAGTGAAATCTTATATAAACGTAAATAGTAAATACTTGACTTTAGTGTGATAACACTTATTTAAAAATGATATTTGTTGAGATCAAATATGGTATACTACTATGAGGGGTAACTAGAAGGATAAGCCTTTTCCTAGTTAGAAGTGTGTCAGATGGCTAGGCGGAATAAATGAATGCGATAGGTGTGCACTATAGAAGAGAGGTGAGATTGTCCTCAAGAGAGTGGGACCGTAAAAGCAATTATGAACATTATATACTACGCATTTCATTTATTGCAATAAAATGCTTGCTAAACATTTTTATAAATCGGGTTCTGACCCGTTTCTTGTACTTCTTCTCTCTTGTCTATGTATATGTATATTAACAGGTGTCCAGACACAGGGATGCCATAGTTGACTTATCTATTCCAGGGTTACGCAGCTGCAACATCGTGGATGGTTGCAGGATTTGATTTAGACGTATCATTTCTTTATTCCTAGAGTAGGATTCTTATCTCAGTTGTAGATTCATTCAGGTCATGTTTCCCCTTTTTACTTTTAGACTCAGTATTTGGTTTATGTATTCATTTATTGAATTATTATTATTGGGATTTTGAGCTGATTGTTTATTCGGCATGTCATTTAGTACTGTTTTAGACTCATGTTTTGGATGTATGGTTTATTTTTTATTCAGCATGCATATTTAATTGTTTAATAAAAAGATAAAATTTGACATCAGTCTTTTTGAATACTAGGTGGTTAGTAAAGTTTTAAAAAGTTTTCGACAGTGATGCTAAGAATGAACCCCTGAGATTCCTGTTTTAAATTTTATATAGGACTGATCACCCGGTATTTATTTGGGCGGGGTGTCACAGGTGGTATCAGAGCATCAGGTTCTAGTGTCCTTAGGATCTGTATGGCTTTTAACGTTTCAGTTTAGCGTTCTTTGATGTAGAGCCTTATGATAGGATTGTCGAATTCATCTACATATGTGATTTCGTTCTCCTGCTATCAAGTATAGTTGATGTGATTTATGTACGAGTGCGGTTAGGTTTCGGACACCGAACATTATAGGACAATCAACGGGGACCGTTAGAAGGAATGCAGGAGGAAGGCGGCAGAAGCAATAGAGTAATCTGAAAATAGTAATGGCGATAGAAGCCACCATAATTGTTGTTTAGAAAAGTGATGATAGGAAAATCTCGGGGACAGTAGTTTCCCGTAGCACAATCAAGGATGACAATGGTGAAAATCTTACACTCACCCAGCGTAGTCGGCAAGGGGTGGGGAAAGTCGAAAGGACTCTTTCGAGGAGCCATCGATAAGAATCCAGAAAAAAGAGGAAGTGTGATAAACCAATGGAAGGAGAAATCCAACGACAACTATGTAGGGTAGAGTACAACGATACTCAGTAGTAAATTTTGGACAATAAAATTTTAAGCTCATAGGAGCAACGTAAAGTGACAAGAGCCAGTCACTATATATAAGAAGAATATGGGATTAAATGAAAAAATTTGAGTACAATTTAATCGTTAGATTTTCGATCTGTTGTTCGGACAGGGGTGCGAATGAAGTTTCGAAACTTATCACAAGTGAGCAAGATAGAAACTGATCGCGAGAGAGAAGTTAACTTGGTTAGTGAACTTCGTACCCGACGAAGGGGATACGAAGTATATGAAGGGTACACAAGTTATTAATTGGCTCGTGAGTTGAATACAAAAGCGTGAGTGTAAAATCCGAATAAGATGACTAGTGTCGACATCATCAAGGTTGTGCGTTATAAGTTTATATTAACGCTTCCATGGGAAGTGAATCTTGAGAATTGAAAATTGAGCTGAAAAGAAAGACTGAATTTAACGGTGTTAGTGAAGCACCACATGATGGTATAACCAGTAGGGACCCAGTTAAATGTTTCGATTAAATTGAATTTCTACTAAGTAATGGTGGATTCAGTCAGGGCCATTGAGGATAACAATAAGTCCAAGAGGGCCAGCGAAGCCAAATGGACAACGGGGGTAGCAATCGGGGACCCGATGATCAGGCAAGGAAGATAACATGGAGAGGTGTCCTATGTGTAAAGAGTAAGAACACATGTGTATACCGTGTTTATCGCGAATCAGGGATAGAAATGGGATGCCCAGTAGGGGCAATAGTTATAAGAAGTTTTGGTTCAGTTAGGACGAGGGCGTTATGTCCCAGAACCATTTGAACCGCCACTCGAGGGGATTGAGATATGTTATGTGTGACAGTATACTAAATTCACATGTGAAACGGGTTTAGTAGAGATGCCGTGAATATTAAAATAGTGTACATATCTTTGTCGTCGCGTAACAGGGCTCTCGTTAGTTCCATATGCAGGGGAGCAGGTGAGGACACTAGGAGGGTGTCGTATATTATGTGATAGATTTTTTTTCCTTTTGAGGGATATAAAAGGGAGCATATTTTTATCTTGCGTAGTGACTGTATACCGAGGGTTGGAGCAATAGTAGACTGTATGGGAAGTCTATGGTGCTCGCTGTGCCAGGGTAAGACATTCTACTTCATGAATCATCACCCGAAGGAGGGTCGAGTCAATATATATATATATATATATATATATATATATATATATATATATATATATATATATATATATATTGTATTATACCATAGACTTTGATGAGTATAGTTGTCTCATTATGTTTAAATCCTAGTGAGTGGGGACTTTTACCGGTGTAATTCAAGGTATATCAGGCAACCGTTGAGCTTAAAGATTTAGATCATTATTGTTTACGTGCTGAGAATTAAGTGATAGCTAGAACACCGTATTGTGTGATGCCTTGAGAGACGTGGGCATAGGCAAATTAAATAATGTGTCGAGAGACAGGATTCGTGATATCTAAGTTATGTGCTTTGGACCTACGAATTTTGTTGAAAATGTTAGAGAATAGTACATTGAGAAATTTCTTTGAACTTAGTTGCAGGATGTTACATGTAGGGACCTTAATTTATGTCTGCGGTGACGAGGCGTAGTTGGATGCTAATGCATCGGTTTTAAAATTTTAGTTACTGAACGTGTAGGGAAAACACCTTAAGTTGAGAGCTATTAAAAATATAGGGCCACTGGATGAATATATATATATTATAGTGTGCATATACATGTATATATTTGATACTGTGTTTCATAATAGACATATACGAATATGTTGGCATTGTTATATGTAATCCCGATGAGTATGGACATTTACTGATGTGATTCAGGGTATACTAACTTATTATTGAGCGGAGAGATATAGCTCGTGATTTATTCGCGCTAAGAAACTGGTGATAGTGAAAGAACCGTATAATATATTGTCTTGTGTAATATGGGAGTGAACGAATATACTTTTATGTTAAGAGACGGGGATATGGGGGGTATGTGCTATGGACTGAGGGCCTAACGGATCTCAACGACCAATAATTTTAGGTAGTAGTGTATCGGGAGGGTTCCTCGTTTGGATTTCGCTTTGCGAGACATCCCACGCATGAAACTTAGCACAACGTTGGAAGTGGGGAGTTGTTTGGCCATAGGACATAGGTTTGGTACCGTGGTTATTATACATATATAGTTATAACTATGAGTTGATAATTATACTACGACTTAAGGCCGATAGAGCCGTATAGTGTTGATGTGAGAACACTTTGTGGAACACTTTCACCACGAGTAGATCGGTGGGATAACCTAAATGATAATTAAGTTGCAATTGGTAGGGTAGTTTAGTATAACTCACCGTATAATCAGCTCAAATATGAAAAGCTTAATTATAGCAAGTTTATTACGTTAAGTTGAATTTGGGCAGTTATATGCATCATATAGGGTGCACCCTAGATATTTAATTTTTTATATATTATCCGCGGTCGATAGATGTAGAAATACATGTGCCAAAAGAGTAAACGAATAAGGGGGTTATCGCAGGGGGATGCTGGAGTATTCCCCAGTAAAGGAAGTATTATATCCGTTAGTGGTTAGGCTCATAGTAGTGTCAGAAGTTGGAAGCTTCAAAGTGTTGTGTAGGCACCAATGTGAGATGATACATTATATGATGGAACATTTTAATATAAGATGACTAAAGAAAATTGGCCACAGGATTGAACGGTAGTGTAGGGACTGTTGGACTAAGGGGTATCGCTAGGAGAAGTGTAATGAGAACATCATAACGATTTAGATTGTGTGGGAAAGGATGAAGGTGTACTAGATTATATCTGAATCTTTGAGTACTAGTCTTATCTGAATTTCGAGGACGAAATTCCATTGTAAGGGGAGAAGTATGTAACACCCCATATTTTAGAGGATATATAAATTAATTAAATTAGTGAGTTGGATTTATTTAATTTGGAGAAATTCATTTAATTTGGTGATTTAAATTTAATTTATTTAAATTGGAGAAATTATTGAATTTGGAGATGTAGAATTTATTATTTAAATTTGGGGATTTAGAAATTCAAATTAATTCGGGTTATTGAAAATTTTCACATATGTCGCATTTTAAGGTTGAAATTGGAAAATTTTATAAAGTATTTTGGATGACAATTCTGAGTGCACGGTTGAGTCCGGAAGGGTCGAGATAGTCGGAAAAGAGTACCCGGGGGTAGTAAATGGGTCTCGGGGCATTTTTAGACATGATCGAGCCCATACGGGGGCATTTAAGTCATTTTTAATTGGCCAATAGGCTTAATTACGGGATTGAGGAATTTTAACCTAGGTTTAAGTGTGTTGGGAAGCCATGAGTCATTCCAAAACACAAAGGGTTGAGAGAGGAGAGAAAGGAGAAAGAAGAAGAAGGAAAGAAGGATGACAAGAGCAATCCGGGCAAGAATTTCGACATGGGATCGTCGGATTTCATCCCCCAAGGCAAGTGTTTTCTTGCTTTAATTTGAGTCGTAGTTAATTATGTAAATAGTTGTAATTATGTCAATTAATAGTGGAAATTTGGAAGTAGGAATTTGAATTGAAATTTGTGGGTTTATGGTGAAGAAGATGAAGAATAACCATTGATAGGGGATTTTTAACTTTGTGAGAAATTGGGTTAATAGTGAAATTATAACTTAATTTGAGAAGTGAACAACATGATTAGATCTTGGTTTTTGAATCTCCATTAGTGGTATTGTTGGAAGAAATTGTTAATGATGAAGTTTGGGTGGATTTAGGATGAATATTGGGAGGTTTTTGGGTTAAAAGATCTGGGTATAATCGAAGGTTTTGGAGCTTTAATGGCGATTCTGTTCGCGCTGCCCTGTAGAAAATCGCGTTTTCTACATTTTGTTGTCTCACGCGCTTCCTCCAAAACTGCTCCAAAATGCCTCAAAACATCAATTTATTAATCTGGGCAGAATGTGGGAAAACTTTTTAAGAAAGGTTTTTTTTTTTTTTTAAATCTTCTTTGAGGTGAATCTTTATAATGCCCTAACTTTTGCCATACGGACTCGGATTAGAGTGCCGTTCACGGCCACACATAGATAGCGAAGAGTATTACGCTGTCCTGGGAATGTTTTTAATTAGACACAAAAATTGAAAGGTCTAAAATACCCTTGAAGACGGAACGAGTTATTTGATTTTTAGCACAACTTTAAATGAGCATAACTTTGTCATACGAATTCGGATTTACGTGCCGTTTGTGGCCACGCATAGCAAATGGAGAGTAGTACGCAGTACTAGGAATTTCATTACTGAGGCATATATTGTGAAATGTCTAAAATACCCTTAGAGTTTTAATTAGTGATGAAACTTTCCCGAATTGAAACTAAAAATTGTTGGGAACTTTGTGAGACTAATATGAACTTAATCAAGTATATATGAGGTGAGATATATAATTATATAAATTATATTAAATAGTGGGATGTAGTTATTTTGGTATTGGATCGTATTTAATACGAGCGAACTAGTAATAATTGGAATATATGTATATATATATGAATGTGTGAATTATATATATAAATATGGGAATACATAATCCAATAGAAAAATGATAATAGGTTACGGGAATACCTAAAACAATGATAGGTTGTGTGAATACGTAAAACAATGAAAGGTTGTGTGAATACCTAATATTTTAATAGGGTGCGTGAATACATATTTGATTGTTTTGTTATGTGTATGACATACCTAGCTGCTTGCTATCACGGGGGGTTGTGTAGAGACGATCTTATCCTGAGTGACCTTCGGGGGGATATTTGACTTGTATCTCAGAACATAGGACTGTGAAAGACTTATTTGTGAGTTGATAAGTCCGCTGACTATGGGAGCGTAGGTATGTGCGTGACCCATAGGTATGTGAACTATGTTCGCCGCCAATATGTGTGATTTGTTTATATGGTTCGTGGGACATTTCCGAACCGATAGTCCTTGTTTGAGTACGGGACGTACCGGGACATGATAGCAGAGTATGCAATGCACTATAAGTGTATCCTTAGGGTGCTGTGTTAGTATATATATATAATGGTGGTGGATATATATATATACTTGTGATATAATTACAATGTGATCATTGTAGGCTATTAAGATTGTGTTAATACATATATATAATAGTGAGGGATATATATGTATGCTTATGGTATATCTACAATGAGATAATTACAGACTATTAAGATAGTGAAATCTTATATAAACGTAAATAGTAAATACTTGACTTTAGTGTGATAACACTTATTTAAAAATGATATTTGTTGAGATCAAATATGGTATACTACTACGAGGGGTAACTAGAAGGATAAGCCTTTTCCTAGTTAGAAGTGTGTCAGATGGCTAGGCGGAATAAATGAATGCGATAGGTGTGCACTATAGAAGAGAGGTGAGATTGTCCTCAAGAGAGTGGGACCGTAAAAGCAATTATGAACATTATATACTACGCATTTCATTTATTGCAATAAAATGCTTGCTAAACATTTTTATAAATCGGGTTCTGACCCGTTTCTTGTACTTCTTCTCTCTTGTCTATGTATATGTATATTAACAGGTGTCCAGACACAGGGATGCCATAGTTGACTTATCTATTCCAGGGTTACGCAGCTGCAACATCGTGGATGGTTGCAGGATTTGATTTAGACGTATCATTTCTTTATTCCTAGAGTAGGATTCTTATCTCAATTGTAGATTCATTCAGGTCATGTTTCCCCTTTTTACTTTTAGACTCAGTATTTGGTTTATGTATTCATTTATTGAATTATTATTATTGGGATTTTGAGCTGATTGTTTATTCGGCATGTCATTTAGTACTGTTTTAGACTCATGGTTTGGATGTATGGTTTATTTTTTATTCAGCATGCATATTTAATTGTTTAATAAAAAGATAAAATTTGACATCAGTCTTTTTGAATACTAGGTGGTTAGTAAAGTTTTAAAAAGTTTTCGACAGTGATGCTAAGAATGAACCCCTGAGATTCCTGTTTTAAATTTTATATAGGACTGATCACCCGGTATTTATTTGGGCGGGGTGCACACAGACAGAAGCAATAAGTTACTCGGAGTAGCCATAAACTTGATCGTTGATACACGAAGTCCAAGTCAACAGGATGTTAAATTCTCAGGAAATTTGGTCCGCAAATAGTAGGATAGAACAATATCTTTATCCTACTTAGAAAAGTACAGGAAGAATGTTGCAAAGGTTCCTTAAGAGGAACATAAGCACAAATTCCATAAACACTTGGTCACACCATTGGTATTTAATGTAAAAATCCAATACTTGGGTGCATTAGTAAAACCTTTGGAGACACATGGGTAACTAGCTCTAAATTTAGATTTTAATCTAAGTATGCTAGTAGAACCTATGTATTCATCTAATTAGCTCTAAATTTAGATTTTAATCTAAGTACGCTAATATAACATATGCACTCATTGATCATTGATACTCAACTTGAACAAAGTGTATTAATAGAATTAATGATAAAGAAAGGATTAACATTCAATAAAAGATAAGTTAATCAAATTTCCATTTCATTCAATCAAAGTAATTACATGATTGTGTTAACAAAACAAAGTACAAAGTTTCATTCTGCAGAATGTTTCCCTTCAGATTTTGAAGCACGATTCATTTCAGCAGGAGGATCATCTAAAGTATAAGGAGAGTTGATGAAGTTAAAATCCTGAAGAATTATGGTATTTTTTCTACTAGGATAATCAAGCAGGTGAGGAGATCGTATGATCTCTAGTTCATTGTGAGGCTTATAATCTCGCAAGTATTTTGAAATTAAGAAATGAGGAATAGGATGAACAAGAATCCAATTGACATCTAATTTAAAAGGAGTATTGTCAAGCTCAAGCAAGCCAGGATCATACCAGGCCCATAATGAGTTATTTTGATCCACTTTCATCATTGTTAAAGCATTTATCCAACCCCATTTGTAGCTCTCACTCTTAGCTTGTTGAAATCTATCATCAAGATGCCCCAGAGCTTCATTATACCCGTCCATACAAACTTCCCTTAGTTGTTTATGAAATTAAAAATTTAATTTGTTAACCTGGGAATGCAATTTCTTCAACATTCCATCCTTAGCTTCTAACTGAGAAGATTGAGTGGATAATTGTTCAGACAAAGTTTGTAGCTTCTGGGATATCTTAGCAATACCTTGATCTTTAGCTTTTAACTGTGTCGGTTGATTGACAAGGGTCTGTTGGGTCCTAACTTCCTCTAAAGGAACTCAGTCGGTACCTCAGCTAGGTTTGACTGTAGCTCGAGAAGATGACGAAGCATGTTTTATTTTCTTTAGAGCCTCCAACTCCTCCATCGGCCTTGCATTTTCACCCTCCAAGAAGGAATGGCCATCATCTGTAGTAGCAAAAACAACACTGGATGACTTCAAGGCATCAAGTTCATCTCTCAAGTTTCTATTCTCTTCCTTTAGAGGCTTGGCGATGTCCCTTGCTTCATCTACTTCACGTTTCAACATGAATTCTTGTCTTCAGAAATGAGAAGCAAATTTATCCAACTTTTGCTCAAAGCCCAGCCTTCACTAAGGTCCTGGAACTTCTTCTCTTAATCATAATGCAAAAGTTCCCTATCTTTATTATGCTCCTCCTGCAGCTCTTTAATTATCTCAAAGTAGGCAACGTTATTGGCCACTTCACAATCAATAAGATACTTCAGATGAACATAGGCCTCTTTGGCTTGCTTGGATACCCCTTCCCTGAGCAACTATATAATCTTCGCATCAGTTAGAGATAAGTGACCAGCTTTAAAAATCTTATTACACCTCTGAAGTAGATTGGAGTCAGTAGATGAGAAGTATTCCAATTTATTCATAAACTATTCAAAAAAAGAAAGTCATTAATCATCAAGATGTAGAGTATTAAAAAACGCAAGCAGAGGAACATAAATATTTCTCTTGTCATTAATAAAAATGGAAGTACAGATACATCTTCAAAAAATAAAAATAAAATTACAACTATTGATAAAGAAAATAAAAGCTTCTTGGATTTACACCTTCTTTTTATCTGCTTGAGGATTAGCTGAAGAAGAAGCGGGAGCTGAAGGAGGCAGAGTATTAACTTCGAAGGGGGAAGTAGAATCAATATCTTGATGTTGATTGGCAGACTCCACCATTATTAAAGATTCAGTAGAACCCCCATCATCAACTTCCTTTTCCATATTTGGAGGAGTCCCAAGAGCATGTCGCAAGAATAGCTCTGAATCCTTTGGAGTGTCAACCTCCACCAAAGTAGCAGACCAACCATCCTTGAAGCATTTTTTCTTCACAAACTCAATTTGCAAAGAAGTTGCACTAAAGACCTTATCCCAGCCTTTGTTGAAGCCAGCCTCTCCGACGTTATCCCTCTTTATCTTCTCAGCATCCAGATCCTTTTGTAGCTGGGCAGACTTGGCTTTCTCCGCATCTAAGTCTTTCTATAACTTATTAGACAGACCCCGAGCAGTCTCAACAGCTTTTATCCCACCCTCCCATTTCTTTTATTCATTATCCAATGCTTGTTGGGATTTCAACAAAGACTTCTTCAACTCATTGAAAGATTTTTCAACTTCACCAGAGGAAGAAGAACTCAGAGCCTCATCTTTCTCCAATATATTATTGAAGTCAACAAGGAAATGCATAAGAACAATAGGGAAAGTAAGTATTGTGAAGAACAAATCAAGAGATAGTAATTAAAGAAGGAAAAAATAATATACCAGAGAAAGGCTTTGAGCAGCCCTGTCAGAAATCTTGGAGCGAGGTAATGCAACAGTAGCACTTCTATAGTCTGGAAAAGTCCTAAACTTTATTAATTATAATGCCAATATAGAGCCAAGGACCACTGGATAGGCAGAAGAAGATATGTCGACCAACTCACGTTGGTCAGGATGAGCAAAAGAACCTTCTGCTAACTTAAAAGGCAACCTTTTCTTTATTCTAGTTAGGGAACTCTCTTCAGTTTGCTTGGTTAGGGGCTTCTTCCTAGTGTCACTTTTATTTTTTCACCCCTATATTAGCTCATTTGGAAGGGGATTGGCAGCAATGTCTCCCAAAATATTAGAAATCTTCCTCTTCCCCTGGATATAGCAAGGGGAAAATTTGAATCTAAGGAGGAAGGGAAAAGAGCAGTAAGATCACCACTGCCAGATATAGTGGCTGGCGAAGTAGAAGGAGGTTTTTGTTCAAAGTCAATTATAGGGGAAGGAGTAGGATGAACAATGAAGGAAGAGATTGTGTTCATGTACTGCAGTAAATAAGGTGCAGACCTGACGTGCTCCTCACCAATCCTTTGATGAAGTCCCCAAATAAACTTCAACTCCCTAAAATTCACTTCACTTTCCTTAGGGAACCTTCTCTTCTGATCAACTGTAATACAAAGTTACAAAGAAATAATTAGTGTAATATTTAAACAAGACATGTACAAGGCAAAGTAGTTAAATGAGGAATAACATATCCCATTAGGCCCCTGGTACTCAACATTTCCAGTCAAGGGGGCATATTCCCAGTTTTTTACAACAACCCCATGCTCAAAATAATCCCTATTGGATTCTGGAAGATTAACTAATAACCTTTTATTTACAACCCTAGTCTTTATATATAAAGTGGTGTCGCTAGTTACCCACTTGTAACAAAACATTATCTCTGGAATCCCTAGATGGGTTCCATGAATTTGATTCAAACCTATACACTCCATTCATAACCCACCAAGTATTGGACGCTACCCTATATGGGACAACGCCAAAGTATTGACAAAATTCAAGGCATAGCGGGTTGGGAGGAAAAGTAAACCCACATTCATCTATAAAAATAGATGGAAACCAGTGACCCTCAGCAATTGAGAAAAAATCAGCAGGTAAAATTACGTGTTCCAAAACAACCCAAGATGGAATTTCAAATTCATTTCTAAATTCATCAAGAGAATCAATAGAGTAAACCATGATGAATAATAGAAGAGAAAAAAAGAATTCTTACAGCAATTAAGGATTCAGAAAGAACTGAAGAATAGAAAACGATCGTTCGAGAAAGAAAAAGAAAGCTTGAAGACACTGTAGCCCAGAAACACTCAAAAGATTTAATATAGCAAAAGTTCATGGATTTTCCCCTTCTTTATAGGTTACCTCAAAAACTAGAAAAGTAATGATTAAAAGGCAGCGTCGATTGAACTAGCGGCGGCAAAAAGATAAATTTACCCAAAAATGATTCGTTAAAGTTGGGGATAATTTCAAAAATGCCACGCGTATTATATTCTCATATATTAACCACAAATTTTTACAAGTTGGGGAAGTCGACAACCGACCAAGCCTAAAATTATTGCCCGAGCAACTTGAAGAGCCAAATGCTCCATACTCTTGTAAAAACTTCAAGCATGAAACATTGGGGGGGGGGGGGTTTATTGATACCAGAAAATTGTTCATCTACATGGACAACTCAGATACTAACACATGTTATATAGTGGGAGATTAATCCTAGTCATTAAGGATGGAATACCGACCAACTCCAGGAAGACCGACCAACAGTAGGGATGCCGACCAACGTGATAGGCAAACTCCAACAGTTGTATATATCAATGATTGTATAGATGTAAATGTCTACGATATAAAGACGTTCCGGCTCTTGTACACCCCCTGAGGGTTATAAATACATTATAAACCCTACATACAGTAACACATGAAAAGAGAGGCAATTGAACAATCCCAGGGCAATATACAACAGTGGACGTAGGCTCTTCCTTTAAGCTGAACCACTTTAAAATATCATGTCTCTTATTTATATTTATCTGTGATCAATTAATTAGCCTAGTCTAGTTTTTTCCATCAACAATTGTGTCTGTAGGTCACGCTCATAAATAGCCCGGATTTTTCAAAGGTACGCTAGTAATTGAGCATTGAGAAGTATAAAAGTCTATGACCTACCTTGGAAGTTGAACCAAGCAGGCTAATGACGTTTCCTACCGCCATTTTTTTATTCACTCTCACTTCTCACTGATTCAAAATGCTCCAGAGTTCATTTGTATTCTTCACCAACTATAATTCTTCTTTTTTCTCTCTGAAAATATTTTCCTCTGGCAGACATATTCATATTTTCCCATCGTTATACTTCTTAGATTTAAGAATGGTTTATGCAGTGAGTGAGAGGTACATAGGAGAATTTAGGAGGAGGTTTTCCATTCCTAGGTGGGTTGTGATAGAGTGCGTTGTGCAACCTATCGAATGTTATAATGTGGAGGGGGGAAATTGATGCATACTCAATTTATTATTGAGACTGACATTAATTTTCCCCCAAATCAATTATTTTTGGAATTTTATGAATATTTTAGAGTAGTGTCTTCCTAATGTAACCTGAATACCTGGAGGATCATGAATGGGGTTCATAGAATTAACAAATTGTATCAAACTCAGTCAGGGATCCCACGGATTAGGTATTTTTACTCGTGGGTAAAGACAAATGATAACACCTTCTACTTAAAAGCAAAACGGGCAGACAAAGTGATGGTAGTAAAACTCCATGACTCTAATAAGGGTTAGTGCATGTAAAGAGTCTCACCCTAGTCACGTCAATTTTGTCGAGCTGATAAAGGTTTGGAATATGAGGAGATTTATAGTTGCTCGCACCAAACATCCTTGGTCGACATCATATTGGTTGGAGTACACCAACACCACCACCTATTTTATTTTTAGGCCAGCGGATATAGTAACTAAAATCCCAGTCCTGTCTAACAGTGAAGGATCTTCGATTGAGTCCACTTTAGGTTCTTTTGAATCTGTAGACGTTACTTCCATTCGTATCTTAACCACCTCAGAGGAAGAGATGGAACCAAGAGGAAAAATGACCAGTTTGTTGGTTAAGTCTAACCTCCCCCCTTCCCCTAAAATCTCAGCCCCCCGAAAGAATGTGGGTCAGGGGATCTTCTGATCCAATTACCTTATCGCATTATCCCAAAACAAATGTAAGCCCAACTTACACTACACCAAAATTGTTAGATTGTCATTGTCATTGACCGTGACAAGTCCAACTTATCAAGGTCAATGACAGTGAAAAGTCTGGGGATGATAAATTTTGTTGTCACGGACTTATCACGGTCATTGACCACGACAAGTTTGTTAGACTTCTCATGGTCCCATCACGGTCTTTGACCTTGACAAGGTTTGGCACTATTAAAGACTATGACAAAATCGTGATAAACTTTAAAAATTCTCATGGTCAATGACCGTGACAAGTTCGTGATAAGTTTTCTTTACCACGGACTTGTCACGGTCAATGTCCATGATAAATCTGGGCAGAATTTAAAAAAAACTGCAGGGCAGTTTGGCCACTGCCACTGCCCAGCAGTATATTTGTACATGTTATAGCAAAATTGTACCTATTAAAACATCATATATCCAAATAAAATAGAAAGAATGCACCAAATCATTGCATATATATTTTCATATCCAAATAAAAAAAATACAATCCATATCCAAACCAAAATGTAACAAATAAAAACAATCCAAATATAATCCAAGTGTCCAAATAAAAATAGATACAAATAATGTCAGACCATAAAGTCTGGGCAGGTTCGAGGAGGAAGGAAGGCCACACTATATACGCATTGAGACACCCCTTAATATGTGTCACGCCGCATTGTTCGCGCAACCACAATGTAGAGTTCTCCTTTTTGGGTATCACATGCGTGATGAGCACCTTGACCTCGATGTTTTGAAGGGACGTCCATGAACTGGCATACTCGGGATGGTATTAGGATCCCTCAACCCCCTCGCTATCCGCTGGCCATTATATATGTCGCCTTCAAACATGCTTGTCCAATCGATTGTTGACATAGGCCACTAGACGGGAGATAAGTATAGGACCAGATCATCAAGCGATGAGTCCGCGCGTATCAGTGATGAAGCAGTGATGTCCACGTCCACGTCCTCATCCTCATCCTCATCCACCATCTTCCCCTTTCCCTTGCCGCCCAACTGATGCTTCATGAATGCGTACATATATAGGACCGTTGCCTCCAACCTTGATAGCTTCGCGTCATGCGTGTCCACCGGACGAGCTAACCTCTCTAATCCGGTGATCCTAGATTTTCCCACCCGCGAGCTCACCCCTAGTCCTCCTCTTGCGATCAACGCCAAACACTTAGCTGAGTGCATCCTTGGATAAATATGCCTTGTCGGCATCATACTACAACTCATGCACTTCCTTAAGCTTTGCCTGAAATGATAAAAAACACATGATTAGTTAATAAGTAAATAAAAAAATTATAACGTAATTCACACAAAAAAAACTGTCGGATTACTTACAATCGTGGTCGCGACGCTCGGAGACACCTCCTTATCATTGCCCTTCTTCGTTCGAATTTCCACATAGGCATGGAGCCTATGTGGCCTACCCTTAGCGCCACTCCCCATCCCCTGAAATAAAATAATACAAAATTAGTAAGTAATGCAAAGTAAAATAATGCAAAATAACATATTTCTATAATTATGGAAAAATAAAAACTTACCATCCTAGGCTCCACCTCGATGTAAGACGTCCGGTCGGAGTAGTGCACATCCGTCTTTTTTTCCCAATTTTCCCTTCCTGATTGGTGAGATGCTAATTGTCTCTCCTCGATCTCAATGTCAATGAAATTTTGCCATTATGCCTTTGCGATCGGCTCCTTCAGCGGGACGAACTCACGCATTCTGATAATGGAGTTCCGGGTCTTCCCAAAGTACTAGGCCCACAAATTCTTCTTCCACGTCTTCTGTTCCTCCCTCAACTACTCCAACACATAATCGCGGATTTCTGGGGGAAGGCTGAATTGTTCCTGTCAAACAAATCCAAAACAAAAACAATATAAGTGTTAGTTGCGAATAAATATAAATATAAATTAAAATTAAAATTAAAATTAAAATTAAAATTAAAATTAAAATTAAAATTGAAATTGAAATTGAAATATAAATACAGTACCTATAGTGCCACCCAAATAGCTAACTTGAGCTCATTTGGCGCATCCCTCCAATTGGTGTACCCCGCGCTGATAATCGTCTTCAATAGCTCGAGGGATCTAGTTAATAAGCCCGTCTTGTTCTCAATGGCCATTCCCAATTTTCCCCATTTGGGAGCCTAGGGGCTGAGGATCCCTCGTCACCTCTGCTACCGCCGATCCCTGAAGAAGACATCGACATCATCATCATCATCCTTGCCTTAATCCCTGAAGGATACATTTTCTGTCAAAATTGTTGTTATTAGTACAAATCCAAATGAATTAGAAGAATAGAAGCACACACGCACACACACACACACCTGAAGAAGACATACAAATAATTTATGTGGTCGTGCCACTCCCGAATGGGTCATGACACGAAGTAATTTTAGAAAATAGTTGAAAACTCCCCCGCCACTCACACACCTGTACACACACACATATACAAAGGAAAGAGAGAAAGAGATAAAATGATCAAGTACAAATGAATATATCATCATTAAAGCTATAAAATTAAAGCTATATAATTAAAGTTACAATTAAAGCTATATTTTATTAATCAATTTGTTCGTTTCAATTGTCACAATGTAATATTAATGTTTAGCAACTTAATTCTGAATTCCAAAACAACAACATGTAACCCATAATATGTACAATTACTAAAAATACTAAACATCAATCCAAACTAACTACTTACTAATATAAAACCAACAATTAATAAGGGGAATTTAAAGGTTCCTAACTCGTTTATATCCAATTAAAGTCATAATTAAATTAACAATAATTATTATAAGCCCCAATTCTAATTCCTATTATGACTATTTCGTGAGAAAAATCTCAAATTTAACTTTAAACCTGTTAATCATAGGGAGATTCATCATTTACATATTTACGTATGAAACCAATAATGGGGAGAATCTAAAGGGTCTTATCATTATTCATTAGCCAACAATATTTGGGTATTTATACTTAAGGGTACAACATATATTTGGGTATTTACATATTTACATATGAAACCCTAATTGTTCCATTACCCACACACGTGCACACTACACACACATTACACACACACATAGACACACGTCATGCCCCCCACCCCTACTGCCCACACACATGCACACTACACACAAAATTCCCTCCACCCCCACCCATACTACCCCCCACCCACACCCACACCCACACACGCACACACACCTGGACACACACACACACTTCCCCCTCCACCCCCCCCCCCACACACACACGCAACACCCACACCCACACATGTAGCACACCACACACACACGCACACATATTCATATACACACAAAGGGGGGAGAGGGAGAGAGAGAGAGAGAGAAACAGATATCGTGATTTTGATTACTACTACACTGTGGATTACGCGTGAAAAGCACGCGCGTGTAAGTTGCGCGGTCGTTGTTTTCGTTTCACCGTGATAATACAAACAAACCTAAATTACAACTACACTTGAAAGGCAGGCACAACGGTAAGTCGGGCATCGAAAATTCATAGGGAGGAGATGCTAGAATTTATATGATTTAATATTCCGAAATAAAAGTGAAAAAGGTGAATTACAAACTAAAAAGGAAAAAGATGCATAAAAGGGAAATATTAATCTAGGCAAGGGTATTGAAACTAGATTAACAAAGTGAGTAAAATATAGATTGCGTCGAATATCCCTCACCCGAGTTAATTTGTATAAAATGGATACATGGGTCGACGAGTTATTTAGAATGCGTCTCGTTTCGACAGTTAATTGAATCAAGGGTTATCACTCCCCTAAATTCGCATAAAAGCCTAATAAGATTTTGGCGTCAACAAATATCCCGAAAATTGCGCACACAAGGTCGTAAGCACGGGACATACATGATATGCCCCATCAAATCTCCTAGGCGCAATAACTAGGACAACGCACCCAAAATAGACCCATAAATGCCATCACCAAAGCAAAGCAACGCGTCAACTCGAGTGAGTTAAATTCAAACACAACCTAATTTAAATTACCTGGAAAGCATGTTAAAAACGCGATAAAGAAAGCGGTAAATTTACACTAGAAAGCACGAGAAGAAAGCACGTAAACTAATTATGAAAGCATGTAAACCTAATTATCAAAGAAAGAACTAAAGGAAAACAAGCTATATTAATGGAGAGGAAGATGAAAGTACAATCTTACAAACCCAAATGTTGTCACACCATATGAGGAAGAAGAAAAGAGCTCTCAATTCCCAAACCCTAACCTAAAATCTATCCTAAACTAGTATATCTGATTATTACAACCAAAAATGCTTTATATAGTAAGTGGGAAAAGAAATAAAAAAGAAAAGAGAAAAGAAAATAAAAGGCAAAATATCTCTTGAAAACAGGGGATCGATCGATTGACCCAAACCGTCGATCGATCGATCATGAACAAATATATCCCACTGTCGAGAAGGATCGATCGATCGATCAAGCAGGTCACGGCACACTACATTGCTGTTTTGGCTGAATGCCTTTCTCGTCTGCTGAAATCGCTATAACTTCTTCGTTCTGAATCGGAATCGCGCACCGTTCGCGGCCACGCGAAGCTTACGATGAGGGCTACAACTTCCGTGAGATATTGGGCCAGGTAACCAAGCTATGAAAAGAATGAAATTCTCTTGAATGTGCGATCACATATAAAAATCGAGTGGAATGCGTCCGAACTTCACACTTAGCATCCAAATAGCTATAAAAGCTCAATTAACCCTTGGAAAACATGTTAACGTAGAAATTTGAGGTTGTCTAGTTAACGAGCATAAATATAAGGAATAAAATACCCGATGAGGCTAAAATACATAGGTTAAGAGGATGGAATACGTAATATTTGCGTCGTATCAGTACTGACCTCTGTGATTGCTGCTAACCAGCCATCCTTGAAGCACTTCTTCTTCACAAATTCAATCTGAGTAGAGGCAGCATTGATAGCCTTCTCCCAGCCTCTGTTAAGCGCAAACTCCTTAGCCTTCAATCTTTTGACCTTCTCAGTAGCTAGACTCTTTTGTAGCTCGATAACCTGCCCCCGAGTAGTTGTAGCATCACTCTCAGCAGTCTTTATTTTAGTTTTCCATTTCCTCTCTTCATTTATCAATGCCTGTTGGGATTCAAGCAAAGACTTCTTGAGGCATTCAAATGACTCCTCCACTTCGCCTGAAGAAGAACAGAGGATGTCATCTTTCTCCAACATTTGGTTGAAATCAACTAGGAACTGCAAAAAAAAACCCAGATCAAGTCAGTACAATAGAGATATTAAAAATGTGAATATGAAAAAATAACAACTTTTACCAAATCAAGGCTTTTTGAAGACCTCTCAGAGATTTTGGAACGAGGCATTGCAGAAGCAATACCCCTATGGTCTGGGAGAGTACCAGACTTTATTAATTGCCTAGCCAAACTAGGGTCAATAGCCACTGGAGAGCCAGTATCAGGCAATTTGACAAAGTCTCATTGGTCAGTACTAGAAGTAGTTCCTTCAGCCAACCTAGAAGGAAGAACCTTCTTCAAGCGCTTGACCTGGGCTTCATCATTCTTCTTAGCTATGGGCTTTTTTCCAGCCTCGTCCTTATTGCTGACCCTACCAGCAGCAAATTTTATGGAGCCAGCAGTGGTAATATCTCCTATAATATTGGGGATCTATCTTTTTACCATGGGAGTAGCAAGAGGTAAATTTGAGTCAATTGAATATGAGGGGCCTGTAGTAACTTCACCACTGCTAGATTCAGTGGCAGAAGAAGTGGAGATTGGGTACTGGTCAAGATCAATCACCAAGGAGGGAGAAATAGAAGTTGGGCGAGCAATAAAGGAAGTAATGGAGTTTTTATACTCCAACAGATATGATGCCGACCTAATGTGTTCCTTTCCAATTTTCGGGTGAATACCCGAAAGAAATTTCAGCTCGATAAGTCTTATATCACTCTCTTTGGGAAACTTTCTCTTATTATCAACTACAATTAAGAGAAAATAAATACGGGTAGTATTGTAACCAATGAAATTATCAAGAAAAGCTATATAATAGTGTTGTAATCTATCCCATGGCCATATTGAGGGCATCTGGGCCCCTGGTATACTGCACTCCCTATTATGGGTACATATTGCCAATTCTTAGCAATCACTCCATGATCAAAATAGGCTCTGTTAGAGTTAGGGAGATTAACTATAAATCCCTATTTATAGCCTTAGTTTTTAAATAGTAAGAGCTTTCACTAGTGATCCATTTATAGCAAAACATAATATATGGGATCCCTATATGGGTCATGTTGATACAAAAATTACATAGCGCAAGTTCAATGTACCGAGCTACTCAGCGTACGGAGCTACTCAGTATACCGAGCAACTAGTTAGGAAGATTAAACGACAAAGACAGATTCAATGAATATTCTTATCATATACAGATGTATATGCCTATTTAATAATGACATATTGTCTATTCATACTTACAGCTCAAGGCCTATAAATACATTGTAATACCCTCATGGCAGGGTAAGCTATCATAAGGGAGCATAATCAAGATTAAAGCAAGACACCCAGTAATACAAGACAGTGGACGTAGGCCATTTCATTAAGGCTAAACAACTTTAACAATCTCTTGTCTTATCTCTTTATTCGTATTTATCTGTGATTAATTAATTATATTAAATCTAGTTTTTTACATCAAAAGATTGGCGTCATCTGTGGGAACGACTATACGCAACGTTTTTCACTAAAAACTTATCATAAATGGCTGACATCCCAGAATCTAGCAACAGGAATAATGACGGGAATCCTCCTAACCCTTCTGCCCCTCCAAATGCCAGCAATATCACAAGAATCCTAGTAAACTTGGCCAGGGGACAAACGGCTATGCAAGAAACTATGCGACAGTTCATTCAGACTATTCAAAATGGGGCATCTGCACATTCAGGATAGCGAAGCATGCATCCTCCATATGTACGATCCAAACGTACTGAAATTCATTATACTAGAAATTTAAGTGACCCATCCTATCAGCTTGGTTTGACTTCTCCCATAAGAATTATGAATTTTTAAGAATATGTCACCTTAACTCCAGAACGAACAAGCTCTCTGGAGAGGTTGAGCAGAGTTTCACCCTTTGACCGTTTGGGCCCTAAGAGGAACATAAATCCTCCACGCATTGTGTTGAGAAATTCTCAATGACCAAATTATTTAAGGGAAAGCTCAGCTCAATCACATCCAAATTCTAGGTCTACATCACGCATAGAATGATCCCAAAAGGAGAATTCCGTGCGATCTGTTGCTCGTGCAAACATAAATAAATCAGAGGTAAAAAATGATGCATGGAAGGGATCTATTCAAATATTGGAAGACAGGTTATGTGAAATGGATATGGCAAAAAGTCTTCTTCAAAGAACCTTTATCAAAGGATCCCCATTTGTACAAGCAATTGTGGATTTTTCCACACCCTCAAAGTTCAAGGCTCCTGTGGTCACACCAAAGTATGATGGAAAAATTGATCCTGTTCTCCATATAGAGTAGTACCAAGCTGCAGAAGACATTTATACAGTCCTAGATGAAATGAGGTGCAGGGCATTCTCAGGAACTATTACCGAATCCACTCAGATATGGTATAATAGCCTTCCTCGGGGGCAGATTGCAACCTTCCATCAACTGGCAGATCTTTTTATAGGAAATTTCTATTTTGGTGCAAAGACAGTCAAAAGGGTAGCACATCTATTGAGTGTAAGGCAAAAAATAGGAGAAAGTACTAGGGACTATATCACTCGTTTTAACAATAAGAGATTGGGGGTCATTGACTATGAGGAGAAAATAGCCATTACATCTCTCATGAGTGGTCTTTTGCCAGACAAGTTGTACTACACCTTGGCTAAGGATACCCTTAAATCCATAGTTGAATTGAAGGCTAAAGCAGCTAAAATTATGAATGTCGAAGAATCTATGGTTGTGAAGAAGAATGCTGATGCAAAGGAAGAAACAAAAGTTGACAGCAAGTCAGTGAGGAAAGATCATAAGCATAATGGTGGGAGCAAGCAGTTAAAAGGTAAAGAAATGTTGGAACACCTGAGGATGTATAAATTTATACTCCCTTAAAGGTAGATATAAACCACGTTCTAGAGGAAATTAAGAACAATGAGGAACTGAATTGGCCAGAAAAGCTGAGATCAGCCCCCGAAAGAAGGGATAAAATTAAGTATTGTGAGTTCCATAAAGATTATGGTCATACGACCAAGCAGTGTGTAACTCTCCAAAACGAGATAAAATCACTCATTAGATGAGGAAAGTTGAACAGGTACGTTGATCACCAGAATGGTGGGAAGACCAACAGTAGAGCTCGACAGAGGTCCAAATCTCCTTGTCGACCAAGCGACGATAAGAAAAGGGATTATGAAGATGACCGTGAAGATAACCCCGATCTCCCAAAAAAGACAAGACAACCTGAGCATGAGGTATTTTCAATTCATTTTGGTTTATTAGATTCTAACATGATTACAGGTGGAGATGCAGGAGGGGGTGATCATATTGCTAAAAGTAAAGCTTACCTCAATGAGGCTTAAGATTGTTCCTATATACAACATATAAATCTGGCAGAAGAAGATCGCTCGAGGAAGGTTAACAAAGAAAAACTAGTCATTGGTTTTTCTAAAAATGATCTGGAAGGTGTTTTGTATCCTCACGATGATCCTCTAGTAATCAAAATGAGGATAAAGTATGTAATCATTTCAAGAGTGTTGGTGGATAATGGTAGCTCGGCAAACATCATGTTCTACCTTTACTTCGATAATTTGAACATAAAACTGGGTCAGTTGGAGCCGTATCACATGCCCCTCATTGGGTTCAATGAAGAAAAAAAAATTCCACTTGGAACGATCAAGTTAGACGTATTGATTGATACCTGTCTGTAGATCAAAGAAGGTACATTTCTTCGTGATGGATAAAAACATCCAGTCAGCTTATAATATAATCATGGGGATAATAGGCTTGAAAAAGTTTGAAGAAGTTCCATCTACTGTACACTAGTATTTAAAGTTCTCGACCAACTTTGGGGTAGGAATTGTGAAGGGAGACCAAAAACTACCTCGGGAATACTACTACTTGTCTGCCGAGAAAGAAGAATTAGAGAATGCTAGGAAAAAAACAACCACTTATCAAGTGGATGAGTCTGATGAGTCTGAGATTGAAACCTTGAACCCAAGGGATAAAACGGGACTTGTTAATGGCCATGTAATGGAGGCGATAAAAAGTATTATTCTGGATGATGAGCAACCAGAAAGAATAACTCAGATTGGTGCTTCACTTGACCTGGTATTAAAATAAGAGCTGGTGGCATTTCTAAAGCACAGAAAATAAGTATTCGCGTGGAGTCATAAAGATATGTCGGGGATAGACCCATCTTTCCTGTGTCATGAGCTCAACGTCAATAAAGATATCAAACTAGTGAAGCAACGAAGAAGAGTCTTTAGTCTGAAAAAGAATCAGGCTATTCAAGAAGAAGTGGAAAAGTTTCAAAAAGCTTCTTTCATCGAACACATAAAATATCCTGATTGGTTGGCTAACGTTGTGATGGTCAAGAAGAAAAAAACAAATGGAAAATGTGCGTGGACTTCACAGACCTGAATAAAGCTTACCCGAAATATCATTTTCCTTTGCCTAGGATAGATCAACTGGTAGATGCAACTTCGGGGCATGAGCTACTAAGCTTTATGGATGCCTTTTTTGGATATAATCAAATTAAAATGAAACCAAAAGACAGGGAAAGTACCTCTTTTATTACCCCATGAGGAACATATTATTATAATGTTATGCCTTTGGTCTTAAAAATGCAGGTGCTACATATCAACGGCTGATGAATAAGGTATTTACAAAGCAGATTGGCAAAAATATAAAGGTGTACATTGACGACATGTTGACCAAAAGCAAGAAAGCTGCTGACCATATAGCTGATTTGAGATAAACATTTGATCAGCTAGATAAGTACCAGATGAAGCTGAACCTGACCAAGTGCATTGTTAGCATACAAAAAGGTATGTTCCTCGGGTACCTTGTGAATCAAAGAGGTATTGAAGCAAATCCTGATAAGACAAAAGCCTTGTTGGAATTATAATCTCTAACCACCAAGAAGGAAGTGCAAAGCCTTATGGGGTGTGTTGCTGCTCTCAATAGATTCGTCTCTCGAGCAACTAATAGATGTCTTCCATTCTTGAAAGTGCTCAGAAAGACTTTCAAGTGGAACAACGAATATGAGAAGGCGTTCTTAGAGTTGAAGAGATACTTGGGTACACCTCCTTTATTGTCCCGTCCAGTGGTGGGAGAAAAATTATATTTGTACTTAATTGTTTCAGAAAGTTCAGTCAGTTCAGCTTTGATACGAATAGAAAGCGGAGTATAAAAACCAGTTTACTGTACGAGCAAGGCATTCAGGGGAGCATATATTACGTATCCAAAATTGGAGAAGTTAGCATTGGCACTAATTAAGGCGAGCAGGAGGATGATACCATATGTTCAAGCCCATACAATAGTGGTATATACTAACATGCCTCTCAGACAGGCTTTACATAAACCAAAAAAATCTAAAAGATTGATGTATTGGGTAGTGAAATTAGGGAGTATGGCATTATCTATGAGCAAAGATCCTCTCTCAAAGGGCAGGTAGTAGCGGTTGCTGAATTTATCTACCCAGATATCTTCGATCAATAGGGGGCTAATGCAAAGCAACTCAATGATGCTAGAGGATCAACATAAACTATCCTCGATCAACTCCTAGTAGCAGAATTGCCACAAAGGATGGCAACCGATCAACCTAGAATCTTCTGGTAAGAGTCGAGAGTTAAAGGATGAAGAACGAAAGGACAAGATATTCCATCAAGGGATTTTGTCAAACCAAGGGTTTGATAATAATATCCCTATATGGAATTTATATATTGATGGTTCTTCGTGTGTAATAGGTTGTGGAGATGGAATTATTCTCAATAGTCCAGATGGAATAGACATAGAATATGCTTTGCGTTTCCAATTCCAGGCTTCCAATAATGAAGCTGAGTATGAATCCATAATTGTGGGCCTCAACTTAGGTAAATCATTGAATGAAAAGCAAGTTGTGGTGTTCAGTGATTCACAACTAGTGGTAAATCAGATGCTCAATCTTTATGCGGTAAAAAGGGAGTTCATGTCGAGGTATTTAGCCAAAGCTATGGAGATTGTATCCAATTTAGTGGTTGTCCAAGTGATTAGAATACCAAGACTGGAGAATGCAAAGGCAAATGCACTTGCTCCGTTAGCCTCAACTACATGCACTGAGCTATGAAGAACAATCCCCATTGAAATACTTACAAGCCAAAGTATTGATGAAGATTTAATAGTGAATTTTATCGCCATGGATATGGGACCTTCCTGGATGGATTCCATCAGGGCTTATATCGAAGAAGGTACTTTTGCCAGCCGACTAAATGGCAGCTAAGAGGTTGAAGTATAAGGTTGCCAGATATATCTTAAACAATGGAGTTCTGTACAGAAAAGGTGTGATAGCTGGTCTGTAAAGATGTATTAATCCAGTAGAACTTAAAGATCTAATAGAGGAAATTCATGAAGGATCTTGTGGATCTCACATAGCATGTAAAACTCTTTAACAGAGAATAAATACGTAGGGGTACTATTAGCCAACAATGTGCACTAATTGTACAGCTTATGCCAAGAAATGCGATAAGTGTCAGCGATTCTCTACTATACGAAGAACTCCTCAGGCATCACTTCACCTTGGCCATTCGTCATGTGGAGAATAGATTTAGTCAGGCCTCTACCGACTACAAGAGGATGATTCAAATATTTAGTGGTAGATGTTGATTACTTTACAAAATGGGTGGAAGTTGAACCTCTCATTGATATGGCTTACGAAAGGGTCTATTAATTCATTTGGAAGAATATTATTTGCAGATATGGGTTTCCCCATACTTTTATTACAGATCATGGTACCCAATTTGACAATGATGAGTTCGCAGCATACTTCTACAGTCCAACATTCAAAAGGTCAATTCTACTCCAGGTTATCTCCAAAGTAATGGGAAAATAGAGGTGATGAACCGAACTCTACTGAGTGGATTAAAGAGTGATTGGATGATTCTAAAGAGAATTGGATCAATGAGTTGCATTCAGTGTTATGGGCCTACCGAACAACTCTCCGAACAGTAACTGGGGAATCTTATTACATGTTGGCTTTTGGGAGTGAAGCGGTGATACCTGCCGAATTAGGATTATGTACTCATAGGGTGCTTAACTTCAATTCTCCAGTAAGTGATTTGATGAAACGCTTGGACTTGGACATGCTAGAAGAAGTCAAAGAAGACACAGCAATCCGAAATGCAGCTTATCAGCAAAAGACTACCATGTTTTATAATAAAAGGGTCAAGAAGTGTGATCTCAAGGAAGGCGATTACGTGCTTAAGAAAGTAATTCAAAAGCACAATAAGTTGGAGGCCAATTGGCATGGACCTTATTTTGTCAAAGCTGTTGTTCGACCTGACACTTACAGAATAGAAACTCTTAAAGGGGAAGAATTCAAAAATGCTTAGAATGCAGAGCACCTATGAAAATACTACCAGTAATGTAACTGTACATATACCCCCATTATTTCAGTATAAATGAAAACGATGATTTCCTCATATTTGTTTGGGTTATTTTTTTCGGAGTAATAGTGTTACACACTACACTTAACTTACTTTTCAGCAACAAAAAACTTTTTCTCTCAACTAAAAGTTGGTCGGCATCAGCACAAACACCCAAAAAGTTGGTACAACAATCGAGCGCAAGCACCAACAAAGTTGGTCGGCATCAGCACAAACACCAAAAAATTTGGTCGGCATCACTACAAGTTGGTTGGCATCAACATAACCAATAATGTTGGTACAACAATTGAGCAAGGCAAGGCATGTTTGATTATGGGTGACCCAAGTGGCATCTAAACTAGGCAAGAAGATGGGTAAAATATCCTCTGTCAAGGCACCAGGGCAATTATTTACTTAAATGATTGCTACAACTAAGCAGGAACATGGGATAAAAATAATTCCAATGCTTAGGCCATTATGGGTGATAAGTCACTACAACTAGGCAAACACATGGGGCAAAATCTCCATTGTCTAGGCAATCAGATCAACAAAGGACAAACTTTCCATTTATATATATATAATAAGTTACAATGGTGTTTTCACTATTCATAAGATGGAAAGACACTTCACAGTTCAGATCGAAGCCAACAAGGCAACGGTCTAATGGTTGAGATTAAAATACACCTCATACCATACTTGCCCCTTAAATATTTGAGTTACCCCTCTTTTTTACCCTCATTTCCTTTCCTCCTCATACCTAAAATTCAAATACATGGATAAATTAGAAATTAACACTATGGAAGCTTTTACACACTAGCCGGGTACACTACTCTCTCTCTCTCTCTCTCTCAATCGAACAACTATCCCTCTCTCTTCTCCATTTGTTCTCTAGCGATTAGCAAGTACTCTCTTTGCTCTCTCTCTCTAATGGATTTTTGGGTAAACCTAGGGTTCGAAGGTTTCAAATGGATATCTCAGTCTTACACGCACACACTCACATGTCGCCCTTTATCGCTCGCCTTTTTCTCTCATCCAAGGAACCTTATTTTCACATACACGTGATTTCCCTTTGTTAGACTCTTGATATTTATCTTTGTTTAGATACATACACACATACACGCGATTTAGGGTTCATTTTGATTTCGTTTAAGATCTATTTTGATTGTATTCATTTTGTTTTATATTTGTTTACATGTATGTTTACTATGTTTATGTTTACATGTATCTTTATGTGGTGGGATCTAATTATTTTTTGTGTTTTTTGTTTATTTTTTCTTTTGCAGGTTACTAGTTATACTTGGAACATCCTAAATAGGTATACTCCTTTTCTTCTCTTTATTATATATCTATTTATAATTTTATGTTTTTTTTTCTTTTTTTGTGCATTTTAGGTAATATTTTTAGGTGCTAAAATGCATGTTTTAGGTTTTGGCAGTTCCGAAAATGGGGAAAAGTTTATTTCACAATGGTTCAGCTGGAAATCATTAGCAAGATTCTGAATGGTATGTTATCTTTTTGTGATTTAATCACACACATTGATGTTCTCTTAGAATGAATTTCATAGACTTTTTCAAATTTGTTTCATATTGATGCTATAACTATAAGCTCTTCGTGAATTTCATCGAAGTTTTTATCTCTATTTGCTAAGCTCTATTATGTTAATTGGTTTCTATTTGAGGTGAATGTTATTCATCTAAGAGAACAACGGGGATGAATTGATTAGTTGATGTTTCGAGAACTAGAACCTGTCAATTGTGATTTGACCATCAGGAATTAGGTATTGGTGAAATGGGGAAAAATATGTTAGTAGCATTAAAATTTGAAGTATGCGCGTGTTTGTAATTTATATATGTGTGTATGCGTGTGTGTGGCTATCTATTATAGTCCACTTATTGTTAATATTATACTCACATTTGCAGATATAGGTTTGGGACTAAAACCTAAAATGTTAATCATATTGCACACATAGTGTGTTTCTATTGTGCATGTCTTGATTTAGAGTCTTTTTATAGATAATGATCATTTTTCCTAACATTTCTCACGTGCTTAAGATATTCATAGTTTGTTATTGTTCCTTCCCTTTCTTAATTTAAGTGTAATGGTGTAGTAGCTACTAAATCGGATAATAAAAGCGACGACATGAATATCGTAGTAAAGGTAGACCACCACATAACAAAACTCAACACAGGGTTGCCAAAAGCACTAAATTTCTCAGGGGATAAGTCTACTACTCCAATCTTAGTTGCTATTATATATCCAACTCATAGGTATAATTACATCTGCAGATTCAATGTTAGTACAAATTTGGTGTCAAATGTTTCACAACTTTCAAAAGTTTTAAGACTCAATAGTACTATGAATCAGTTTCAGGTCAAAAGGATAATACCTCAAAAGCCATTTATTGTGTTCCAAATACTTCACAGATTTCAGAAGAAGGAAAATTCAAGATATTACTTAAGTACAAATTAAACAAACTCATTTAATTTATTTGGGTTGATCCATTTTTAGTGGGGGAAACTACATATATTTTCAAAAGATTATAGATAAAGCTTGGAAGAATTATGAGGTTGGAAAGGGAATTTTTTATCTATTGGGGCTAAAACAATCCTCATTAGACATATGCTTTGGAGTATTCCTCTTCATAAATTAATAATAGGGTTGTAATTATCCTTTTCATTTCAATTTATATATTCAAGGTATGATTATCGAAGATATTTGAGGCATTCTTATTGGTTTGATAGGTGCTCTATTTTACTCTTGATCTAAGTCGGATGTGGTTTCACTGAGATACTAGTGATGGTGTGGTGAAGCATTTATCCATCCTTATTTTTGAATACTTCTATTTATTTCTTTGGTTTTGTATTATTTGAGATATAAACTATTTTTGTTCTCCAACTTTTGTTCTCTAACTACGATTCATTTTTTGATTTATATATTTACAAAATTTAGTATTATTGTAAATTAAAATGACATTCTATATGCTGGTTTTTATGAGAGTTTCCACTACAATCTTGCTGTTTACTGTAATTTACATTGTGGTTTATAAGGATCTAATTGATATTATCAATATTCTATGGGGATGATACCATTTTCATATCTAATTGATATGGCTTTATCGGTTTAACCTTTTTTTTACCACTGCCCAGTTTGATAATGTTTACTTTATAGTAGATGGCTTTGTCGGTTGGATATCTAATTGATATGGCTTTGTCTGTTGGATATGTGGATATGGTGCAAGCGATTCAGAACACATATGGGCGTATTTGGACCGGACAACACAATCAGAATCAACTCACCACTCTTTTTATTCCAATTGAATTAAACGTGGGACAAGGACAACACAATCTCACAAACAAACCCCTAAAAGATGAATATTTCTCTTTTCCATCCAGCCGTCGTCTGCCCAGTAGCAGCAGTCGTCCTACTATCCAGTCGTCCGCTCGCAGGCAGCCTACCTCCGTTCGACACTACTCAGGTATGAAGATCTATATAATTTTTTTCGTTTTTTCCTGCTGTTTTTAGGAATTTTTTCCCTTTCTTTATTTTCATGCAGATTCGTATGTGGCAGCGGGATTTAAGGGTTAGAATGGTGTTGCAACCAACCCCAACAGCTGCAATGGTGAGATGTATATTTATTTATATCTTTTAATTTTTGTGAGTTTTTTTTAACTGTATTCAAACCCAAACATGGTGAGACGTATATTTGTTTATATCTTTCATTTTTTGTGAGTTTGTTGTAGTTGTGTTCGAACAGATACAACCAAATCATGCGTCAAATTGTATTCGAACCAAATAACACGTCAATTTTTGGGAGTTTGTTTTTGGGGATTAAATGAATTCGAACTAAATCTCTCAAACAGATAAAGATGAAGCATCCCAACCAACAAAGAACCAAATCAGAGAAGGAGAGGTCATTAACAATCCAATATCTATGGCTGGTTTATCAAAAAAATGTGTCCTTAATTAGATCCTGATCAATGACCAATTTGGAATGATCAGTGACCAATTAGGACTATTCAGTGATCGTACCAAACATATGATATGTGGACCAATCAAACTAGGCAGTGGCCAAAAAAAGGTCAGACATAATGGTTCAATAAGATGTAACACATTTGATCAGGTCAGGTTCAGAATCATGACATGGGGTCGAGTTAGTCACTGTCTAATTCTCAAACCCAATTGTCATCAAGTTTATTTCAACATTACTGAGATGCTTAGTAATTACTTTTTCATTTTCCACCATTCTACCTACTGAGGTATTACTCGAGGGCGTCTGGATAGTAAAAGGCATGGCCAAATTCAGGGTGTTTTTTAAACTCGATAGCTATGCACAAATCCACAATTTCATTATCAATTTTTTGAATAATTTGGACGGTTTTCTTCGGCTTTTTTTCTTCCGATGGAAGTTTAATATTTTACTATTGTTTCAGAGCATGGATTATTTCATTTATTCCGATATGTAAATATTCTTCTCAATTAACCAGTCTAGCTGCTACTGCGACGTGGATACAATGTGGATGGGCCAAGAAAATCTCTGAACTCAATTCTTCTTTTAGCTCTTTATTACTTTTATGTTATCTTTGGCTTTATGTAATGAATTTAGAAAATGATGGTTTTCAATATGATGTATGTAATGAACATAGTAAATTTTCAATATGATGTATGTAATGAACATAGCTTTGGCTTTACTATCAAAATATCATGTATGTGGTGAACATAGTAAAAATAAGAGTTATATTGTTTCAGTTTTAAACTATCACATACTATTTGAATATTGATGGTTATCTTTTTGTGAGTTTATTTGTTTGTATGATTTTAGATTTTGATGGCAACCGAAAGTCTGCATTATGTACTATTCTATGTATGGACATGTAGAAAAGCTAGCAGAAGAGATGAAGAAAGGGGGGCATCTATTCAAGGAGTTGAATCCAAGCTATGGCAGGTCCCCGAGACACTACAATAGGAGGTGCTTGGGAAAATGAGTGCACTTCCAAAGTTTGATGTACCTCTCATCACACCTAATGAACTTGCTAAGGAAGACGTGTTTGTATTTGGATTCCCCACGAGAGTTGGAATGATGGAGGCTCAATTCAAAGCATTTTTGGATTCAACTAGAGGCATATGGAGAACACAACAGCTTGCGACAAACCTGCTGACATATTCTATAGCACCTAATCGCAAGATGATGGACAGGAAACAACAACGCTAATAACCATTACCCGTAATGTATCACTATTAATCACGTTTGTTTATAAGATATCTGAGATGTACTATTATCATTATCGTTATTTTGTAGCGAGACACCATGAGGGATGCTAACTATGTTTTGGTTGTGTCAACCTATGGGTCCTTGGAGTGGCTGAACACAATGTGTCACTTCACTGTAGATAAGCAAGGCACTAGAAGGAGCTGATAGAAAATATTAGATGAGAAAGCTGTTGAAATTTATATACAACGAGGAGAAAGATTTGGAGAGGATGCACAAAATTCTAACTGAGAAGATTGTACAGCTGAACTCGGCTTTGGATGATGTTTGTGATCAGTTCCGTGTAGATGACGATGTCCAAAATGGAGTTGCAGTAATCCCAAATGAACTTGAAGCTTCCATATGACAAATTGTTGTTTGGAACAATAACAACATTTACTATCTTTTATATTCGTGCATATCAGTCGACAATCATGGTATGCGTAGGTTTAGGGGCGTCTGAGCAAGAGAAGCTAATGACCAAGTCATGGCCATTGACAAAAACTAATATAAAAAATCAGAATCTTCACGAGATGACCCCAATATTTTACAGAAAAAATGTTAGAAATTTCCTGTAGTTTTAGTGTAAAGAAGATTCATAGGGTTCATAGGCTTCACAAAACAAGGAGTGCTAGAGGGTTGGTGGGTCTGTAGCAGCCTCCCGAGCTTGACTTTGTTGTCAATGTTTTAAATTAACAAGTTTCTATAGTGTAGATGATCATTTCAAAATGAAATGAACATAATGTTTTCCCACTCTTTAGTTACTTAATATTTTCTCTTATGAGATGTGTATATGATTCGTTTTTTTGGTAATGAAAGACCTCAAGTGAATGCAACGGAATTTTTGTAAAACAACTATGGCCTGTTTTGCATTGTATTTTTGAAATGTGTATACAAATCCACATAGTATCAAATGAAGATTGGGATGTTGTATGTTTTACATAGTTGTGATACTATGTGGTTGTGTATACACATTTCCCTCTATTTGCTTTGGCTTCCCCCAAACCCGATTATACATGACTCAAACCATTTATACATTAGTCCATGACCCATAAACATTAACCTGAGATATGCATAATTATGCTAACATAAATTGAAATTTGATTCTGCTGTTGAAGATGGGCCATCTGCCTGCTTCCCATGTGTTCAGTTCGGGGGCGTTTGCCCAGAAGTAGGTGTCCAAAAAGGTGGTGCGGGTTGGAAGCGACGTGAGTCCAAAAAGGTGGTTTCTTTCAAGGTGGGTTGGAAGCGGAGTTTGGCGAAGGCGAGTCCCAAGCGAAGCATGGTAAGACCACGCACTGCCATGGCACATGGGCTGCTGAGGGTGTGCAGAGATAGGTTTGTGATTACCTTATAGTGTTGTACCTACCTCACACACAGTACACTAAATACACTAAATACGTTAGTAAAATGTATTGGGTTCATTCTTAGTATTGTTTACGTTCACTGTGTGAAGTTTTTATATGCGATCTTAATTAAGCATTTCATTTTTCTAGCAGATTTGAACTCACTATCTTCTTAAGCAATTAAGACAACCTGAAGTGATTACTGACATTATTGTATGTTTTAATTCTATATATATTAACTTCACTCTCACCAAAAGGCCATTTCATTGTCTCCATCAGTCCCTTGAGATCATGTTCCAGTATGTATTTATCCACCTTTCCTTAATGGTTTTATTCAGGCCTTTGTTATATTTTTCACATTATGTTGATTGGGACAGAGCCCGATAAGACAGTTCAATAGTTCCAGATTTAGTTTTATAGCATTGAATGTGCATTTGCACAGTGAGGAAATGATCTGTTATAACTATAGCATTGAATGTGCATTTGCACAGTGAGGAATGTTTTATAGCATTGAATGTGCATTTCCAATTCTAACTATTCCAATGTATAACTGATAATATTCCTCAGTACGTATTTTTTTAAAATTAAGTTACGTTTTAATTGTCATAATACGGATTAACTAATCTTAAAGTGACGACTATGTATTTTATAAAATTTACTACCCGACCATCCTGTTATCTATTATGGTATTTCTATATACTATTTGTTTTAAAATTCGTTAAGATTCTTAGAGTAATTAGATTGACATTTGTTTGTAAAATTCACTTAATTCACAGTTTAGGCAGTAACATGTACATGTTAGAACCCTTTGAACTGAATGGAGTGTATATTATTGGTTCCTCGGTACACGTCTATGGTAAGAATTGGTTTTCAAGTTATTTATGTCAGACGTATGTTTACGCATGTCTATGTAATATGGTTTTTGTTACATATCTAATTTCGTTTACACTTATGTGTTGTAATACAACCTTTTAATTTTATTATAGAAGATTCAACATTGCTTAAATCTAAAATGTTTACACGTAAAAATAATTTGTTGACCGTGGGCCAGATTCTGCATATTCTACATCATCTGCATCAGTGGAGAGTGACGGGGAGGAGGGAGATCATCATCTGTTGACTGGAAATTAGTGACATGGCATTTCTCAAGGACAGACCAGTGAGTCTAGCTAAAGAGCTGCTCTGAGTGACACTGTTTTGGCTTGCTGCTCTGAGCGACATAATTTTTTTAATTTTGAATCATTATTATATACAACAGATGTCAATAATTTTATTCATAAACTTTTCAATAATGATTTTTTTGTGTAATCATACCCGATTTCTATTATAAGCATAAACTGATTATTCGGTTTATATAATGTTCGGGATGGACTAATTGTATAAACGAGTCATTTTGGTTTCTTAATCAAGTGGGTAGTCCTATAAATATGGGAAATTTTCCCCAAATTTTCTAAATCATGTACAAATTTTTATGTTTTGTAATAAATTGTATGCTTACCAGTCTGAATTTTATAAATGAGTAAGTTGATTACTGTTTTATTTATTTATTGATACATTGGTTGTATTTCGTCAAGTTGAGTTAAATTGATTATGATGTTTATATGAGTCCAAAATAGACTATTAGTTAAGCAGGGTGGATAATCCAATAAACAAAGGGAATTCTGTCCAAATTTTTTAAATTTTTTATACATTTGTGTTGTAAAAAAACTATATGATTTAAATTTACATGATTCGATACTTCAAAATTTTGCACTTCTAATATATAAAACATTTATTATTTACATTATATACAACTTTATAATTTTCAAAATTATCAGCGTGCCTTTAGGCACGGGCATACCTTAGTATATCTAACAAAATGTAATTTTAAAAAATTTGGCCATAATCTCCTTTGTTTATACAACTAACCGCCCTGCTTAACAAATAACAAATAGTCCAACAACGTTCAATCAGTCTAAATTCATCATTCGAACTCCAAAATCATAGACTTCCAAATAGTTCAATATGTCCCAAAATATATTCAATCACTTCAAACGAACGTACTTATAAATAAAAGTATGTACAATGAGTCCAGGAAGAAATAATATTAAATTAATCCAATAATATAAAAATGGACACACATATTATCATGAATTTTCCTATGTACCCAAGCATACGGTGCGCACCGTCCCGGCTGCAATGGTCACTTAAACTTAGCCCAAAAATTTAGCTACTACCATAGTAGTTTTCTATTCTGATATGCAATTCAACAAATGATTATTTTGCCAGTCGTGCTCCCGAGCTAAGAAACACTTATCTTCACCTGCAAGACCCTTGCTACCCGCTTATATTTCCCAATGTAAATGTTTATTGGAGTTGTCAGCTTATTTCTCGTGCATCAAATGTGACCTTACAAAATTAGACCGCTTATTTTTGTCCATGATATGGTTCTGATAATTCATCATTTTGTTCCTGTCATGCCATGGATAACTGTCATCCTCGTGTTGCGACTGTTTTAATGATGTTATCTAAAAGGGAGATAACTGTCACCATTATGTTTTTAAATCTCATCATCAAAATCGAAAGTGGTCCTGCATTATTGAACGCTTCCTCAGTCTTCGTAGTTACATCCTAATTCATTGGGTGAATTCATCCATTTTAGAAGTAACGTATTCATCCAACTATTGAGACAGATGATCAACGCTGATCTATGTTAAAGTCTGCACAAATAATAGTGAGACAGTAAGTTGTTTGGAAAATAGTGTTATGACTTCAAGCATGGGTATGTTAAAGTCTTCATTAAACTAACTCAAATTGTTCTAAAAAAACGATTGGAAAGAACCTATTTATCTCTTGATTTGAAACTGACAGCTATTGAATGCTATTTGGGAAAAGAGTTTACTATTGTATGGAATATATGGAATATCTGACTGGATATATGTTAATGCCCAAAAGAGTTTACTATTGACAGCTATTGAATGTTATTTGGGAAAAGAGTTTATTATTGAATGCTAATGCCCAAAAGAGATTACTATTGTACGGAATATCTTACTGAATATCTTGTATATCATCGATTGTTGATTGGTGGGTAGTTGCTATTTTAATGTTCGATGTGTAAGATAACGCAATCGGAGGATCTTAATTATCATACCTTCATTCAAACATTAAGTTAAAAGAGAACCTTTGAGTATATAATGTACAAAAAGTTTTCCTTGTTCCAGTACCCCTGTTAAAAAAGTATGTAGTTACTTTATTCTCATAAATAGAATTAGTTATCGTAGTGTAAGCAATATGTCACCCCTTATTAAGATGGTCAGCATTAAGTTGTGAACTTGCTTGCTCAATGTAAGGGGATTTATCACTTTAACTCTACGAAACTGTGACACCCCGACTAATTAAATACCGGGTAGCTACTCCTTTATTAAATTAATTCAAAATGCCAAGTTGGCTCAGTTAATAGCATCACTGTCGAAAACGTTTTAATATTACTAACCACCTAGTATTTAAAAAGCAAGTTGCCAAATTTTAATTTAAGTCTGATTAACATGCAACAAGTTTAAAGAAGAAATAAATAACACCATTCACCATACTGAAGTAAAACGAATAACCATCACATAACAGAAATTAAAGTCTGGAGGAAAAACTCCTCACTACAATCCCATAACTGAAAAGAATAACTAAATACTGAAACCATAAATGCTAAAGTCTGAAAACTGAAATATAAAAGATGTCTCTAAATAGAAATGGGCAACATGCCCTACAACTGATAGATAGTGACTCTAGAATCCAAACGTTAGAAGCGTCTACATGAAAATCCCTGTAGCTTCCACAAACAGCTACAGCTCGTCACCTGAATGAGTATCCTATGCTTGGTGTACCTGTGGCTGGGCACCTAAAAAGGTTTTACAAGAAAAAGATTTGAAAAGCAAACGGGTCAGAGCCCGAATGTGGAGTTATATTTTAAAAACCTGCAAGTGCTTTAAAAACATTTAAAACATTAAATGCAAAGTACATGTTAGGACGTGCACTCACATTATATTCTCACCTCTCGTCTAACTGTGCACTCCTAACGCAAGTACCCATCTATAACTACCCATACTACTAGCTAAGTGACAACATATCTAGTTAGACTGCCAAAGGTCCTGCCCATAATACTTGGTTCCATTTACATAATAATGCTCGTAATTAAATAGGGGTTTAACGTAAACTCAGATACTCAATATGCGAGATATATAACTATCAGTTAACTCGTTATATTTCTTGAAAACAATACCGTAATATATTTATACAACATTAACATGAAGGTTCCTATTAATTAGGTGTATATTATTCTCATCATAAATATACAATACAAGCACCCCGCAACTAAGCTGTAGTGCACACATACTCTGCTATCCATCCCGGTACATCACGTACATAAGGATCACATATTCTGAATCTCTCAGGAATAGTTCAGATAACACAAATCACAAATAGTGGAGGCGAACACAGTCACCATCACATGGGTCACGCACATACCTACGCTCCCATGATCATGCAGACTTATTAATATCATAATAAGTCCTTCTATGACCTATGTTCATCGAGGTACCAGTCTATATCCCCCCCGTAGGCACACAAGGAATAGAGGGTCCTAAGCGAACGCAACCTCCCGTGATAGCAAGTACGGTAGGTATGTCATACACACAATACATATACCAATACTAAGTAAACACACGTCTTAGTAATACCGTATTTTAATCGTAGTACATATCGCATACTCGTACTAGTTTATACTTATCATGATTCATACTATTCCGGTTTGTAATTATACGCGTCGTAATTATCTCACGTCGTAGTAGACACTCACGTCTCAACCCAAACCGTCCATGTAACACACTCTCGTATGTAAATTCCTTCTCATAAATACCCAAATGTCCCAAACCTATCACTACATCATCGTTGGAAGGTTAACTATATCCTCGAACAAGTTTACGGAACTCCAAAAGTCAAAACAGTCCAAAAAGTACCAAACTGCCAGCTCGTTAGAAGTCTCGTTCGAACGAGGCTTCGAACGAGTTTGGACTGTCAGATCGTTAGAAGTCTCGTTCGAACGAGGCTGTTCGAACGAGATCCCAGTTCGTTCGAACGAACTGTCACTTCTAACGATATCTCGTTCGAACGAGATATCGAATGAAATACCTTCTCGTTAGTAACGACTGGTCAACTCGTTAGAAGCTCGTTCGAACGAGTTCGTTCGAACGACCTCGGGGCTGCTTCTAACGAGCTACCAGTTTCGGCCCAGATTTTTCCCAAAATCGTTTTTCACCATTTTTACTCCTCAAACCTCTTCTAAAATTCGTTCCTACAATATATTGAGTTCTCTAATCATCCTCAAACATGCCAAGGTGCTATACTAACATCATTAAAGGGTTTAATACCTTCTAAACATCATTAAATCACGAATTTCTACATAAGTTCCCAATTTTCTTCAAGAACATAAACCCTAGGTTCTTCTCATCAAAATTTCCCGGATTTTAATCCGTTTATACATCACATAGATATGAAATCTCTGAATTAAATCTTCAAACAATGTTTCTACATGCAAACCTATCCCAGAATTAAACAACAATCTTCCAATTTCATGGGTTTTCTTTTAACTCTTATATAAGATTGATTAACAATGTTTCTAACATGGAAAAAGCATTCACTGCATAAGGAATGTAATTTAAATCACTTGCCTTGGTTTGATTCCAGATTTGGTGTTGATTTGATGAAGAATTTCTGCAGAATTTCTTCTCTCCAAGCTTCCTCTCTAATGGTGGCTTAAGGTGGCTAGGGTTTGATTTGGGGAAACTTAGAAAACCTAAATGATAACCTACGTAGCTTTCTAGGTTAATATTGGTTGGTTATGGGCTTAGTGGGCCAAATTCCACATCAGATTTACATCTCCAATTTTCGTCACTTTTAATTCCTCAAAATGTAAAATTACCAAAATACCCTTTAAGTTGCCGGTATGGCCTAAAAATACCCCGGGACCCAAACTATACCCCCGGCTAGTGTTTTCTGACTAACTCGACCCTTCCGGACGCGTTGGCGCACTCAAAACGACAATACGGATTATAGATTTTAAATTCACTTTTATTATCAAAATATTATACCGTGACGCGGCGGTCCCACGCGTCTCAACAAAATTTCCAAATTGCCGTATATAAATCTCACGACAAATTTTATGATACCAAATACATATATCATCATATATGCACATAATCAAATAATCAAATACCAACTCGCATCACATTAGTATTTATAACCCGGATTAATTATCAATTAATACACAATTTAATTAATTAATCCCAAAAATAAATATAGTCAAAAGTACAGGGTATTACATACTTCCCCCCTAATAACTGAATTTCGTCCCGAAATTCGAAACTAGAAAGTACCTGCTAAAAACAGCTCTGGATAACGCTCGCGCATCTCATCCTCGCGCTCCCATGTGGACTCCTCGACATTGTGATGTCGCCACTGAACACGCACTAACGGGACTATCTTTGATCGCAGTTTCCTCTCGCTTCGGTCCAAAATAGCTATTGGACCCTCCTCGTAGGAGCTATCCGGATGGAGATCGATGTCCTCCACAGCAATGTGAGAATGAGCCAAATTATCTCTAAGGTATTTCCTCAGCGAGGAAATATGGAACACGTCGTGAATCCGATGCAAGTGCTCCGGTAGTCCGAGTCTATACGCAACCGGTCCGATCTGCTCAATAATAGGAAACGGCCCCACATACCTCGGTGCCAACTTCCCCTTCTTCGCGAATCGCATAATCCCCTTCATCGGAGAAACCCTGAGCAAAACCTGGTCCCCCACTTGGAACTCCCTGAAGAACCTCTCCGTATCAGCATAACTCTTCTGCCTGTCTTGAGCTACCCGAATGCGACTCCGAATCAGCTCAATCCTTGCTGAAGTATCCTGAATCACTTCCGACCCAAGTAGTTTGTTGTCTCCCACTTCTAACCAACATGCTGGGGAACGACAAGGCCTACCGTACAATGCCTCAAACGGAGCCATGCCAATAGTAAACTGATAGGAGTTGTTGTAAGCAAACTCCACCAGTGGAAGGTACTGCTCCCATCCACCCCCGAAGTCAATAATGCACATGCGTAGCATGTCCTCCAACATCTGATTGGTGCGCTCTGTCTGCCCATCGGTCTGCGGATGATAAGCCGTACTCAACCGCAATTCCGTGCCCATGGCCTCTTGGAAACTCTCCCTAAACCTCGAAACAAATATCTTGTCTCTGTCAGACACGATATCTAGGGGCACACCGTGAAGTCTCACAATCTCTGAAATGAAGAGCTGGGCATACTGTCCCGAAGTGTAATCAGTCCTTACGGGTAAGAAGTGAGCTACCTTGGACAACCTGTCCACAATTACCCAAACGGAGTCATGACCCCTCTGCGATGTAGGCAACCCCGTAATAAAGTCCATGGATATGCTCTCCCACATCCACACCGGGACCTCCAATGGTTGTAACAATCCTACTGGTCTCTGATGATCCACTTTTACAAGCTGACAAGTGGCGCATTTCGAGACAAACTCAGCGATATCTCTCTTCATACCGCTCCACCAATACTGCCGTCTCATGTCTTCGTACATTTTGTCCCCTCCGGGATGTACCGCGAATCGTGAGCCGTGCGACTCTGCCATCACATCGTGACGCAATTCCTCCCCTTCCGGAACTACCAATCTCCCATTGAAGCGTAATCCCCCGTCTGAGCTAACGGTATAGGACTCGGCTCCCTCTACAAGTAATCGAACTATCTGCTCCTGATAGAACGAATCGTTAGCCTGTGCCCGTACTACCTTCGTGACAATCTATGGTGTAACGTTCATCACAGACATGAAAGATCGGGCCATTGCATCCTGGTGTCCCAATTCCTTCCACTTAGCTTTCCACACCTCTGCCACCTCATATGCTGGCCTGCGGCTCAACGCGTCTGCTACCATGTTAGCCTTACCCGGGTGGTACTGGATGTCGAACTGGTAGTCTTTCACAAATTCAAGCCACCTACGCTGCCGCATATTCAATTCCTTCTGCGTGAACAGGTACTGTAGGGACTTGTGGTCCGTGAACAGCTGAAACTTCTCCCCCAAAAGATAGTGCCTCCAAATCCGTAAGGCAAATACCACTGCCGCCAACTCCAAATCATGCGTGGGGTAATTCTTCTCATGAGGCTTAAGCTTACGGGAAGCATAAGCTATGGCCTGTCTCTCCTGCTGCAATACACCTCCAAGTCCTTGCAAAGACGCATCGGTGTAAACCAAATACTCAACTCCTGGTATCGGCAATGCTAACACAGGTGCTGAGGTTAATTTGTCCTTCAATTCATCGAATGCCAACTGACAGGCATCACTCCAGATGTATGGCACACCCTTACGAGTAAGATGTGTCAAAGGACCTGCTATCTCCGAGAAACCCCGAATAAACCTCCTGTAGTATCCTGCTAGACCCAAGAAACTACGAATCTCCGTTGATGTCGTGGGGTGTCCCCACTCCCTCACCGCTGATACCTTCCCCGGATCAACAGATATCCCTTGGTCGGAAATAATGTGACCCAAGAACTGGACTTCTTTCAGCCAAAACCCGCACTTCTCATATTTTGCATACAACTCGTTCTGACGAAGTGTCTGCAAAACTTGCCTCAAATGCTCGGCGTGCTCCTCCTCTGTCTGGGAGTAAACCAGAATGTCATCAATGAAGACAATGACAAACTGATCTAGGAAATCCCTGAACACCCTGTTCATCAAGTCCATAAACACTGCTGGAGCGTTGGTCAAGCCGAAAGGCATAACTCGAAACTCGTAAGAACCATATCTCGATAAGAACGCAGTCTTCGAGACATCCTCCTCCCTGATACGCAACTGATGGTATCCCGATCTCAAGTCAATCTTCGAGAAGAAAGAAGCTCCTCTCAACTGGTCGAATAAGTCATCGATTCGAGGCAACGGATACTTATTCCGTATCGTGACCTTATTCAACTCTCGGTAGTCCACACACAATATCAGTGAACCGTCCCTCTTCTTCACAAACAAAACCGGAGCGCCCCAAGGTGAGGTACTCCTGCGAATAAAGCCCTGCCCTAACAGCTGCTCTATCTGATCCCGTAACTCTCGCATCTCAGCTGGAGCCATACGGTACGGTGCACGTGCTATAGGTCTCGTACCCGGTAGCAAATCTATGACGAAATTTATCTCTCGACTGGGTGGTAAGCCCGGTATCTCCTGAAACACATCCGAATACTCCCGGACAATCGGGATCGAATCTAAAGAATAACAACCTCCTTAGAGGTATCCTCCTCTATGTAATACAGATGAGCGGTCGATCCCCCCTCTGGGCGAGGCATCGCCACTATAAATATTTCTTGCCCCGGAATGGCAAAAACAATGCTCCCGCTGAAGCAATCAATCATGGCCCTATATGCTACGAGCCAATCCATACCGATGATCACATCGTGAACATGCATGTCTAACACTAACATGTCTGCAGGCAATACCAAACCACCAACCTCTACTCCCACTCCCCTACATATAAAGAAAATAAGTGACCCACTCCCCAATGGTGAGTCGACACACGTCACTGTGCTCTCCGCCGTAGCTAACAATCCTAAAGCTTTCGCGAAGTGTGTAGCAATAAAACAATGTGTAGCACCCGTATCAAATAACACCCGACCCATAGTGCCATGGATAGGAAACGTACCCTCGATCGCGGGCGGTGCCTGTGGAACTGCAGCCTGGTGGACGTTATAGACACGTCCATACTGTAGCTGCCCCTGCTGAGCTGGGACTGCTGGAATGGGTGGCAATGCTGCCATCTGTGGCGGTGCGGGAAGAGCTGCGGGAAACATCGGCCTCTGTGGCTCCTGGCGAGCACCCTGCTGCTGCTGCTGTGGGGCCCTGTCCCTATCAGGACAATCCTGCTTCTTATGGCCAGTCTTGCCACAAGTAAAGCACTTCCCTGGGAAGTTCCCTCCCCTCTGCCCCTGCTGTCCCCGGCCCTGGTGGCCGTTACCATTCCTCCCTTGTCCCTGCTGGCCCTGGTGAAACTGCTGCCCATTCTGTCCCTGCTGGCCGTTTGGACCCTGATGGCCCTGACGGAATCCTCCCTGTCCCTGCCTGTAGTTCCCTGACCGGAACCTCTTATTATCCCCCTGCTGGGTACCCTGCTCATTCTGTCTCTGCCCCTGACCAGATTGTGCCCCGCTGGCACCATGTCCACCAGTCCTGCCCTGATGGCTAGACTCCCCCGACCGCTTGCCCTCGGCCATATGAAAACGGTGGTCCTGGCAGTGTAACAATGCTGCGTTAACCACATTAGAATAAGTGGCTAATGATAGGTTCCCTAGCAGATGTTGACGGATCCTCCATTCAACCCATCTGTGAACTTCTCAATCTTCTTCTTCTCCGTTGGAATCTCGTCTGGAACGATATTCAACAGGTTAGTGAACTCAGCCTCATACTCGGCCACTGTCTTGCCCTCCTGCTTCAAACTCATCAGCTTCCTCCTCATCTCTGTATGGACTGCGGATGGAAAGTACTTGCGGTCAAACCGCACCCAGAACTCCTGAATCGTGAGGGTATCCCTCTCCTCTGCGGTGGTAATGGACTCCCACCACTGCAGCGCAGATCCAACTAGCTTGAAAGTAGCTAGCACCTGCTTCTGAACATCTGTGCACTCATGCATCCTCAAATGCCTCTGTATGTCCTTCCTCCATTGGCTCGAGACTACCACATCTGAGCTACCTGCAAACTCTAGCGGATGCGCTTTCTGAAAAACGTCTCGTACACGCTCCCAAACAGACGGGAATGCATTAACTTGTGTTGGCGCGGCAGCCGGCGCCTGAGGTGGTGCCTGCTGAATCACGGCAATCGCGGCATTTACCGCTTGAGCTACTATAGCTGCAACCTCAGCGGCGTTCAACAGGCCCTGAACTGGAGCGGACTGGGGTTCGGGCGTTGCATTCCTGGGAACTCGTCGTGCACGTCGTGGAGGCATCTGAAATAAGAACAAAGTTTATAAGTTCACGGTTTATAAACTTAATATAGCTGAAGAACGAAGCATACACAAAAAGAGTACAACACTCCTAAAATATAGGGCTCTATATCAAATAAACGTCGCGGAAACATAATAGCCGTACAGATCCTAAAGGACACTAGAACCTGATGCTCTGATACCACCTGTGACACCCCGACTAATTAAATACCGGGTAGCTACTCCTTTATTAAATTAATTCAAAATGCCAAGTTGGCTCAGTTAATAGCATCACTGTCGAAAACGTTTTAATATTACTAACCACCTAGTATTTAAAAAGCAAGTTGCCAAATTTTAATTTAAGTCTGATTAACATGCAACAAGTGTAAAGAAGAAATAAATAACACCATTCACCATACTGAAGTAAAACGAATAACCATCACATAACAGAAATTAAAGTCTGGAGGAAAAACTCCTCACTACAATCCCATAACTGAAAAGAATAACTAAATACTGAAACCATAAATGCTAAAGTCTGAAAATTGAAATATAAAAGATGTCTCTAAATAGAAATGGGCAACATGCCCTACAACTGATAGATAGTGACTCTAGAATCCAACCGATAGAAGCGTCTACATGCAAATCCCTGTAGCTTCCACAAACAGCTACAGCTCGTCACCTGAATGAGTATCCTATGCTTGGTGTCCCTGTGGCTGGGCACCTAAAAAGGTTTTACAAGAAAAAGATTTGAAAAGCAAACGGGTCAGAGCCCGAATGTGGAGTTATATTTTAAAAACCTGCAAGTGCTTTAAAAACATTTAAAACATTAAATGAAAAGTACATGTTAGGACGTGCACTCACATTATATTCTCACCTCTCGTCTAACTGTGCACTCCTAACGCAAGTACCCATCTATAACTACCCATACTACTAGCTAAGTGACAACATATCTAGCTAGACTGCCAAAGGTCCTGCCCATAATACTTGGTTCCATTTACATAATAATGCTCGTAATTAAATAGGGGTTTAACGTAAACTCAGATACTCAATATGCGAGATATATAACTATCAGTTAACTCGTTATATATCTCGAAAACAATACCGTAATATATTTATACAACATTAACATGAAGGTTCCTATTAATTAGGTGTATATTATTCTCATCATAAATATACAATGCAAGCACCCCGCAACTAAGCTGTAGTGCACACATACTCTGCTATCCATCCCGGTACATCACGTACATAAGGATCACATATTCCGAATCTCTCAGGAATAGTTCAGATAACACAAATCACAAATAGTGGAGGCGAACACAGTCACCATCACATGGGTCACGCACATACCTACGCTCCCATGATCATGCAGACTTATTAATATCACAATAAGTCCTTCTATGACCTATGTTCATCGAGGTACCAGTCTATATCGCCCCCGTAGGCACACAAGGAATAGAGGGTCCTAAGCGAACGCAACCTCCCGTGATAGCAAGTATGGTAGGTATGTCATACACACAATACATATACCAATACTAAGTAAACACACGTCTTAGTAATACCGTATTTTAATCGTAGTACATATCGCATACTCGTACTAGTTTATACTTATCATGATTCATACTAGTCCGGTTTGTAATTATACGCGTCATAATTATCTCACGTCGTAGTAGATACTCACATCTCAACCCAAACCGTCCATGTAACACACTCTCGTATGTAAATTCCTTCTCATAAATACCCAAATGTCCCAAACCTATCACTACATCATCGTTGGAAGGTTAACTATATCCTCGAACAAGTTTACGGAACTCCAAAAGTCAAAACAGTCCAAAAAGTACCAAACTGCCAGCTCGTTCGAAGTCTCGTTCGAACGAGGCTTCGAACGAGTTTGGACTGTCAGGTCGTTAGAAGTCTCGTTCGAACGAGGCTGTTCGAACGAGATCCCAGTTCGTTCGAACGAACTATCACTTCTAACGATATCTCGTTCGAACGAGATATCGAATGAAATACCTTCTCGTTAGTAACGACTGGTCAACTCGTTAGAAGCTCGTTCGAACGAGTTCGTTCGAACGACCTAGGGGCTGCTTCTAACGAGCTACCAGTTTCAGCCCAGATTTTTCCCAAAATCGTTTTTCACCATTTTTACTCCTCAAACCTCTTCTAAAATTCGTTCCTACAATATATTGAGTTCTCTAATCATCCTCAAACATGCCAAGGTGCTATACTAACATCATTAAAGGGTTTAATACCTTCTAAACATCATTAAATCACGAATTTCTACATAAGTTCCCAATTTTCTTCAAGAACATAAACCCTAGGTTCTTCTCATCAAAATTTCCCAGATTTTAATCGGTTTATACATCACATAGATATGAAATCTCTGAATTAAATCTTCAAACAATGTTTCTACATGCAAACCTATCCCAGAATTAAACAACAATCTTCCAATTTCATGGGTTTTCTTTTAACTCTTATATAAGATTGATTAATAATGTTTCTAACATGGAAAAAGCATTCACTGCATAAGGAATGTAATTTAAATCACTTGCCTTGGTTTGATTCCGGATTTGGTGTTGATTTGATGAAGAATTTCTGCAGAATTTCTTCTCTCCAAGCTTCCTCTCTAATGGTGGCTTAAGGTGGCTAGGGTTTGATTTGGGGAAACTTAGAAAACCTAAATGATAACCTACGTAGATTTCTAGGTTAATATTGGTTGGTTATGGGCTTAGTGGTCCAAATTCCACATCAGATTTACATCTCCAATTTTCGTCACTTTTAATTCCTCAAAATGTAAAATTACCAAAATACCCTTTAAGTTGCCGGTATGGCCTAAAAATACCCCGGGACCCAAACTATACCCCCGACTAGTGTTTTCTGACTAACTCGACCCTTCCAGACGCGTTGGCGCACTCAAAACGACCATACGGATTATAGATTTTAAATTCACTTTTATTATCAAAATATTATACCGTGACGCGGCGGTCCCACGCGTCTCAACAAAATTTCCAAATTGCCGTATATAAATCTCACGACAAATTTTATAATGCCAAATACATATATCATCATATATGCACATAATCAAATAATCAAATACCAACTCGCATCACATTAGTATTTATAACCCGGATTAATTATCAATTAATACACAATTTAATTAATTAATCCAAAAAATAAATATAGTCAAAAGTACGGGGTATTACATACTAAAAAACACATTTTGATACAAGGTCTTTTAATACCTTAAGCATGGACTAATGTTCAGAAGGACAATAAGTAATATGTATAGTAAAATTCCCTATGGAAAAAATTTAAAAACATAAACTGGTATATTGGGTAATTTTACGTGGGTGTGTGCGCGCGCATGTGTGCACGACAGAAAGAGATAGAGGGATACCTTTCGTGCTTGTAGTTCCAAATATGACATCGATTTAGTCGGCGCCTATAGCATTGGGAGAATCCAAACCCCATGTCCACCACACCACCATAAACATCAACCATCAATCTATAGTACCAACAAAACAAAATGGGGATGAAAACTAACAAAAAACTTGTACGCAATGATACACTGTATCATAAGTTTCTAAGTAATAAAATATAACAAAATGAAAATTACCTACAAGCTCAAAACTAATACAGAACCACCACAACCACCGTCATTCCACTGGTTTGGATCTCCTTGAGGATGACTTTTGTTTGCAGGACTAAGCCCCCAGGAAAGTCGAATGCTCTGTCCACCCAATTGAGTTATATTTAACACTCATAAAGCTTCTTTCCCATAGTTTCTCTCAGCAAATTGAACAAAACCCCATCCTTTACCTGCAGGTATTTTCACATGAATTGAACTTCAAAGATGAATCATAATTGAACTTTAAAAAATTGAATTTCAAAGATGCCCAATAACTAAAACCAAAAAATGGGCATAAAATTGATGAAATACAGTAGCAACTAGATCACAACAGCAACTACAGCTTGCTCCAGCATTTCTTAGTCACTTCGACTCTAATTTGGCACTTCTCAATTTGGGAAATGTAATAATAACGTAATAAAACTTCCAAGAAAAAATGAAACATACCTTTTATCCTAATATAAATCTGGGAATGGCATTTCCATTTCATGCTACTTTAATTTGAATTGTGTCAGTTTCCTAAAATTTTCACTCTTTTAATTTTCACATACCTTTTATCTCATTTTATTGATGATCCCCTCTTTCCCAATAATCGGTACGCCCCTCTCTCTCTTTAATTTTTTTCCTTAAGTTTTTGGTTTTATTTATCATTTCTGATTTATGGGGTTTTTGGATTAGTGGTATTTTAAGATTAAGTGGAGAAGATGGTCAAAAGTGAGGTTTTATGAGATTTGTAGCAGACCTGGTACTTTTTTTTGGCATTAGACCTGCATACCTAGACCTGCTATTACTCCTATTTGGCCTGCTATCCCTTTTTAGACCTGCTATTATAGTAGAGCAGACCTTCATACTTAAACCTGATATTACTGATATTACTCCACTTCCACTTCAAATAGTAGAGGATCATTAATGCTATGATATTGGAAAATTATTGCACAAAAAACGTGGACCTTTTCAGAACAAATTTGATGCTCTTGTTACTTCAAACTCGTACCATGGGTATTTAGAAATTTCTAATTTAATAAGATACCCCGTCATGTAAAAAGACTCTAAGGATCAATCATGTTTTCCTTTTTTAGTTTCCAAGGCACGTGGCAGCAACAATTATAATGAAACTACCAACGACTCTTTAACTTTAGTGTCCTTTGTGGGTGCTGGATAGAAAATGGCAAACGGGTGGTGATTTTGTATTTGTGTAAACAAAAACCATAAATGAATGAAGATTACTATTCAAAAGATTCGATTTATTGTCAAAGAAAGCCATAAAGTTTCAAAGGAAAATAGAATGATATGGAACATGAAACATATGCAACCCATGAAGATTCTGTTTAATTCATAAACATATAATCAAAACTGACAAATCATTATAAAAGTCAAAATCACAATCACAAACAAAAGGGTCGGGATTGCAAGAGAGTGATCAAGGTCGAATACAAATAATCCATCAAACGCATAAATTAATAAAAAAATTATAAAATCCATATAACCTCTAAGTTTAAAGGGCCCAAGGCCTTGTTGAGAAAGGATGTAGGTCTATTTCCTTGCATCAGTAGTGCTCCAATGCCCTCATTTACTGCTATTGTGCGAACCTGTGTGACATCAACAGATATTACGAAAGTGATAGTCTACAGGAATCACTGTGAAAATGATAGTCTATAGGAAAAAAATGCTACATAACCTTCACATTCATCCTCAATCCGAGTAAAAGTTCTTAACAGTTATTATAAACAATATAAGTAAATAAGTATTCAAAAAAGAAGATCAAGTATGTTTAAGAAACCAAATATCTAAAAATCAATACACAAATATCAAATTAGATAAGAGGAGTATAATTATAAACAAAGAGATCTAATAATGATAAATCACCAAAATTAATTTTGAGCCTTCAAACATATGAAATCAAGAAGCGTAATCTATATATTGAGTACATGATTTCAAATAAAGAAACCAAAAAATGAAAACTTTTGAAACGCACCCAAAAATTGACAGATAGTCTCCACTGCATTTTGGTAACATTTTGCATCTAGATGTGAGCCTAATCCCAATATTTTGAATTTGAGAATCCACAGCTACATCAGAATTATGAAGTTTATACTTAAAGACATGGGTCGATGTCTTCTACAAACCTTTATAGTTGATTTGAAGGTGATCTTCCCTGTTGTAGATGATTTCAAAATGACATTTCCATAATGCATAGCAAAGAAATTATCTTCTTCTTCTATAACACCTCTACTTCTTGTATCATCTAGCACCTTAAATCCAAAGAGAAAATAATACTGAAATACAAAGTCTGAGAAAACATGAATCAACTTGCCTCCTTAATCCCTTATAATCCCTCCTGAACCATTTAGACCACTGAACAGAGCTGGTCGATCTGGGAGAATGCTTTGTGAATTTGATGGAGAAATAGAGATAACTTTCAATATCAACCAAAGTTAACTTAGTATTCAAGCTCGTATGGAAGATTTACTATCCCAAGTACAAAAAACAACCTTCAAGATAAGAAAGGCAAAATCCTAAATAAAACCTGTAAAGACTTATATTTAACAATTGGTGTCCATAAAGTCCCTTCTTGGTACTAAATAGAATTTAAAAAATCCAATTTGAATTAGAATTAGGATAGCATTTGAAACATACTAAAGTACTAAATAAAATTAAAAATGGAACATTAAAAGAGGTATCCTACTAAAATAAGTGCAACTTAAGAGTGCATAAAGAAACGCTTATACCAAAAAAGGACTTGATAACACAACTTAGAAAATAAACTATAGGTTTAAGAATTTGGTAATGTCTAAATCGAGACAAATCTAACCATAAATTCAGACCTGACTAACACATTAAGACAATCTGGTTTGTCTAACCTTCTAACACTCATTACTCCAACGAACTCACATAAAAAAAATTATTTAATAATGTTCATAGCTAGTTCTTCCACACTACTGCATTCAAATTCAAATCACCTGTTATTACGAAAAACTCTAAACTCAAACGCGGTCCAACGGGGAAACACCTGTAAACAAAAATAGAAAACAAAACAAAATCACTCATATTTATTAATATAAATAAACTAAAATTATCACAATATATATTATCACAATACACTACAATAGGAGAACAAAAGTATGGACATCAATCATACTGGGTAAAAATCAATTAGAAATTATTTATGTTTCAAACAAAAAAAGAGAAATTAGAGAGAGGGGTGGAGAGATTTTGAAACCCCACATTTTGAAACATCCAAACAACACCAGAACTCTAAAGAAAATACATAAAAAATAGTTAAACGAGTCTGTTCATGGAAACCCTAAGTTTATAGAGAAATACGTTTTGATCGAAGACCAACAACAACCTGATTCTAATTTGTTGGATCTAGAATCGAATAAATTACCTATTAGAGGAGGAGGTGAATTAGAGGGGGGGGGGGGGGGGGAGAATGGGTTGATCTTCGAGGTAGGGTTCTTTTGAGTTGATGATGATGAGAGAAGTAGACAATGATAGAGAGTGACCAAATGTCTAAATTGATTTTGACCAAAATATCCCCATTTTTGAATTAAAGTGTAAGTTTGGGTAGTAACGAAAGAGTGGGAAATCAAAATTTCAAGGGTAAAATTGGTGTTGCAAAAAAATTACATCTTGATGATGTCATCTAACAAACTTATGACATACATAAGTTTGTTACTTTATTATATATATATATATATATATATATATATATATAATAAGGAGTAAAAGGTTTTGACACTATTCCATAAATCACAACATAATTAGAGGTCTAGATTTTTCCACATCCCTCTAAAATGAAGGGTTGGGATTGTTTCCCCCTCTTTTCTCATTTTCATTTTCACTTTAATTCAAAATAAGGGGTGTTTTTGTAAAATCTCGCTCAAAGACATTATTCATTCATACCCACTCCCCACTCAAGTCCATCAATCACACGCTCTCTCTCTCTCTTTATTTCTCCCTTTCTCCGTCCTCAGCTCCACGCTTCCACCATCACCTCTATCTTCATCCAATAGGTAGTCTCTCCTTCTTTATTCCATTCTAATTTTGGGTTTTGCATTTTGATGAAAGATAAGAATTATTTTTCCATTCTAATTTTGGGTGTGCTTTTGATAAAAAAAATTAATTTAAATATGTATATCTAATTTGTAGTAGATGTATTCGCCCCCCTCTCTCTCTCTCTCTCTCTCTAATAAAGTTTTGTGTTTTTTAGGGTTTTGCATTTTGATGAAAAATAAGTACTAATTTAAGGTTTTTCTTTTGATTTTGAAAATGAGTTAGGTTTCTATTTGTTTTGTCTAGATTTGTAGATCTAATTTGCAGTAGATGTATTCTCTCTCTCTTTCTAATTCATTTTTTTTGTTTTTTTTTGTACGGTTTAAGGGTATCTCACAAATTTGGTGTTTAGTTAGTGCCATTTTGTGTAAAAGTTTGATTTTGCAGGTACTATCTTGGGTTTTCACGAATTTGGTATTTAAATTACAGGTATTAACTTAGGTTTTCATGAATTTGGTGTTTAAATTGTAGGTACTAACATGAAAATGAGTTAGGTTTCAATTTTTTTTTAAGTTGGTAAGGGATTTGAATGGTACAATGCATTGTTTTGGGTGTTTAATTCTTATTGTATGTGATCGGTAATGATCTGCTGTTTGGTGAGTACATTTCTAATTGTATAATATTGTTATGTGTATGTGCTGTATACAGAACACACATGAAATCGCTATTTGATTTTAGCTGTGGATGTTTAATTGGAAATATAAGCTCGAAAAGGGTTTTTTACCATTTGTATAATACAGAACACACATGTATAATACTTTTTTTCCATTTGTTGGGACTGCATTTTAGGGTTTTAAGATTGGGCATGCTAAATATATGGTTATATCTGATTCAAATCCAGTTGTAAGTTATAATTGTTAACACCTATTGTATATTGTTGCTTTTTCAAATCTAATCTTCTTCTTTTTTTCCATATTTTTACTTTATTGCAGGTGAATATACGATTTGATCCATAAGTGCACCTCCAGTTGTAAGTTTTAATTGTTACCATGTATTGTATACTTTTACTTTTATATATAAATGAATTGCTAACTGTTATTTTGCAATTTTCACAATTTTTGATCAACAATTTTGGTATATGACTTTTACTAACTCGGTATAATCACTCTCCTTAGATGTTTACATGACTTTAATGTTTTAAATTACCTAGGTAATTTTATGTAATTATTTATTCCTGATTGAGTACAACTTTACATGTTCATGATGGTAATTGAGCATAACTTTAGTGTTTATACTACTTTAGATCTATGGTTTACAGTTATAGATTTGTATTTAGTTGAATGCAATTCACTTTAGTAATTTTAGATCTATGGTTTACAGTTACACGTTTGATCTATGGTTTACGTTTAATAATTTTTGGTCAATGCCATGTTGGAGACTTTTGCATAAAATTCAATGCAAATTGGCAACTATACTTAATGTTTACTGAGTTTTGTCATTGGTGGTTCAGTTATATGATTAAACGATTTGTCTTTTTTCTATGCGTAATTTAAGCATATATTATATCTTTATATTGAAGTGAATTTTGTCATTAACATTGCTAAATAGGTACATATAATTCTTCTCTTTATTGTTGACGATGATTATCAGTGCTAAAATTGAACAAATTATAGAACTTTTACAAAACAAGTTACAGAAAACTACTTACTGCTCCATATATTACCTCTATATTATATGCTTCTTTTAACTCTTGATATTTACCTATCCTGCTATGTGATCTGATCATGTTCAATGTAGTAAGATAATGCTATTACTTTTTAGGCCTATAATTTCAGTACGTGTTAACTTGATTGTGTATTCAGTGCAATTCTTGATAGTGTATTCTTCGATTCTTTAGCGACGTGGTTTAGAGTATAAATTTTTCATCATTATAGCCAATATACGTTTGAGGGTTTATATGTTCTGAATGTATGATCTTTAATTTGCTTAGTACATTTAATGCTTTGTTTTTATTTGTTCATTGAGTCTCGAAACATCGCATGCTAAAAATAAAAGGTCCATTAGTTTGTTGAATAATATCATTCGCCTTTTATTATAATTTATTTTAATGTTTTGTTTGGTGGTTGTAATTTATCCGTGTTTTCACTAATTTTAGTTCATTATTGTTATTTTATACACATGCACATGCACATAATTAAGTATAATGTTTCTTTCTATACATGGGTTGCGGAGGTTCTTTCTCAGTCTCATCTTAATTGTTCCTACTACTAACGATAAAGTCTTCTTTTGTTTCTATTAGATGAGTTCTGCTCTATTCATATCTGTTTTAGTTTCTATAAATAATATCCAATTGTAATTGTGGAGAATGGCGTGGTTATTTAGACTAAAGAATGTTCTTCTAGCTCAAATTATCATACAATTTCAATTTTACATACGGGACCTCAATGTATTGATGGCCTACAGTTCTACATTTTATATTATTCATGTTTTAAATTTATCAATTCCCAGTTTTATTGGATGTATTTTTGCAGATTTGGTTGTTCATTATTCTTAATTTGTGCCTATGGAGCATGTGTATATGTATATACTCTTATGTGAGAATGTATTTAATTCAGCGTTTTAATAATTTTTTGAAAAAATAGAAACTTTGAAAGGATTTAGGTATATACTCTTATGGTAACTTTCTCAACAGTGTTGATTTTTGTTTATTTGTTTTTCATTATAGATTAGGTACTGAAATGTTGGAGAATTAAATTTCAGGCCTTCCTTCTCGATGCTTAGGTCTTCCCGTTAAACATTTTAAAACTTGGGATACTTTATGGAATATCTCGGAACAGAGCTTTTGCAACAGCTGTTGCAACTGCTACAGAGTTCTTGCTCTGCTGCTGTAGACACGCCATACCTCAAAATTGTAATGGTTGATAGAGAGTTCTTGCACTGCACTGCTGCTATAGAGTTCTTGCACTGCACTGCTGCTACAGAGTTCTTGCACTGCTACAGTGTTCCCTCTTGATGCTGATGTTAATTTTTAATATATAAAGCTGTCATTTGTGCTCTGTTTGTTATTTTCTAATTTTAATTTCGTATCTATGATCTGTTTTGAAGGTGGTACACATTTGTGCTCTGTTTGCATTAAATGTGGTCGGATCATATTTGTGTTTAATATATGTGTTTGGATACAATGGAGACCTGGAAGTTCCTTTCGGAACCAAATTGAAGCAGGGCAGTTCCGGGGAAGTGCTGAAATTGCACCAGATCAGAGAGAGACGCATTTGCAGTGATGCGTACTTTGATTTTAACGTCACGAGGAGCCCAAAGTCGCTACTGATGATCATGAGCAGGGGACGTACGTGTTCTTTGATTTCTATATCGACAGTGATGAGTTGCAACATGGATGGTGCCAAAGAATTAAGACCGAATTCAGGTTTGAGTATAACTATCTTGAAGATGAACTTATCGTGTAGAATATGTAGATAATTCTTCAACATTATCGATCCATGATGACTTTTCGGTTTGTATCCGTCCGTTCTCAACACGTAGATTCGTAATTTCTCAGTTCTCGAGGTCATTGTGTATCTTATTCCATTTGTGTATCGCAACATCAACATAAAAAGTGTAACCATCAATCCCATGGTCAGCCACCCTATATCTTTTGCACTTTAAAGGTATTATCCTTATTTATTTATTCAATTTCTAAGTGATAAATTTTATTGTAGTTATTTTTACTCCCAGATTTGAGGTTTTCAACTTTCGGGTCTATCTGACTATTCTAAAGGTATTCTCTTTCAATTCATGAAGTTTTTATTATTATTAGAGTGAAATTGTTTGGGTTTGAAATTGGTGTTCTTAATGTTACTTGGTTTTAGATTGCTATGGCTTCTATTGCTGTAAAAGAGCGAGGGTTTTGCTTCTCATGACGAGGTTGAAGGTTGAGTCTGAGAACCTTTTCATGTTTATTGCACTATACCATGTATCAGCTGATTAGGGTTATGATGCAAGTCATGTTTTGTGAAAGATTCATACAACACCACCATAAAATCAGCTGCCGCCTCACCACCACAAGCCGGTAAGGCGTCATCACAATCAATTGCGACCATCCCTAACCTCAAGTTTTTCGTATTCTGTTTTGAATTAAAGCAGTAGAGCCCATAAAACCATTTTTCATGTCCTGTTTTGCACTTTGTTTTTTAGGTATAGTGCTAGAGGAAAAAGTTAAGTACCCTGTTTTCATAAAGCTATGAAGTATGAGGTTTAGTACTTTCTATTTATTTAATATTTAAAGTCTGTGATGCCCTGTCATTTCTGGACATATGTCCCTTTTATTACATTGTACATTGTTAAATTGTTATTTTTGATATGCAAATTTGCTCAAACTGTGTGTGGTGGTATAGTCAAAATTTTGAATTTAAAATTCATTTTGGTGGAATTTTGGAAGAGGTTCTCCAATAATTTTGGAGGGTTTCAGGGTAGGGAGTTGTTTAGACATTTTGTAGGTAGTTTTGTGTAACTCTTTCATATTAATAAAGTTTTGTTCATATTAATAAAGTTTTGTAGGTAGTTTTGTGTATCATACATTGTTGGTGTCTGCAATGTGAGATTTTGTTATTTTTATTCACATTGTGTATTTATTAACTTCGAGATTTCATCCTTTTTTGGAGATCTGGAACTTATTAGCTTAGGATCACTCGAGTATTTCTTTAGCATTTTTATATTTTTCTTATCTCCACATTGGGTAGAATTCTTTATTGTTTTGATTTTTGCTTTGGCTATAATGCTCAGTGCCAATGGGTAATGCAAATCCATCGCGAACATATCGTTTATACCTGATTTGATTTTGATTTATCAGTGGGCTTTGAGTCCGGAGCTTGGCGACTCAGACCTTTGCGACACGGTGAGCTGGCATAAATAACTCAACCAATTCTGCAAGAGAATATGACATGTCCTGTGATCAAATGAAGGTGTGTTTTAACTTTAAGTATATGCATTTATTTACTTAATAAATATTTGTTATTAATTTTAAAAAAGTTATAATGTACAGGCCTGTAATAACCCATTGTCATGTGACATGCACGAGATAAACAACGGTGCATTTTGCAATGATATTTTGCAGCAGCTTGCAGCTAAATACATGTAATAACCATGGCAAATGGATGAGAAAGGGAGCTAAAACTGTTATTAGTTGGTAAGACACAACAGTAAATTTGGTTGTTGTTTTGGCTTTATAATGTTAACTGGAATTAACAACTCTATTTTTTGGGGACTTTGTCATGTAGAATGAAATTAGGAGATGTGGCTATATTTTTGGCTTTGCAATGTTGTCTTTATACTATTGAATGAAATTAGCAACTTTGGTTGTTTTTTCAACTGTCGTGTGAATGAAATTAATTGATTTTTTTGGTTTTGCTATTATGTCTGAAGAAAAGAAATTAGAAACTTCTTTTTTGTTCAATACACCCAATAACTTAAAAAATTCAGTTACAACACAGTTGCTTCCCAGCTTTCCGAATAAAATTCCGTTTTGCGATTACGCACTTTGGAAATTTTCACCGTGCCTTTAGGCACGGCCATTCCACTAGTATATGTATATACACACTCAGTGACTGACAAGTACAACATTATTATAGTTGATCTCATAAAGATTGACAAGATAAACATCATACAATTAATTTATTTCCAAGGAAATAAAATTGCAAAAAGATGATTTTTCTTCATTAACAATTAGTAAAAAAAAACAAATAGCCTATTCTACTAGTTTCTTTCCTTCAGATTTGGATATAGGATCCATTCCAGTTGGAGGATCATCTAAAGCAAAAGAAGAATTGATAAAGTTCAAATCTTGTAGCATTTTGGTATTGTTCTACCTTGGTCGGTCAAGCAAATGTGGAGGTCAGGATATCTCAAAATCTTCGTGAAGATTGTAAGCACCAAGGTATTTGGAAATCAAACACTGAGGAATGGAGCTATCTGGAATCCAGCTAACATCTAGTTTGAAAGGACGTACTGGCAGATCAAGTAATCCAGGGTCATACCAATCCCACAACTCGATTCCCTCCTCAACCTTCATCACAGTTAGAGCATTCAACCACACTTGTTTGTATCCCTCATTGTTTGATTGCTTCAACCTGGTATCAAGATGATATAAAGCTTCATTGTATCCCCCCATCCATAACTCTCTGGGATGTTTGTGAAATTGATAAGCTAATCGTTCAACATGTTGGTGGAGCCTCTTCACTAAACTTTCTTTATTCTGCAATGCAGAACTCTGAATTTAAAGTTTCTCGATAACAGTTTGGATTTTTTGGGATATCTCAGACAGAGCTTTATTTTTAGCCTTCAGTTGAGCCGCTTGATTTTCTAAAGCCTGTTTCGTTCTAGTTTCTTCAATACGTCTCCGACCAGCTCTTATTCTACCCCACTAAGTGGATGCAGGTCTGACACTTTTCAAAGTTTATAATTCTTCCCTAATGAGACATTCTCAGTCTCCAAAAAGGAAAAATCTTCATCATTAATTGGGACCAGAGATTTAGAGGAAGAAGCAGATTTTATCTGTCTCAGATCTTCTCGTAAAGTAATGTTTTCTTCCTCCACCAGCTTAGCACTATTTCTATGTTCTTCAACTTCAAGTTTTAGCACACTCTCTCTCTTGTTATGGGCTGAGATAAATTTGTCATAACCCCGATCAACACTCAACTATTGGTACTTCTTCTCATAACCCTCATGCAGAAGAATAGTGGCTTCATTGTGTTGAAGTTAAAGTTCTTCAATTATTCCTTGAAGATCTTCAATTATTTCATAATAAACTACGTTATTTGCTAAAAACCGATCAAGCAAAAGTTTTAAATACTGATAAGCATCAATTGCTCGCTCAGAGGCATCAAATCCTAAAATATCAATTATTTGTGCTTTAGTGAAATCTTCACGACCAACTTTGAAGTAATCAGTAAACTTCTTCATCAAATCTGTATCGTGAGCTGACAACAGATCCATCCTGGCAATAAACTAGCAAGGAAAAGTGAAAACAGATCAACAACAGTACAGTTATATTGAACAGTAAAGGAGTAATCCAGAATAAATAGCAAAGTCCATTTTATTGATCATAAGAGAAGAAGGTACAACTAAGAATACAAAATAAAAAGGAAACAGAGAAAAGCAACAAATTGCGGAACAAATTTACACCTTCTCCTTATTCCCTACAACATCCTCAGATGATCTTGAAGAAGGGATTGGTTGCTCGGTGGGAAGCTGGCGCTGCTCGTTAAAAGTTGTAATCTGCTGAACTTAGTCAGAGGATTGAGGGATAGTGGCAGTAAGTGTTTGTTTTACTATCATCAAAGAAGATTCACCAGACCCATATTCATCTTCTTCTTCTTCAATAGCAGAAGGAAGGCCATGGACATATCTGTGAAATAGTTCAAAGTCCTCAGCAATGTTCAGCTCCTTCAACGCTGCAACCCATTCATCCCTAAAGTACTTCAAACTTGCATACTCCATTTGAGTAGAGGAAACAGTTACAACTTCGTTCCATCATTTGTCCCATCCAGAGCTAAAGGACTTATTCACAGTAATTTTTCTATTCTCCCTTTCCAAGGAAACACTCTCTCCGAGTTGATCTTCAAAAGATTTAATTTTTTGTTCAATCTCTTTCTTACGCCGTTCAGCCTCTTCAAGCTTGCCCTCAGCTTCCTCCTTACTGGAAATGACCATCTTCAATTTCTCCTCTGTCTCCTTAAAAGCATTTATAGCCTATTATCGTGCTATATCAGCCTCTTGTGCAGCATCCACAGATCTCTGCTGAGCTAGATCAACCTCTTTAGCAGCCTCCACAGCTTTTTGTTGAGCTATCTCAACATACTTGATTTTATTTTCCCATGTAGCTTTGTCGTCCTCATACTTCTGCTGGGATTCCTCCAAAAAATTTGATAACCCAGTAAGGGCTTATTCTACTTCACTAGAAGAGGAAACAACTTTAATATCTTCATCCTTCTCTAGGATATTATTGAAATACACCAAAAACTGCAAGAAGAAGAAAAACTCAAGTTAGAATATGAAAATAAAAAACATATTTAAAATGACAAGTATAATGACACTTACCGATGCAAGATGTTGGGATTCCAAGTCAGTCACTTTTCCCCGAGGAGTGGAAGTCTCAGAAGCTCAGCAGTCGGGAATATTCCCAGACCAGATCAATTTCTTGGCCAACTCAGGAGTAAGGAGTGCTGGAGAACTAGCCCTTAAAGAAGGTACTTCAACCCCAGTAGGTTGAACAGCAACATCAACGGTCTTCTCAGCAAGACCTCTTCTCAATCTTTTCAAAGGAGAAGCCTTTTTAATCGAAGCTGTTGTGTCTTCTTGAACAACAACAACCCCTTCAATCAAATGTGATGCCTCTTTTGCAGTAACAAGGGGCTTCTTGCTGATCTCCTTAGAAACCATAACTTCTCCCCCAGATGGAGCAATATCCTTTTTCTTAGTCCCCTCAATTGGGATATTTTCTTTACTTCTCTTTTCCCTATCAGCACCAGGTATAATCTTGGCAAAGAGATCAGGCATTCTCCTTTTCTTCATCATCGTGTCAGTAATATAAGTACCCAAATGAGAGGAAGATTCTTCAATAATTGAAGAAGATGCTGGAGCCTGCTCAAGATCAATCAACAAAGGAGGAGCAAGGGGCCGAGCAATAAAAGATGAAGTGGTGCTCTTATATCTCAGCAAATAGGAAGTAGACCTCATGTGATCCCCAATAATTGAATGATGCAAACCCCAGATGGGCATCAAATATTTTATATTAATATCACTCTCTTTTGGGGATTTTCTTTTACTGTCAACTGCAAATCAAAAATGAAGGAGCAAAAGTCAGTGAAATATTTTATCAAACAAAAACAGAGCTTGCTTAAAAATAAAGAACAACCTATCCCATTGCCATAAGGTGGACATCTAGGACCTTGGTACATGTCTTTCCCCTTTAGTGGGGGATGTTGCCAATTTTTCATCACAACTCCATGTTCAAAATAATCCCTATTAGAATCAGCGAGATTGACCACTAAAGCTCTGTTAGAAAACCTATTTTTTAAATAAAAGGTGGTATCGCTGGTGACCCATTTATAATAGTACATAATTTCAAGAATCCTTAGACGAGTTCCATGAATTTGATTCAACCTATGTAAGCCATTAACTACCCTCCATGTACTTGCAACTACATTTGCAGGTACAATATTAAAATATTGGTAAAATTCCATACATAGGGGATTGGTCGGGAAAGAAAAACCACATTTTGCTACAAAAATAGAGGGAAACTAGTGTCCCTCAGCTAGAGAAAATAAATCGAAAGGGCAAGGAGGTTTTTCCAAGACAACCCAAGAAGGAATTTTAAAATCGTCTCTAAACTTATTTAATGACTCGATAAGGTAAACCATGATGATTAAAGGAAAGAAAGAAAAAGGAAAGAAGAAATTCTTACAGAAGATTAAGGAACCAGCTAAGGCAGATGACCTTAAAGAACGTTCGTAAGAAGAAAATAAGAAGACAAAGAATTTGGAAACAAAATAGAAAAAGGTAGAAGACAATCAGATTTTACCGCCATTATATATGCTGTATTGAAAAACGAGAAAAGTAATGATCACACATGATGGTTGTTGTGTTCCCGAAGGTTAATCAAAGTAAAAAGACGCAAATACCCAAGCGTTCGTGAAAAACTCAAAATATTTACAAGTTTGTCATTTCGCGCTCAAAATTATTATACAAAGTGGAAAACTTTCACAAGTATTGCAGTTCTGTAATTAATCAAGACGTAAAAAATGTGCCCAAGCAACTTTTGAGTAAAATGTTCCACACTCTCATATTAAAACTCAACTGTGAAACATTAGGGGCTTCTGTTGATACAAAAATTAGTCAGCTAACATGGACCAATTACATGAACACACGTGTCATCCAGCATGGCCCAAGTTCAATGTACCGAGCTACTAAGCGTACGGAGCTACTCAGCATACCGAGCAATTAGTTAAGAAGATCAAATGACAAAGACAGATTCAATGAATATTCTTATCATGTACAAATGTGTATGCCTATTTAATAACGGCATATTGTCTATTCATACTCACAGCCCAAGGGCTATAAATACATTATAATATCCTCATGGCAGGGTAAGTTATCATAAGCGAGCATAATCAAGATTAAAGCAAGACACTCAATAATACAAGGCAGTGGACGTAGGCCATTTCATTAAGGCTGAACCACTTTAAAAATCTCTTGTCTTATCTCTTTATTCGTATTTATCTGTGATTAATTAATTAGATCAAATCTAATTTTTTACATCAACAGGTCCCATGGATCTGATTCAATCTATAAACCCCATTTATAACTCTTCATATATTAGGGGCTCCTCTAGCAGGTACAACATCAAAATATTGATAAAACTCAAGACAAAAGGGGTTTGGGGGAAAAGTAAACCCACATTCAGCAATGAAAAGTAAAGGGAACCAATGGCCCTCAGATAAAGAAAAAAGATCTACAGGCAGACTAGGGAGATCCAAATCCACCCACGAAGGAATATTCCATTTGTTCCTAAATTTGTCTAGAGAAACTACTGAATAAACCATGATTGAAGATGAAGAAAAAGAGAAAGAGAAAGGATTCTTACAAAGACTTAAGTATTAAGCAAGAAGTGAAGGACATAAATAATAATAGCACGAAAAGCTCGAAAGATAGCAGTAAAAACCAGAAAGTTTGAAGTAGAAGATAACCGAAATTTTACCGCCTTTATAGATTGCCTCAAAAATCGGTGAAAGTAAGGATTAAAGGGAAAACGACGATTAAAATTTTGGCAGCTAAGCTAAAAACATGTATTTACCCGAAAGCGATTCGTTATAATTACAAAAAATTACAAAAATGCCATCCATGTTATACGTTATAACCCAAGTTGACAATTTTATAAGTGTGGGAAGTCGGCAGCCGACTAAGTATCAGAAAGTTTGCCCAAGAAACTGTTAGAACTAAATGTTCCATACTCTCGCAAAAGCATCAAGCATGAAACATTGAGGGCTTTTGTTGATACCAAAAATCACACTCTGGCATAGACCAATCATAGATAAGAATGTGTCATCCAATATAACTGATCGACCACGTGAAATGCGCGCGCATGTAAGGTGCGCGGTCGTTGTTTTCGTTTCCCCGCGATAATACAAACAAACCTAAATTACTACAACACTTGCGAGGCAAGCACAGCGGTAAGTCGGTTATTGAAAATCCACAGGGACGAGATGCTAGAATTTAGATGATTTAGTACTCCGAAATAAAAGTGTAAATGGGTGAATTACAAACTAAAAAGGAAAAGATGTATAAAACGGAAATATTAATCTAGGCAAGGGTGTTGAAACTAGATTAACAAAGCGAGTAAAAACTATAGGTTGCGTCGAATATCCCTCACTCGAGTTAATTTGTATAAAATGGATACAAGGATCGACGAGTTATTACAAATGCGTCTCGTTTCGACATTTAATTGAATCAAGGGTTGTCACGACCCTAAATCCACATAAAAGCCTAATATGATTTTAGCGTCAACAAATATCTCAGAAATTATGCACGTAAGGTCGTAAGCACGGGACATACATGATATGCCCCGTCAAATCTCCGAGGCATAATAACTAGGACAACGCACCCGAAATAGACCCGTAAACACCATCATCAAAGCCAAGCAACACGTCAACTCGAGTGAGTTCAATTCAAACACAACCTAATTTAAATTACCTAGAAAGCATGTTAAAAATGCGATAAAGAAAGCGGTAAATAAACGTGGTAAAACTATACTACAAAGCAAGTAAATCAAAGCATGTAAACTAATTATGAAAGCTTATAAACCTAATTATCAAAGCAAGAAAGAATGAAATACAACTTAAATTAATGGAGAGGGTAATGAATAGTCAATTTACATACCAAAAAGGGTGTCAATCCAAAGAGAAATGAAGAAGAACTCTTCAAAAACCAAAACCCTAAGCTATTCTAAGCTAAAAACTAACCTAAAACTTTAATGTCTAATTATTACAGCAAAAATTGTATTTATAGTAAGTTGGAATAAAAAAAAAAGAAGAAAGAAAAGAGAGGCAAAATGTCTCCTGGAAATAGGGGATCAATCGATCGACCTAAAGCGTCGATCAATCGATCGTGAATTAAAAATCACACTGTCGTGAAGGATCGATCGATCGATCCTTTTGATCGAGCGATCGATCAAGCAGGTCATAGTACACTGCATATCTGTTTTGGGCTGCTTAGATTTCCCGTCCGCTAAAACTCCCATAACTTCTTCGTTCTAAATCGGAATTATGCACCGTTTGCGGCCACGCGAAGCTTGTGTGGAGGGATACAACTTATGTGTAGATGTTGGGCCAGGGGGCCAAGTTGTGAAAAGACTAAAATACCCTTGAACGTGCGATCACGTATGGAAATCGAGCGGAATGCGTCCGAACATCACACTCAACATCCAAATACCTATAAAAGCTCAATTAACCCCTGCAAAACACGTTAACGTATAAATTCGAGGTTGTCTGGTTAAAGAGCATAAATATAGGGAATACGATACCTAAGGGAGCTAAAATGTATAGGTTCGAGGGATGAAATACGCAATATTTGCGTCATATCATACCCCCTAACTTACACATTGATAGTCCCTAGCAATGAAATAGGATGCAACAAGAACTACAAGCAAACCAAAAGTAGGAGATAGTACAAAAGTATGGTATAAAAGAAAAAGGCCACTTTCACGGGCGATTCGATTACATTTAGCGTATGAAATAAGCCGTTAAACCCCTAGGTCACCCTAGTGGACGGGTGTCATCTCGTATGGGTTTTCAGGGATGATACCCACAAACATCACATGGTTTCCTCCCAAACCAACATGTGGCAAGTCCAACAATGGAGAAAAGGATTTCATACGCATTATTATCACATTGAATGAATTCAAACAAAGGTCCAAATCATTAACATTATAGAATGCACCTCATAGAATTGAAACCTTAAAATGTGGGAGGGGAGCGAGCACATGCAAAGTATAATTTGGCGAAAAACTTATATAAACCGGATACTAATCAAAGAAAGCATACATTCAATCCTCACGGGCATTACGCTCATCAAATGAATTCACTTAAAATAGGAAGGTAACACACGAAACATGCGGGCATAACGAGTAAATGTAAATGGAAATTAGGCCACACATATGTCACAAATGAAGAGCGCTATATATAAAATGAAAAACTGTAATCTCAATGAAAGGATACCGCACACTAAAAGAGACGAAATTCATTTTCATACATTATCACTTATATTATGACTTTTGAATTACATCAACCTAAGATCACATAGGACTTGTCTAGGGTTCTAATGTAGGCTAGGCTAGGGTACAAAACGAAAGGAATGTATATACGGATTCAAAGTATTCGGGATGAAAACTCAGGATAATGAGAAGATGCGGGCAATATCAAAATTGGAAAACAAGTTCCAAAAAGGCATTAGATATATCGTCGGGGAGAGTAATCAAAGCTTATTGAACACTGTACAACATTTACAACTTTCTCTTTCTTTGTCTTTTCTTCTTTTTCTCATTTTTCTTTTGTTTTCTTTTGCTTTTTTCTTTCTCTTTTTCTTATCTTTTTTTCACTACTTTCTTTTATTTACTTATCAAAATCTCATATGCCTAAATTGCAACCGACATCATAACAACATCATTCAATCCCAAGTAACATTCCAAACAAAGGTATGGAAGGTGTATGTATGGTTTATAACTCCAATTGGGAGTTGGTTATAGGATTTGGGTTATGAAACGAAAAGATATATTTAGGCTCAAAGGGGTTAACGAGGGTAAACATATAAGGGTGGGGTCAAGGCTAATATGGGTGATATAACAAAGAGGTCCTATGATCATTTCACAAAGTTTATGCAATTCTCGAATCAAAACAATACATGAAAATCATGATCAAGTAACACATTTCAAGTATGAACCCAATTACTGAACGGTCAAATGAAAGAATAAATAGATTACCAACGAATTCAATGTTTTCAAAGAGGAAAGAAAAGTGTATACACTCACAAATGACGAAAGGTACAAAGCTTACTCGGTGTAAGTATATACAATGCAATAAAAGATTACCGAGTTATATAAATCTTAAACCAAATAAATATAACCATAAAAGTGCATGTGCTCATGGGATTAAAGTCTAATTCATAAAGTTATTCATAATATCAATAATTGAGACTAAAGTCTAATAACTTCTAAAATCGAGAACATGCATCATTGGGCTGTCTATTGGATCGGGAAATTATTGAAATTTATCATCAGAAACAAAGACAAAAGTCCCAAAAAATGAGAAAAAAGAAAGAAAATCTTTTTGAAATTTTTTAATTTTTCTAAGAAAAGCATACTAAGTAACTAACATGTGAGCAAAAACATGGACTAAAGTATGCAGTGGATAGAATATCCCACACCCCCTAACTTAAAACTTGACATTGTCCACAATGTACATTAAGAACCAAGCCAAAGAGAGGAAAAGAGTGATATTACCTAAAATTGGAGAGATCCCCATAAGAACAAGTCCAAAGAATCTACAAAACAAGTTAGTACCGAGCATAGCAAAAACAAATAACAAAAAGTTAACTAATTACACTAAACTAAATTAAAAAGGAAAGAAAAAATAAAAAAGAAAGAAAGCTAACTATATACAACCTACTATTTAGGCTTCACACTAACTGTACAATATAAGTCTAAATAACTGAGGGTCCATCGCAAAATGATTTGACTTTGGAGGATAACCGGTGTACTCTCACATACAAGCATGCCTTCTGAAAAATATGAATTCCATTTAAACAACGAAAGGCATGTGTAAGGCGGAAGAAATGAACCATCGCCAATTAAAAGTTTTGGAGGGACGATGGGGGGTTTAGATTGAACGGGTGACAAAAACAAGTGGGGACCGAGAAAAGCCGAATATCCTCCCAAAGATTTTGAAATTGGAATGGGAGGCGGCACACACGAAGGCAAAGATGCGATCGTGGAAGGCGACTCGAGCAAGTAATCCTCATCGGCGAAAAGGTTTAAAACATTAAAGTTTGAAACCGAATCATCGGGTACTTGTGACGGTGTGATAATAGAGCATGAAAATGGGGATGAAAGAAATTCAAACTCATGAGATAAATCATCATCGCATGAAGATTGAGTTTCGAAGGAAACAATATCATTTTCAATGAAATGTTCTTCTTTGGGAGACAAAGAAGAAATCATTTCATTGCAAATAGATATTACATCATTTTCATCGTCGCTTTCAATATCTATTATGCAATGGGCAAAGTCTAGAATGGTTTGTTCCAAAGTAGGCACAAAGTCCTTATTTGTTTCAAAACATTCTTCGAAAGTCTCGAAAGCAAAATCGTCGTCGGACTCAAATAATAAATCCAATTCATGTTCCCAACAACGATTTTCTTCCTGATAACGATTTTCAATTTTCTCATTTTCATACATACGCAAGCCCTGACCGAATGTCATACGTCGAGGTGCGGATCCATGAAAATGGAAACTTTGAAAATTACCATCGGACTTAAACGAAAAGTCATTATTATAGGAATTTTGAAAACCATTGCAATTCATTTCAAAATTCCTATTATAAGGATGTAAAGGCCCAAAATCATTATCATCGTCATCAAAATTCTAATAACCCAAGTTTTGACTTTTGTTATACTCGCCCAAAGTCATATTTGAATTTGTAATACTTTGGGATTCTAAGTATTCACCGAAAGTCATAGGTTTGGAAGAATTTTGAGAATTATAGCAATGATTACCCAAAGAATTGGAATAAGATATACTTACCCCAAAAATGGCTCAAAGTGGCGAATTCCACAAAGTAGGTGCGCGCGGAAAAAATTCGAACGTTTCTAAGTGCTCAAATGTGGAAGTCCTGCAAAAAGATTAGCAAATAATACAAATAGAAAGAAAATACTATGGAATACTAAATCAAATAATGTCTAAAACAAACTAGTCCCCGACAACGGCGCCAATTTGACTACTGCGTGCAACGGTGCCATTTTGATCAACCGCGTGAAATGCACGCACGTGTAAGGTGCGCAGTCGTTGTTTTCGTTTCACCGCGATACTACAAACAAACATAAATTACTACTACACTTGCGAGGCAAGCACAGTGGTTTGTCGGGTATCGAAAATCCACATGGACGAGATGCTAGAATTTAGATGATGTAGTACTCCGAAATAAAAGTGTAAAAGGTGAATTAGAAACTAAAAAGGAAAAGATGCATAAAAGGGAAATATTAATCTAGGCAAGGGTATTGAAACTAGATTAACAAAGCGAGTAAAAACTATAGGTTGCGTCGAATATCCCTCATTTGATAACTTTGCTTTTTATGTATATGTCGTTGTTGAAAGCCAAGTTAATCAAAACCTCAAATACCTACAAAATAATATGAAACTAAAGTATAGAGGTAAGTAAGAGTATCAATCCACATCAAGGGGGTAAGCTAGAGACAAATTCAATTGTAATTCACTTTTATTTTCTTTTTGGAATTTTTCTTTTCTATTTTTTTTAGCTTTTTTAAATATTAAAACAATTGGGTGAGGTGAGGATTTAAATTAAACTAAATAAAAGGGGGTAATCAAACTAAAAGTAAAATGTGAAAAATATAAACAAGCGTGTGATAAAAATGAGGGGAGTGCAACTAAATGAGAGAAAATATTCAAGGGACGAAAAATCCACCATAAATTCACACAAATTTATCTAACTTGCACAATTTTAATTTCATCAATTTCCAAAATATTCATTTAATTCAAAAGCTAATTCTCATTAAACTAATGGATTAATTGAATATTCTTTTAGAAAAGTAGGTTTAATCCCCACAAGCACTACTCTAAATGAATTAAAATCAATTAAATAAATCACCCACTAGGATCGATTCACTAAACTAATTTTAATTAGACAAAGTAAAAACAAGAGTAGATGAAAATTATACTAACATTTAAATCAAGTGATAAGCCTATCTATAGTTTGAATCAAATGATCAAATGATAATAAAATTTTCAGATGATTTTCCATTTCTCAATGTGAAAATAATTAGGAATTAAATTTACTAATAAAAGGAAACTAACAAAATTATAATTGACAATTAAACCAAATTGGATTCATGAGGGTTTCAATTAATCCCGAATGGGATGATTAGCCCTCCATAATCATCATCAAATAAAAATTAGAATAAAATAAGAGCATAAAATGAAAATTAGAGAGGAGTAATCAAACCAAAATAGCCTTCAATTGCATTAATTCTTCAATTCTTCATTCATCTCAATTAATTACAACACTCAATTTATTGAATTTTTTCTCTAATCTAAAAAAAAATTAACTACTAAAAAATAAAAATGGTGTTTCTCTATCTACATCTCTCTCTAATTCCTATCTAAAAAGCTTTATATCTTTTCCAAATGGGGTCTTCCATCCTTCAAATAGTAGGCATGGAGCATGGGGGTAAAAATGAGAAGACAATGGCGTGTGGGATATGGAAGGTATTTGGGTGAGAGTATCTAGGGAATTATGCACACATGTGCATGGGTAAGAGGTGAGGTCATGTAGAAAGTGTGGTGGTGGTGATAAAATCAGATTTGGTTTAGAGGGTATAATGGGAAGTTAGTTTGGGGTAATTGGGTAAAAGAAATTAAATGGGTTTTAAGCACATGTGAGTTTAATTGGTTTTGTTGGCTTGCTTTGAAATTTCACGAGATAAGTCGTGGCATTTGTGAAAATGGGCTTTGGATGGAGGTTGGCTTGGGGTTGAATGCCAGATCGCGGGTAGGAGAACGGGTCAGGACGGAAACGTGGGTCGGACCTTGGTGATGGCTAGCGCGGGCGAGGTGGAGTATCCGGGTTATGACTATGTTTGGTTTAGGCGGTTTTCGGATCTCTGGTTCGGGGTGTGGATCGTCGTCGGGTTGGACTTGGGTGGTGAGGGTGGTGCGCCGACGAGGTGTTCTGGTTTGACGTCGCCGGTGAGAGGGTTGGGCTGCCGGCGAGGGGGTGATGATGGGGTGGGTTTTTTTTGGTTGTGTTTGGTTCTAAATGGTGGGTGGTGGAGAGATGAGAGAAGAGAGAGAAGGTTTGGTGTAGTGTTGGTGGTTATGGAGGTGGAAGAGAGAGAAGATGTGGGTTTGTGGTGGGTATTTGGTTAATGGAGGAGGAGTGAGAAAGTGGGTGTTGGTTGAGTGGGGAAGATGAAGTGGGGGTAGATAGAGTGTATGAGGATGTAGGAAAGTTAGGGTGTGAGGGTGAGGGGCTAGTTGGGTGTATTTGAGTATAGGATAGATTGGTGTGAGTGAGTTTATGTGTGTTTGAGTTATGAGTTATGTGTGTGTGTGTGTGTGTTTAATTTGGACACCTAAAAATATAATACAAATTAATTAAAAATTAAAATCTAAAAATAAAATAAAGACTTAATTAAAAATGAAACTAAAAAGAAATAAAAATAAAAAAAAAAATCTTATAAAACTAAAACTAAAATTCTAAATAAATGTAAAATCAAATAAAACTAAAAAAAATAAATGAAATCCTAAAAAAATCTAATTTTAATAAAAACTAAAAACTAATAAAAATCAAAATAAAATAAAATTATACTAATAAAGATAAAATAGAAAAATAAAATCTAGAAATCCTAAATAAATCAAAAATAAAAATGGCTCAAACTAAAAATCTAAAAATGTTAAAAAGGGACAAATTAGACACACACGCGGTTCGGGGTAGGTTTAGGCTAGAGTATGGTTACGGAGGAGGGAATTAGCTCCATTAAATTCGCATTTGTCTTGATATATAGCTTTTGACATCGCAAACGGACATTTGACCTACAAGATAAACATTTAAGCACATAAGACCCATATTACCGAGAATTAACAACTAAAGTATGTCTATTTGGGGTATAAATTGTACAGTTTTGGGTGCTTATCACCCTCACCCGAGTTAATTTGTATAAAATGGATACATGGATCGACGAGTTATTAAAAACGCGTCTCGTTTCGACAGTTAATTGAATCAAGGGTTGTCACGCCCCTAAATCCGCATAAAAGCCTAATATGATTTTGGCGTCAACAAATATCCCGAAAATTGCGCACGCAAGGTCGTAAGCACGGGACATACATGATATGCCCCATCAAATCTCCTAGTCACAATAACTAGGAGAACGCGCTCGAAATAGACACGTAAACACCATCACCAAAGCCAAGCAGCGCGTCAACTCGAGTGAGTTCGATTCAAACACAACCTAATTTAAATTACCTAGAAAGCATGTTAAAAACGTGATAAAGAAAGCGGTAAATAAACACGGTAAAACTATACTACAAAGCAAGTAAATCAAAGCATGTAAACTAATTATGAAAGCTTATAAACCTAATTATCAAAGCAAGAAAGAATGAAATACAAGTTAAATTAATGGAGAGGGTAATGAATAGTCAACTTACATATCAAAAAGGGTGTCAATCCAAAGAGAAATGAAGAAGAACTATTCAAAAACCCAAACCCTAAGCTATTCTAAGCTAAAAACTAACCTAAAACCTTAATGTCTGATTATTACAACAAAAATTGTATTTATAGTAAGTTGGAATAAAATAAAAGAAGAAATAAAAGAAAGGCAAAATATCTCCTGGAAATAGGGGATTGATCGATCGACCCAAACCATCGATCGATACCATAGATCGATAGATGGTGAATAAAAAATCCCACTATCGCAAAGGATCGATCGATCGATCCTTTTGATTGATCGATCGATCGATCAAGCAGGTCACAGCACACTGCATAGCTGTTTTGGGCGGCTTGGATTTCCCGTCCGCTAAAACTCCCGTAACTTCTTCATTCTGAATCGAAATCATGCACCGTTCACGGCCACGCGAAGCTTGCGAGGAGGGATACAACTTTCGTGTAGATATTGGGCCAGTGCCCAAGCTATGAAAAGACTAAAATTCCCTTGAACATGCGATCGCGTACGAAAATCGAGCGGAATGCGTCTGAACTTCACACTTAGCATCCAAATACCTATAAAAGCTCAATTAACCCCTGCAAAACATGTTAACATAGAAATACGAGGTTGTGTGGTTAACGAAAATAAATATAGGGAATAAGATACCCGAGGGGGCTAAAATGCGTAGGTTCGGGGGATAAAATACGCAATATTTACGTCGTATCAATGACACTAGTTATAGTCAGCAAGGCGTAAATGTTCGACCAAATCCAGGAATGTCGACCAACCATTTAAGAAGCCTGACCAATAACAGGAAGACAAACCAACATTGTTAGTAAAGCGCCAAAAGTCATATGCATTATGAGCCATATTTACTCATGTTAATGCATAATTTATAAAGGCATTTCATCCTTTAACATTCCGACTCTTGATCTCCCTAGTGGGCTATAAATACATTGTAATCCCAATAGCAAAAGGGACCAGAATAGAATCCAAGTGAAAAACACGCAATACAAGACCGTGAACGTAGGTTTTTCCTTTCAGCCGAATCACTTTAAAAATCTTACTTGTCTCTTTTTTATTTACTTATTTATCTGTGATCAAATAATTAGATCTATTATAGTTTTTTGCATCAACAATCATGATACCGTAAGTTGCGTATCAGGGAAGCGGGATGTGTATAAGACTGCCTTTTCTAACGAGATATGGATCCTACGAGTTTCGAGTTATGCCATTTGGGATAACCAATGCTCCAGCTATGTTCATGGACTTGATGAATAGGGTATTATGAGAGTTCTTAGATCATTTTGTCATTGTCTTCATAGATGACATCCTGACTTATTCCCAGACTGAGGAGGAGCATGCCGAGCATCTGAGACGGATTTTACAGACACTGCGTGAGCACGAATTGTATGCTAAATATAAAAAGTGTGGGTTCTGGATATTTGAGGTGAAATTTTTAGGGCATATTATATAGGGGAGGGGGATAGCAGTGGACCCGAGTAAGGTGTCAATAGCGAGGGAGTGGGGACAGGCCACGGCATCAACGGAGGTACGTAGTTTCTTGGGCTTGGCAGGATATTACAGGCGATTTATTCATAATTTTTAAAGATTGAGGTTTCTTTGACTAACTCGACTCGCAAATGGGTACCATTCATTTAGGATGAGGCTTGTAAGTTGGCTTTTGATGAGCTGAAGGACAAGTTGACTTTAGCACCAGTTCTCGCTCCACCCAAGCCATGAGTAGAGTACCTAGTTTATACTGATGCATCCCTACAAGAACTTGAGGGAGTACTTCAGCAGGAGGATCAAGCTATAGTTTCTTTCTTCCCGTAAGATTAAGCCTCGCGATAGGAATAACCCCACCCATGACTTGGAGATAGAAGTATTCGTATTTACTCTTCGGATTTGGGGACATTAGCTATTGGGAGAGAAATTTTGCATGTTCACAGATCACAAGTCACCACAGTATTTGTTCACTCAGAAGGAGTTGGATATGCGTCAGCATAGGTGGCTTGAATTTATGAAGGACTAACAATTCGAGGTCCAATACCACCCGGGGAAGGCCAATGTAGTGGTCGATGCATTGAGTCGTAAACCAGTGGGGGAGGTGACCGCGGTGTGGAAGGCAAAATGGAAGGAGTTGGGACATCAGGATGCCATTTCCATAATATTCATGTCAGTTATGACCATTACACCCCAGATTGTCACGAGGGTGGTACAGGAACAGACGACGGATTCGTTTTGTCAAGAATGGATTAGGCCGCTATTAGCTGGGGGAGCCGATCCGTACTCCATTAGTTCAGAGGGAGGTCTGCGATTTGATTAGGCATAAATTCTTCCCAATTTATCCCTTAAATTAGTTACTTTTAGCACCTCGAACAACGTAATCGAGTTGACTTTATCTCATAATCTTGCTACTAACTTATCCTAACGAGTACACCGAGTTTCTGGTATTTTGTATTGCTTTTACAGGTATTTGATGTCAAGAAACGAAAGAAGGAGACCGAAAGAATAAAGAAAGAAAATAAGGAAAGTCAAAAGGGAAAAAGAGTAAATTCTATCCTGAATTCGGATGAGGTAACTAAAGAGAAGTTGAAGATATCACACTCATGAGCACAAAGGAAGAAACGACACCTCAATCGAAATCCCGGAATAAAAGATATGAGCCGTCAAAGTTGAGAAAGAAAGTGAAACAGGCAGCCCGGTCCGCCCCTACCCCGAACCAGTCCGCTGTGTAAAACTCCAGAAGACCCCGGATCGAAAGCAAAGCAAAGAAGGGTGAAAAATAAAATAACCGGTCCGCCCCGGACCGGTCTGTCAGAAAATAAAAAGAACCGATCCGCCTAAGGCCCGGACCGGTCCGACCATCGAGATTCTGAAATCTTATCTTCTCCTAAGAAGAGTCCTAGTGCAGCTGAAACTCCTGAATTCTTGTAGGGTATAAAACCCCGTTTTATTATCAGTATTTACACGGAGAATTTTAGTTAATTTTCCATTCTTTTTCAAAAACCCTAGTTTAGATACAAATTTACAGTTTTAATTCCAATAGTTGAAGATTACTCAGAAGTTCTTTGATTACCAGTTTTATTAATTGTTGTTGTTATTGCTTTGGTGAGATTAGTGAGTTATTTCTTCTTTTCAATTATGTTCTACATCAATTCACAAGTTTTTCTTAGATTAATCATGGTTTTCTGCACATCAAACACTGTTTTCATTACTTACAGCATGCTAGGCTAGATTTTCTAAGGCCGGGATACATGAACCCAGCCTGATGTGTTAGTTGCATGTGTATAACATTAATCCTCTGAATTTAGTAATTGATTACGAACGTATTGCGTAGGAACACAACAATTGTAGATCTTTATATCTCGTTTGCCTCTGGGTAACCGGGATGATTTAGAATGCAATTCGAGTGTCACTATCGCGATACCGATTTACTCGTCCTCAGATTAAGTATGATGCGGGCTTGAACCTCGTATACGTAATGCTTGGGAGTACTAAATTTTGGGTCAAATTAATCAGTTAAATTTACGATTAGTATTATAACTGCAATACACTAAGGTTGGGGGATTGTATTCCCGTCCTGTTTTTATCATACATAGTTTAAAGTTTTAAATCAATTTTCATTAGAAGTTTAGGTAATTTAGTATAATTTCCTCTTTTCATAATTTCACAATTGCATTTAGTTTAATCATTCGCAAAATCAAATCATTTTCTCTTTTTCTTTTAGAGTCAAAGTTAGGATTCCTTCGTCTTTTCCCGTTGTCACAACTTCGTTGTCTTAGTTCCCTGAGGATCGATACCAAACTTATAGGATTATTACTTGAGCGGCAGGCTTGCACTTGAGACTAGAGTGAACGCATTTCTGAGACACATTCTTAGTCGCGTTAAGTTTTTGGCGCCGTTGCCGGGGATCTAGGTAGACTTAGGATTAGATCAAGTCAATCCAAAACTTTGACCGAAATTTTTTTTTCAAAAAAATCCAAAAACAAAAAATAATTCAAAAAGCACAAAAAGATTCACCACCATCTCTCATAAGCTTTTAATGCAAAATTCTGAACTCACTCCCACACCTCATAATACTCCAACCAGCATTCACGAAAATCCCATAGTTGAGTACAACCCCGATAGCCCTCACACTCCAAACGCCCCACAGTTATGGATCCCACCTCCCACACCGTCACACTTAATCTCCAATAACACTCCGTTTTCCTTCTTAGGACACACCTCCGAGCACACTTCGAGCACACCAATTGAGAGCACCGAGTCGTTAAGTGAGAGAGAGATGTCACAACACAGTAATGCACCTGCCGGTGAGGAATAGGCCCTGTACCGCCCGCTGAGAGAATTTTTATATCCCGAGCACACTATCACTCCGGGCTGCATTATACTCCCGTATAATGCCGAGCAATTTCTCTTTAAAAATGGGATGATCCAGATATTACCACATTACTATGGTATGGATTCTGAAAAGCCATACCTCCACATTAGGGAATTTGAGGATGTGTGCAATACTCTCAATGATCAAACTTGCACACAAGAGGTGATCCGCCTCAAGCTCTTCCCCTGCTCGCTAAAAGATAAAGCTAAGACATGGCTATGGTCTTTACCTTCAATCTCGATTCCATCTTGGAATGAGTTGCAATCGAGATTTCTCAAGAAATTCTTCCCACCATATCGAACAATCTCCATAAAGGCTCAAATTCAAGCATTCAGACAACCTGAAAATGAGCCATTTCATCGATGTTACGAGAGTTTAAATGAGTTAGTTACTTCATGCCCCCATCATGGATTTGATTCATCGCAAATCATATCTTTTCTCTATAATGGGCCGAATCTTGACTCCAAGCAACTTATTGAAACCATGGGAAGTAGTCCCTTTGTCGACTTAGACGCCCACGATGCTGAGCTTCACCTAAGGTATGTCTCAGAGACTACCCAATCCTGGGATACATCTGACCCTAATGCTCAAAATCTAAATCATCAAGTGACCACCACTCCGTCAGCGTCCAAACTATTTTATGTAGAAAAGAGTTCTATAGCGGACAGTCGGATCGATATACTTGAGAAAGAAGTGGGAGACCTACGTGGGATATGTGGATGAGGACCAACTGGATCCCTACCAAACCCCGTTGAAAAGGTGTGTGCAATTTTTGAGGCGGGTCATTCAACTGAGGAATGCCCGACTATACCCGCCTACAAAGTGATGCTTCAGGAACAAGTTAGTGGTACAAGAGGTTTTAAGGGTAATTTTGGTGCACCGCACGGGAACTCTTACAACCCTTTATGGAAAAACCATCCTAGTTTTAGCTATGGGTAACAACACGCTGCGATGAACCCTACTTCCCATGTTGCCCCTCCTTCACCACAAAACTTTCAACAAGCCCCACACATGCAAGGACATGTGCAAGGACCACCACCTCAAGGATCTTATATCCCGCCACCGCGGATAACTCTCGAGGATACGATGAATAAATTTATCGCAAGCCAGACTGCAACCAATGCTAAATATAATCATCTGATTAGAGACATAAATGCAAATCTATCAAAAATACAAACCTCGTTGAGTGTCCAAGAGAAGGGCAAGTTTCCTGCCTAGGGCCAAAGACCTCCCCAAGGTCAAACTAGTGTTAGCTCCGCTTTTACTGAATATCAGGAGCAATGTCAAGCTGTGACCACTCTTCGTAGTGTGAGAGTCGTTGATTTATCACCTCCCCCACACGACACAACGAAAGATAAAGAGATTTCGCCCGGCATGAAAGAGGTCGAAAATGTCCCCTTAAATGAGAGTGATAAAGAAGACGCTAGCGAGCCCGAGGTAGTAGTTAAACCACACTCTGCGGCACCATTTCCTCAAAGGTTGATTCCTTCCCATAAAGAAAACCCACGTGAAGATGTGCTAGAAGTGATAAAATAAGTAAAAATGAATTTACCTTTCCTTGATGCCATTAAGCAAATTCCAGCTTATGCTAAAATCATCAAAGACTTGTTGACGGTAAAGAGAATGATGAAGGTAAATAAGAATGTCTTTCTATCCCAGAATGTGAGCTCCATTCTATTAAATGATCTCCTGCCTAAATTCAAAGATCTCGGTGCACCCATCATTTCCTGCATCATTGGAGAAAATAAAATCGAAAAGGCCTTACTTGATTTGGGAGCAAGCGTAAATATCCTCACTTACTCCATCTATAGGCAACTTGATTTAGGCGACCTCAAGCCCACAAAGGTCACTCTCCAATTAGCAGATCGAACAGTGAAGATCCCAAGAGTCATAGTCGAGGACGTGATCGTCCAAGTTGACACTTTCTACTTCCCGGTAGATTTTGTCATTTGGGACACAGAGCCCTCCTTCAACTCGAGCAGTCATGTTCCCATCATCCTTGGGCGCCCTTTTTTTATCTACGGCTAACGCAATCATCAATACTCAGAATGGGCGAATGCAACTCACCTTTGGGAACATGACCTTAGAAACCAACATCTTCCACATAGCCCAACATATGGGAGAGGAAGATGATCTTCACGCGGTGAGCTTTATAAATGAGATAGTAGAGGAGTACTTCGAGGAATATTATTGCGGAGACGCCTTAGGCTCCTGTCTAGTGTTGAGGCACGAGAGTGAGGGGACGTACACCGACTTCGAGAGGGAGGTTAGGGAGTTGAGATAATTACTCGATGAGAGAGCGTCAGACGAGGACACGAGAGATGTTAATTGGGTTTTTAGATTCGAGGAATTACCATTGAGGGATACACGCATGGTTCCCTTCGACGAAAAGTTTCCAACCCTTGAATTAAAAAAACTCCCCTCCCATATTAAATATGCATACCTAAGAGAGGATGAGACATTTCTTGTTGTTGTCTCCTCTAGCCTAGACAAAGAGCACGAGGGCAAATTGTTGAAAATTTTGAGGAAGCACCAAAGTGCTTTTGGTTGGTGCATTGCTGATTTCAAGGGGATAAGTCCTTTGATTTGCACTCATAAGATCCATCTCGAAGAGGATGTTAAACCCTCAAGAGAAATGTAAAGAAGGCTAAATCCCAACATGAAAGAAGTAGCGAGAACCGAGATTATCAAGTTATTAGATGCTGGGATTATATACCCAATCTTGGATAGAAAGTGGGTGAGCCCCATTCAAGTCGTCCCAAAGAAGTCGGGCATGACAGTGATTGAGAATGCTAAGGGAGATCTAGTTCCCCAATGTACCACCACCGGATGGCGCATTTGCATTGATTACCGGATGGCGCATTTGCATCCATTGATCAAATGCTTCAGAGAGTAGCGGGCCACCCTTACTATTGCTTTCTTGATGGTTATTCCGGATATAACCAGATTGAGGTAGATGTACTTGACCAGGAGAAAACAACCTTCACTTGCCCTTTTGGTACGTTTGCCTACAAACGTATGCCATTCGGCTTGTGTAATGCGCCCGTGACCTTCCAAAGGTGCATGTTGAGCTTATTTAGCGACATGGTCGAGAGAGGACTCGAAGTGTTCATGGACGATTTCAGCGTTTTTAGCACCTCTTTCGATCGTTGTCTAAAAAAATTGGAAAAAGTACTTGCTCAGTGTGTGGAAAAGAACTTAGTGCTGAATTGGGAGAAATGCCATTTCATGGTCACCGAGGGAATAGTTCTTGGCCACATAGTATCATCTAAGGGAATAGAAGTTGATAGGGAAAAAATAGATGTCATAGCTGATCTTCTCCCACCAAAATCGCTTAAGGACATGCACTCTTTCTTGGGCCACGCGGGGTTTTATCGAAGGTTCATTAAGGACTTTGGCACCATCGCTAGACCCTTAAGAAATATACCAATGAAGGACACCCCATTCGAGTGGACAGAAGAGTGCCAAAGCTCTTTTGAAAAACTGAAAACCATGCTTGTGTCCGCTCCCATCATGCAAGTTCCGGATTATTCTTTGCCATTCAAACTTATGTGTGATGCTAGCGATTATGCGATAGGGGCTGTTTTGGGCCAAAGAAAAGATAAGCAAGCTCATGTCATCTACTACGCTAGCCGGACTCTTACCGGACCACAACTCAACTAATCTACCATGGAGAAAGAGTTGCTAGCGGTTGTCTTTGCCCTTGATAAATTCTGGTCATATCTTATCGGTTCTCCCATTACTTTCTTCACCGACCACGCGGTATTGAAATACTTACTTGCAAAGAAAGATGCCAAGCCGCGCCTCATAAGGTGGATCCTACTCCTACAAGAGTTCAATCTCTCCATTAAAGATAAGAAAGGAGTAGAAAACTTCGTTGCCGACCACTTATCACGACTTTTATTCGACGTACCTAGTGATCCCATACCCATAGACTAATACTTTTCGGATGAGCAACTCTTTGCCACCTCTCATTTGCCTTGGTTTGCGGATATAGTGAACTACCTTGTCACGAGAGCCATCCCTCCCGACTGGACACCGCAAGATAAGAAGAGGTTTATTACTTGGTCGCGCATGTTTTTCTATGACGATCCGTTCCTTTTTAGATATTTTTCCAACCAAATCATCCGACGAAGTGTACAGAATGACGAGATTCCAAAAGTCATCCAGTTTTGTTATTCGGAAGCTTGTGGAGGCCACTTTTTGACGAAAAAGACGGACGCTAAAATTATGCAATGCGTCCTCTATTGGCCCACAATATTTCGGGATGTAAACTATGCTTGCAAATCTTGCAATAGGTGCCAATGGATGGGAGCCATTACTCGACAAGACATGATGCCTCTTACCCCCATACTCATCATTGAGATTTTCGACTGTTGGGGTATTGACTTCATGGGTCCCTTCCCCCCCGTCATTTGGTTTCCTATACATCCTTGTCGCGGTAGACTACGTTTCCAAATGGGTGGAATCTATAGCTACCAAGATGAATGACAATAAAGTGGTGATAAAGTTCCTGGAGGAACACATACTTTCTCGCTTCGGTGATCCGAAAGCGATAGTCAGTGATAATGGCAAGCACTTTTTCAATAGGCCATTCGCGAAGCTCATGAGAAAGTATGGTGTCTTTCACAAGGTTAGAACGACTTATCACCCACAAACAAATGGGCAGGCCGAACTAGAAAATCAGGAGATCAAGAACATTCTTGAAAAGACCGTCAATCTACCCGGAAAGATTGGTCACTTAGATTGAACGATTCTCTATGGGACTATCGCACAGCATATAAAAATCAACTTGGCATGTCCCCTTTCCGCTTTGTGTATGGAAAACCTTTCCATCTTCCCGTTGAATTAGAGCACAAGGCGTATTAGGCGATTAAGCAATTGAATTATGCCATGGATAAGGCCGGTGAAGCCCGCAAGCTTCAATTGAATAAATTAGAAGAACTACGCAATGATGCGTATGACAATGCTAAAATTTCCAAAAAAAATGATGAAACTCGCACACGATAACATCATTCGACGCAAAGAGTTTCTCCCTGGGCAAAAAGTTATTCTCTATAACTCTCGTCTTACTCTTTTTCCGAGCAAGTTGCGGTCACGATGGTCTGGCCCGTTCGTTGTGAAGAATGTTTTCCCTCACGGAGCTGTTAAATTAGACGATTTAAAAGGGGGAAATACATTCAAAGTAAATGGATAACGCCTAAAGCCATATCTAGAGGTGTGTGTGGAAGAAGTCGACACCATCTGGTTGTCGGACCCCGTTTATGGGGTAGAGTGAGCTATTACAACGAGGTCGTCGCACCCCCGACGTATATAGGGTGAGAGTCGTGTGTGTATTGAGCATCGATAGGATTAGGGTACATTCAGGAAAGAGCATTCACATTTTCGGAAAATTGAGTCAAATCGCGTTGACCATTGGTATCGAGAGGTTTTGGACAAAAATTGATCGGGAGTATGTTGTGAAAGTGAAATTTTTTGGAGAAGAGCATTCGAAACCAAGTTAGGGGGAAAATCCAGCCCAAAAACCCTGCGCCGGACCGGTTCCTTTATTTTAGGGATGGACCGGTCCGTCCCTAACCCGGATCGGTCCGCCTTCTGTAAATCTATTTTTAACCCTTCCCAAGATTCACCCCTTCTCCCCAATCCTCTTCATTCCCTCCAATTCGTCTCCCCAACTCCCAACCCAACCCTTTCCCTCCCAAATTCACCTCATTTTACCTCCAACCCTTTTCCCTCCAAATCCAACCCCTACACCCACCCCTTAACCTATAAATACACACCTATACCCTCCCTTTCCCTCCACACCTTCAACCAAACTCCTCTCTTCTCCCTCCCTAGTTTTCCAAGCCAAAATCTCTCTTGTTATCATGGCCCAAAGAGCTGCCCCCATCAAGTACGACTCCACCGACATCTTCCCCTCCGGTCATGGCGAATTCCGCTCTCGCCAAGAGGAGCGATGGTTCCACCAGTTCTTCGGTTTGGATCACAAACTCCATATGGAGCGCGCTGTCCAATGGAACGGGCTACCCAACTCCATCACCGCCCTATTCATGGCTAGGGGTTTGTGCCGATTCCTCAATGAACCCTATGAAGCGGTTTGGGAAACCGAAGTTCGATCATTTTATGGCACCCTTGTTCAGACGGGACAATTCAAGGCCCAAGATTATGTGGATGGAATGTTATCCCATTTTCTTTGGCTCTTCTCACGACCAAGTTGGCTGAGTACGATGTTCCGAACGTTCAAGAATTCACCTATCCACGAAACGTCTCCCCGGTCGCCAAAGACGTGATCATGGAACGCATTGCACCGGATGTGGCTTGGATGGGGAAAACTGTAGCCATTGGACGCCTTAACGAGAAGGCGCACCTCACTTTTCAGATTGTGTGCGCCAACATATTACAAACGTCCAACGATTCCGCCATGAGGCCCCGGCAAGCCACTTTAACCTATCACCTCTTTGACCCCCACACTTCCATCCACTTGGCCCGCACCTTATACGCTGATATCATCAACGCGTCATTGGATGAGAAGGGTGATGACCCACTTCCCTATGCAAGATTGATTACCTCCATCCTCAAGGATGCTGGAATAGCGACGCCGCTCGATCATACTCGCATTCTCGGTCCTTTTAGACAAGGGACCCGCACTAAGAGCACCAAATAGCTAGCTGTCCTACGGGCACGATGAGGAGGTGATAGTGAAGAAGAGGTTGCCTCGAGTGAGAGCGAAGAGGAAGAAGAGGCAACCGATGCGAATGTCGAAATGGGGGATGTCGGTCCGAATGAAGAGTCGACAAACGAAGAGGATGATCCTGATTTTGAGTGGGCGGATAGCGACCTCACCAACCGAATGGCGGCATTCGAGACAAACTTTGGCAACTTTTTGGCCTATTACCGTTGTGACACGAGCTTGATTCTCCATTTCCAAGTGGACATATATCGATGCCAAGGGGATCCTAATGAGCCACTGCCACCCTATTTCTCTGACCCCAATGGCCCCGATGCGCCCGGTTCTTCCCATCCCCCGCCCCAGTGAAGCTTGATGTGTTTATGGCAGTTTTTATGTACTTTTCCCTGTTCACATGTTTGTATGCCTTTCCTTCTAATCGTACCACAGTCTTGTTTGCTATAAAATCTGTATTTTTCTCCATTTGTTTGTTTTAATTATCGCACTTATTATTTTGCCTTGTTTAGAATTTAGTCCTTTTTGCTTGAGGACAATGCAAAAGTCTAAGTTCCCGGGGGGGGGGGGGGGGGTCACAAGTGCGTATTTCTAAAACTTCACAAATTTTCAAAAATGCCCAGAAATTCCCCAAAAAATCATAAAATTTTGAAAAATCCAAAAATATTTTTGTTCAAAATAAATAAAATTTGGAATTCAAATTTTTCAAAAATATCATTAAAAGCCGGTTTAAAGTTCCAAGTTGTAAATATCCAACATACACAAAGCCGAAATTGACTAAATATGGAAATTGAGCGAAAATTGGCGACTTAACGAGTAAGTGTGGAGATTAACAAACCCGGTGAGATTCGAGCCTATCACTTTTTGCGAGTTTTAAAATCAATCCGAGTTAATTGTTAACTCAAAGTTCTTTTCAGTGCCTAAAAAATCGTCAAGGATCTCAACCCTTTTATTTTGATCGGTTATGAAAAACGTGTGTGATATTGCTTTGAAAAACGTGCCAAAATTGATCTCTAAACTTAATTCATCTCGAAACGCATATGGTAACGCAATTGGCATTTTGGAGAATGAAGTAGGCCCTCGTTTGTCACCCAAAAATATTGGCCAGAAAAAGATGCGAAAAATCACCCCTTTTGCAACCCAAATTGAGCTGAATAAATTTTTCCTTTCGTTTGATAACCCGAAAAACCCAAATATACCGGAATTATGAAAAATGAGAAAAAATTCAGAATTTAGTCCAAAAAGTACATAAAAAGGGGCAAGAAAAAATAGATATGCTCAACAAAAATAGCAAGAAAAGAAAAGAAGTGAAAACAGAAAAAAATAGAGAAAAAGAAGAACAAAAATGAGCAATAGCCCAAAAAAAACACAAATGGACATCACAAATGACTCCAATTCCAATCTTTCCTACCATTTTCATTTTACCCCATATACCTTAAAACCCGAAAAAGTCCTAACCGAGTCTAAATTGCGATATTGGTTATCGCGTGGAGAGCTAAGACACCAAAAGATAATGAAGGAGATTAAATGCGCGAAAAAGAGGCAATGTTCCCATTTTTGAAACCGCAATCCGTTGATGAGATCCTTTTACTATAAAATTTCTGTCTTTCTTATTGTATGCGTAACTTCGCATCCATTACACTTACTCTTTTATCACGCATACCGAGAGAATATCCACATTACGAGTGATTCGTTTGAGAGAGCATTCCGTGAGAATTTGAAATCAAAACGAATTTTCGGGTAAGTAACGTAATGATCAATCGGTGGAAATTGGCGGTTATATTTCCGGCTTTGCACACACGCACTATGATTTGAGACTATTGAACATGACTTGATGATGACTGTTTTCTGAGAAAGTTTGAATTATACAATTTTTAGGTATTTTGAATTTTTCTTTGAGTCGAATTTTGTGGGTATATTCACTGCAAATCCTCACGAGACACAACTCGTCCTACTAGGGTAACCTAGGGGTTTAAAGGCTTGTTTCATACACTAAATGCAATCGCTTGCCCGCGAAAAAGATATTATATCTTAATAAAATGTTTTTCAAGAGTTGAGCCTTGCTAGGATTCTTTTACATTGCTCGAGACGTGCAAAGTTCTAAGTTAGGGGGGTTTAATTAGGCATAAATTCTTCCTAATTTATCCCTTAATTTAGTTACTTTTAGCACCTCGAACAACGTAATCGAGTTGACTTTATCTCATAATCTTGCTACTGACTTATCCTAACGAGTACACTGAGTTTTTGGTATTTCGTATTGCTTTTACAGGTATTTGATGTCAAGAAACGAAAGAATAAAGAAAGAAAAGAAGGAAAGTAAAAAGGGAAAAAGAGTAAATTCTATCCTGAATCCGGATGAGGTACCTAAATAGAAGTTGAAGATATCACACTCATGAGCACATAGGAAGAAACGACATCTCAATCGAAATCTCGGAATAAAAGATATGAGCAGTCAAAGTTGAGAATGAAAGTGAAACAGGCAGACCGGTCCGCCCCTACCCCGGACCGGTCCGCTGTGTAAAACTCCAGAAGACCCTGGATCGAAAGCAAAGCAAAGAAGGGTGAAAAATAAAAGAACCGGTCTGATCCGGACCGGTCCGTCAGAAAATAAAAAGAACCGATCCGCATGTGAGGCAGACCGATCCGCCTAAGGCCCGGACCGGTCCGACCATCGAGATTCTGAAATCTTATCTTCTCCTAAGAAGAGTCCTAGTGCAGCTGAAACTCCTGAATTCTTGTAGGGTATAAAAACCCGTTTTATTATCGGTATTTACACGGAGAATTTTAGTTAATTTTCCATTCTTTTTCAAAAACCCTAGTTTAGATACAAATTTACAGTTTTAATTCCAATAGTTGAAGATTATTCAGAAGTTCTTTGATTACCAGTTTTATTAATTGTTGTTGTTATTGCTTTGGTGAGATTAGTGAGTTATTTATTCTTTTCAGTTATGTTCTACATCGATTCACAAGTTTTCCTTAGATTAATCATGGTTTTCTGCACATCAAACACTGTTTTCATTACTTACAGCATGCTAGGCTAGATTTTCTAAGGCCGGGATACATTAACCCAGCCTGATGTGTTAGTTGCACGTGTATAGCATTAATCCTTTGAATTTAGTGATTGATTACGAACATATTGCGTAGTAACACAATAATTGTAGATCTTTATATCTTGTTTGCCTCTGGGTAACCGGGATGATTTAGAATGCAATTCGAGTGTCACTATTACGATACCGATTTACTTATCCTCGGATTAAGTATGACGTGGGCTGAAACCTCGTATACGTAATGCTTGGGAGTACTAAATTCTAGGTCAAATTAATCAGTTAAATTTACGATTAGTATTATAACTGCAATACACTAGGGTTGGGGGATTGTATTCCCGTCCTGTTTTTATCATACATAGTTTAAAGTTTTAAATCAATTTTCATTAGCAGTTTAGGTAATTTAGTATAATTTCATCTTTTCATAATTTCACAATTGCATTTAGTTTAATCATTCCCAAAACCAAATCATTTTCCCTTTTTCTTTTTAGAGCCAAAGTTAGGATTCCTTCGTCTTTTCCCGTCATCACAACTTCGTTGTCTTAGTTCCCTGAGGATCGATACCCGACCTATCGAATTATTACTTGAGCGACAGGCTTGCACTTAAGCCTAGAGTGAACGCATTTTTGAGACACATTCTTAGTCGCGTCACGATTCAATGGGAGGTTGATTGTTCCTGATGGGGAGGACTTATGACACGCTGTGATGGCAAAGGCACACGGATCCCGATTTGCAGTACATCCTGGAGGGGATAAGATGTACCAAGACATGAGACGACAATATTAATGGAGTGGAATGAAGAGAAACATCACGGAGTATATCTCAAAGTGTACGACCTATCATCTAGTAAAGGTGGATCACCAGAAACCAGTAGGGGTTCTTTAGCCTCTAGATATTCCTATGTGGAAATAGGAGAGCATTTCCATGGATTTTATGACCGGGTTACCTACTTCTCAAAGGGACACGATTCGATATGGGTAATAGTGGATCGACTGACTAAGGTAGTCCATTTTCTACTAGTCCGAAAGGATTATACCACGACACAGTACACCCAGATATTTATTGTCGAGATAGTGAGACTTCTCGGGGTGCCCCTCAATAATGTGTTCGATAGGGACAAGATATTTATGTCTCATTTTTGGGAGAGTGTTCAGGAAGTCATGGGCACGGAGTAACTGTTGAGTACGACCTATCACCCACAGACGAACAGGCAGACTGAGCGGACTGCTCAGATGTTGGAGGACATGCGACATATGTGCATACTGGATTTTAGGGGAGGTTGGGAGTCCTACCTTCTACTAGTGGAGTTTTCTTTTAATAACTCTTATCAGTTAACTATTGGTATGGATCCATTTTAGGCATTGTACGTTAGACCGTGTCGTTCGCCCTCTTGTTGGTTGAAAGTGGGAGACAATAAGCTACTTGGGTCAGAGTTGATCCAGGAGACTTCAGATAGGATATAGATGATTCAGAGTCATATACGGATAACTTAGGATAGACAAAAGAGTTATGCCGATGCTAAGCAGTCTTTTGTGGAGTTTAATGTGGGGGATCATATTTTACTGCGTGTATCTCCTATGAAGGGGATAATGAGATTTAGGAAAAAGGAGAAATTGGCTCCAAGATACGTTGGGCCATTTTCTATCATCGAGCGAATTGGACCGGTGGCGTATAAACTGGGGTTGCCGAAACACTTGCACTGTATTCATGATCTGTTTCATGTTTCTTCGTTATGGCGTTACCTACGGGATGAGTTGGCTTATACTCATATTGCACTAGAGGAGATAGACTTACAGCCTAATATTTCGTATGAGGAGCGACCAGTTTCTATCTTCGACCGTAGTGAGAGGAGATTGCGATCGAAGGTAGTACCACTTGTACGCGTTCAGTGGGGTCAACATAATGCCGAGGAGTCTACCTGGGAACGTGAAGATAAGATGCGGGACAAATATCCAGAATTATTATTTGAGGTTCTTTGATGATTTAATGAATACAAAAGGTTAGAAATCATGTATATAGGTTAATATATTGGTGGGAATATTCGTATAGAAGTTTGGAGTTGTAGAATGAATGATTGATATATCAAAAGTGGTGGAAAATGCAGATTCTGGAGGTAGAAGACGAACTGGAAAAATCTCGTTTGAATGACCATAGACGTCGTTCGAACGACTAAGATCAAACGAGATTACATCTCATTCGAAGGGCCTGGACATTTCGTTCGAACGAGATGCCAAGTTCGTTCGAACGGCATTTAAGAAAAGTGAGAGTTTTATCCTGAAAATTTTCAATTTGACGTAGTATATTCGAGGGAATGAAAATGACCTACGATAATGTTTGAGTGATTTTATTACATGATCTAGTAGCGAGAAATTTAGGTTAATTAATAGAAATATAAAAAGGAGGAATGAAAGGCTTTAAAAGGATGAATCGTGATAGAATGATCGTAAGTTACAAAGTACCGTGAGTATTAGAGAGAAATGTACTACGTACTTGGATTATGTGTTTCATAGGGTGTGTGTATACCTATTAAATGATATATTATGTGTATGACATACTTACGTTGCTTGCTATCAGGAGGAGGTTTCGTGACATGGATGGTCTTATCCTGATGAGCCCATTGGGTGGATTTTAGACTAGTACCTAGAACATAGAACCTTAGATACGTGCTATCTGAGAGTATGATAGTTTCGACGGTTGAATGGGAGCGTAGGTATGTATGTGACCCATTTGGTTGGGGATTATAGTAACCTCCATAATGTATGAATTGAATTTAAGGTTCAAGTGAGATAATAAATGAATAGTTATTTATTTAGTACGTAAGGTACTAGTGTCATAACCCCGACACAAAATAGTATTAGGGAACGAGTGTCTTGACATGCCACCAAGGCAATAAATATTCCGATTTAATTGTTTCCTTAAATAAATGCAACGAATGTATTATCACATGGTTATGAATCGTAAAATACTTAAAGTAAAATAATTACGTCATCAGAGCTTTCTAAAGGAAACTTCATATATATTAAAAGTAACAACGAGTTACAACTTATGAGAAAATTTAAAACTTATTACAAGAGAGCCAGACATGCTCTAAATAAACATTTTACAAAAAGTGCTCTAAAAGCTAAATCTTCAATATAGTCCATTTTCGTTCCGTCCCTGAGCCTAAACGTTTCCTGAAAAATGGTTATTTATGCAACATCAGCTATAAGCCGAATGAGGTTCAATCTCCAAACATTCCAGGGTTTTCAGAAAATAGATACCTATTCAAGTCAAAAGAGAAGGCATATACCTATATGGAGAGGAACTTGCAGTAAATAGATATATATTTTGAAATGATACTATATAAATCACAATTGGATAGCTCAGAATAAGAAGAATGCAACAAATTAAATGTGATATCTTTTTTTTTCAATCATATCATTTTGATGGCCAAGTACACTCTAATACCGTATTCTTCTACCGTAATCTTCTATCGTATTCTTCTACCGTATTATACCCCGGTAGTTGAGGGTCAATCGAACATGTTAGTCACAACGCCTTATTTAGGGCAGACCAGTGATAACCCAGTTGGAAAGGTCAATCAGTAAAGAGGTCCCTTAGGCCGAATCAGATTTTCAATATTCAATATCCTTTTCAATAATCATTTTAATCGGTATGTTTATATGGACAAATATAAACATATCACAATTGAATCAATCATCGGTATCACATGAATTTTGAGAATAAAAGCAGTTCATAAAATATATATAGTTTACAAAATATCATATACTCAAAATACACAAGGAATGTCAGAGTACTCACCCAAAATGGAGGTCAAATTTACTGGTATTGGTCTTCGATCACACGTTAATCTGATAAAGATTTAAGTACACATTCTAAGGTCCAGTTTATACTATACTAACCTCTTCTTTTAAAGGATTACTAAATCCCTATTTATTAAATTTTAAAACTCATTGATCGTAATTGAAGAATTCAATTCATAGTCTTTCCTCATCAGTCGGTTCCCAGTAGAGATAGAGGGTCACAGGGGCACCACTTAAATACCATCTCATCTAGACAGAACATTTCCGGATTCATTCCCAGTAGAGATGGAGGGTCACAGGGGCACCACTTAAATACCATCTCATCTAGACAGAACTTCACCGGGCCTGACTTTGGAATTACTTATATGGGATTTCATAATAACGAGCAATTTCTTTAAAAAGAATCATTTTTAAAAGCGTATAATTTCAAACAAGTTTATAAAATCAACTTGGATTTGTTCTAATTTTAAGTTTTGATTAGTGAATTCTTTATTGTATTTTACCAGCATAACTACTAAGTAAAGCTATAAAACAATAAATTAAAACTATAAAGATGCATTATAACATTAAGATTACCTTAAGATGAATATCCCTAAGAACTTCTTCTTAAACTTTCTCACACTTTCTCTCACTATTTCTTTCTATAATTCTTAAGGAGTTGGTGTGAGTTTAAAATGATCCCCAAATGCCCTATTTATAGTTTTCCAAATATATCACGGCATTGACACGTGTCCATGCTGACCAAGCTTTTACAATGGGAGTCAGCGTTGACGTGTCGTGTAACGGAGGCATCTTACAGTCTTATTTCACTGGACTACGACACGTGTTTTAGCTTCTCCTCTAACGACGACACGTGTTTTGGCTTCTCCTCTAACGACAACACGTGTACGATGGAGGTGTCAAAACCAAGCACGAGTTGTCGAGTAAGAGGTGGAAAGGTATTAAGGGTATAAGGGTCATTTCGAACCTGAAGGGCATTTTGGTAATTTCACACCATATATTTTCAATATTTCTTATAGGTCCCTAAAAATATTTTATTTATGAAAAGGACCCTTTTTATTTTTCATTTTGGTCCCTGAAACTTTCTTTATTAAAACCAAGTCCCTAAAGTTTCATAAACTTAGATTTTCTACCCCAAAACTTATCACTTAGCTTAGGGTGTGCCATAAAATCTCAATCTGACCCATTTTACCGTTGATTCTTCAAATTTAAAAACGGGATTTGTCATATTAAGAACTCAGAATATCATATATGTAATAATATATCATTATTAGATAGTAAGTGTGATGAAATTGAAAGAAGACAATTATATATTGGCATAAGAAAATGGGGTCATTACATCCTACCCTCCTTATAAAAAGTTTGGTCCCTAAACTTTACTTACATTAATTTCCAAAAAGGTGTGGATATCGCTCTTTTATTTCATCTTCCCGCTCCCATGTTGCTTCTTCAACAGAATGATTCCGCCATAATACTTTGACTAGTGGAATAACCTTGGTTCGTAATATTTTATCTTTATGGTCCAAGATTTCCACTGGATGCTCAATGTATGTCAAATCTTCTCCAACTTGAAGAGGCTTGTGACTTAAGATATGTGCTGGATCAGGGATGTATTTCTTCATCATTGAAACATGAAACACATTATGCACACTAGTGAGTTCAGGGGGTAAGGCTATTCGATACGCAACAACACCTATCCTTTCAAGGATTTCAAAAGGTCCTATGTATCTTCGACTCAACTTTCCTTTCTTCCCAAATCGGATTACTCCCTTTGTCGGTGATACTCGTAAGAAAACATAGTCTCCTCTTTGGAATTCTAATGATCGGTGCCGATTGTCAGCATAACTCTTTTAACGGATTTGAGCGATTTGAAGTCGGTCTTGTATCAATTTCACTTTCTCTGTTGTGACCTGAATACTTGCTTGATAGCTATTATTATATGCAAATTCCACTAACGGTAAATGATCGTCCCAATTCCCCTTCAAATCAAGTACACATGCCCTAAGCATATCCTCTAAGGTTTGGATAGTTCTCTCAGATTGTCCGTCTGTTTGACGATGAAAAGCAGTGCTGAAATTTAATTTCGTTCCCATGGCTACTTGTAGGCTTTTCTAAAAGCGAGACACGAATCTAGGGTCACGATAAGAAACAATTGAAATTTGGGTTCCATGAAGCTTAATAATTTCTCGGATATACAATTTAGCTAGCTTTTCTAAGGAATGGGTAATCTTAATGGAAAGAAAATGAGCAGATTTAGTTAACCTATCAATAATTACCCAAATGGAATCATTACCATTGGAACTCCTTGGTAGCTCTGTCACAAAATCCATGCTAATATGTTCCCATTTCCACTCAGGGATTGGTAAAGGTTGTAATAATCCTGATGGTTTTTTATCTTCATCTTTTACTTGTTGACAGATCAAACACTGAGATACAAAGTCTGCTATCTCCCTTTTCATGTTATTCCACCAAAACACTTCTCGGAGATCTCTGTACATCTTGGTATTTCCAGGATGAACTGTGAATCTCGAGTAATGACCTTCTTCCAAAATCTGCCTCTTTAGTTGGGCATCACTAGGTATACAGACTCTATTTCCAAACCTTAATATATTATCTCGTATCGCAAATTCAATTCTCTTCCCTCCAATAACCTCTTCTTTAATCTTCTTCAGTTGTGGGTCATTTACTTATGCAACTTTAATTCTTTCCATCAACGTGGGTTGTATTTGTAAGTTTGCCAGTATTCCTCCTTCGCTATAAATACGTACATCTATTTCCATACTTCTCAAATCTTTCAATAGAGCTTCCTGGCTGGTAATAAGGCATGCTAAATTTGGTGTAGACTTTCTACTCAAAGCGTCGACAACTACATTAGCTTTCCCCGGGTGATAGTGAATATTTATATCATAATCCTTCATCAATTCTAACCACCTCCTTTGTCTCATGTTTAATTCCTCCTGAGTAAAGATATATTTCAAACTCTTATGATTGGTATAAATCTCACAAGTCTCACTATACAAATAATGTCTCCAAATCTTAAGAGCAAAAATTATCGCTGCTAATTCTAAGTCATGGGTTGGATAATTTTGCTCATGGGGTTTTAACTGTCTCGAGGCATAAGCTACTACTTTTCCATTTTGTATTAGCACACATCCCAAACCATTTTTAGAAGCATCACTATAAATCACAAATCCTCCTGTACCGGAAGGAATAGTCAAAATTGGGGCAGTTACTAATCGATTCTTAAGTTCTCGAAAACTATTCTCAACTTCCTCAGACCATTCATATTTCTCCATCTTTTGTGTTAACCTAGACAGAGGTTTGGCAATACTAAAAAATCCTTCAACAAATCTTCGATAATAACCTGCTAATCCTAGGAAACTACGAATCTCCGTTACATTAGTTGGTCTTGGCCAATCTAGTATAGCCTTGATCTTTTGAGGATCAACCGACACTCCCTCATTAGATATGACATGTCCTAGAAAAGAAACACTAGGCAACCAAAATTCACACTTCTTTAATTTCGCATATAATTTCTCTTTCCTAAGGATTTGTAATACTATCTCCAAATGCTTCTCGTGTTTTTCAATACCTTTGGAATAAATAAGGATGTCATCAATGAAAACAACCACACACTGATCCAGATATTTCCTAAACACTCTATTCATCATATCCATAAAAGCGGCTGGTGCGTTAGTTAATCCAAATCATCACAAGAAATTCATAGTGACCATATCTAGTACGAAAAGCTGATTTCGAAATATCCTCTTCCTTAATCTTCAATTGGTGATAGCCTGACCTAAGGTCAATCTTCGAAAATACTTGCGCACCTTGCAGTTGGTTAAACAAATCATCTATATGAGGTAAGGGTATTTATTCTTAATGGTCACCTTATTTAGTTCACGATAATCTATACATAACCTCATTGTGCCATCCTTCTTTGTAACAAATAACACTGGAGCACCCCAAGGGGATATACTAGGTCTAATAAAACCCTTGTCCAACAGATCTTGTAATTGAACTTTTAATTCCCTTAATTCTAAAGGTGCCATGCGATAAGGTGGTTTTGAGATTGGTGTGGTTCCAGGAACAAGGTCAATGGTAAATTCTACTTCTCTACTAGGAGGTAGACTAGGCAAATCATCTGGATAAACATCTGGAAAAATCCTAGCTATAGTATTATCTTCTAAATTAGGCTCTTTTGTTTGCAAATCAATAACACTGGCAAGGAATCCTTGACATCCCTTCTTAATAAAACTACAAGCTTGCATTGCAGAGATAATATGCATGGGAGATAATATGCTAGTTCCTTCAAAACTGAATTCTGGTTGGTTAGGAATTTGGAAAATAACTCTCCTCTCAAAACAATCTACCCTAGCATGATATAATTCTAACCAATCCATCCCCAAAATTACTTCAAAATCTTTTATGTCTAAAACTATCAAATCAGCGAATAGTTTATGACTACTGACATTTATAGGGCAAGACTTATATACTAATGTTCCCGTCAATAACTCACCCGAAGGAGTAGAAACGTGTATGATATGATTCAAGGATTCAGGAATATTAGGAAAGCGATTAATAAAACGCACAGACACAAATGAATGGGTAGAACCAGGATCAATTAAAACTTGAAAAGGTTGTGCACATATAGAAAGTGTACCTGACACTACTGCATTAGAAGCCTTTGCATCGGAAAGATTAAAGACTCTACCTTGTCTGCTCTGATCCTTATTGTCATTAGAAGTCTTTGTTGCCACCTTCCCTTTGTTAGGACAATCTCACATTTTATGTCCCTTTTGGCCACACCCAAAGCAACTCCCCGTCTCCAGGTAACACGGTAGCCCTCTATGAATATTACCACAACGTTGGCATTTATCAACATTAAAGGGTTTGTTTACTAAAGGTTGTCCTATATTAGGTATAGTCCTAAAGGGTTTGTTATTGGGGTTCCTTCCTCTTTGTTCTCCAAACTTCCTCTTCCCCTCTCTAACCAAATTATATTCTTCACTATCCTTCTCAGCTATTGTTGCCCTAGCTACCACGTCATTATATGATGTCAACTTTAGGATGGAAATTCGGCTATGAATATTCAACCTTAACCTACGTTCAAACTTCTTGGCTCTTACAACATCAGTTATCACAACATGAGGTGCAAAATGGGATAACTCAGTAAACTTTGCCTCATATTGACTAACCGTCATATTTCCTTGAACCAGACCCATGAAGTCAGCTACTTTTTGGTCTTGCACTGTTTCGAGAAAGTATTTCTCGTAGAAGATCACTAAGAAGTCATTCCAACCTATGGGATTATTCCTTTCCCCATGCATTCTCTTAGTCATTCTCCACCAATGTTCGGCTTCACCTTCTAACATGAATGTTCCAAATAAAACCCGTTGTTCATATGTACACTTAAGAACATCGAACATCTTTTCCATTTGTATCACCCAGTTTTCTGCTTCAGTGGGGTTAGGAGTCCCTTTAAAAGACGGTGGATTCAACTTCTTGAACTGTTCAATAGTACAACTACTTAGTTCAAGATTCCTTGGTGTTCCATTATTCACTTGATGCTCCACAATTCTTGCTTGACTTTCAATTGTCTTGTATTCACCTTCCAGTCCTTCCATACTCGAACCACTAGTTCCTGGAGTTGATCTTGCCTTGGTCATTTTCTACAGTCATGGCCAAACGTAAGATGTATTATACTAGCCCAAGATTGCAATTTAGAAGAACAATGATATATAAATAATTATATATATTTTAATACATGTGGAGGGTTATCACATGAGTCGGATATATAATCATGTATCCATTGTATGGAAACTTAAAATCTATAACGTTCGAAACTTATGTTCAGTAGTCTACGGGTTCACAACCTATGCTCTGATATCACCTCTGTCATGACCCCGACCCAAATAATATTAGGGAACGAGTGTCTTGACATGCCACCACGGCAATAAATATTCCGATTTCATTGTTTCCTTAAATAAATGCAACGAATTTATTATCACATGGTTATGAATCGTAAAATACTGAAAGTAAAGGAATTACGTCATCAGAGCTTTCTAAAGGAAACTTCATATATATTAAAAAAAACAACGAGTTACAACTTAAGAGAAAATTTAAACCTTATTACAAGAGAGCTAGACATGCTCCAAATAAACATTTTACAAAAAAGAGCTCTAAAATCTAAATCTTCAATATAGTCCATTTTCGTTCCGTCTGTGAGCCTAAACGTTTCCTGAAAAATGGTTATTTATGAAACATCAGCTAAAAGCCGAATGAAGTTCAATCTCCAACATTCCAGGGTTTTCAGAAAATAGATACCTATTCAAGTCAAAAGAGAAGGCATATACCTATATGGAGAGGAACTTGCAGTAAATAGATATATATTTTGAAATGATAGTATATATATCACAATTGGATAGCTCAGAATAAGGAGAATGCAACAAATCAAATGTGATATCTTTTTCTTTCAATCATATCATTTTGATGGACAAGTACACTCTAATACCGTATTATACCCCGGTAGTTGAGGGTCAATCGAATATGTTCGTCACAATGCCTTATTTAGGGTACACTAGCGATAACCCAGTTGGGAAGGTCAATCAGTAAAGAGGTCCCTTAGGCCGAATCAGATTTTTAATATTCAATATCCTTTTCAATAATCATTTTAATCGGTATATTTATATGGACAAATATAAACATATCACAATTGAATCAATCATCGGTATCACTTGAATTTTGAAAAAAAAAGCAGTTCATAAAATATATGTAGTTTGCATAATATCATATAATCAAAATACACAAGGAATGTGAGAATACTCACCCAAAATGGAGGTCAAATTTACTGGTATTGGTCTTCGATCACACGTTAATCTGATAAAGATTTAAGTACACATTCTAAGGTCCAGTTTATACTATACTAACCTCTTCTTTTAAAGGATTACTGAATCCCTATTTTTTAAATTTTAAAACTCATTGATCGTAATTGAAGAATTCAATTCATAGTCTTTCCTCATCAGTCGGTTCCTAGTAGAGATGGAGGGTCACAGGGGCACCACTTAAATACCATCTCATTTAGACAGGACATTTCCGGATTCATTCTCAATAGAGATGGAGTGTCACAGTGGCACCACTTAAATACCATCTCATCTAGACAGAACTTCACCGGGCCTAACTTTGGAATTACTTAAATGGGATTTATAATAACGAGCAATTTCTTTAAAAAGAATCATTTTTAAAAGCGTATAATTTCAAACAAGTTTATAAAATCAACTTGGATTTGTTCTAAATTTTAAGTTTTGATTAGTGAATTCTTTATTGTATTTTACCAGCATAACTACTAAGTAAAGCTATAAAATAATAAATTAAAACTATAAAGATGCATTATAACATTAAGATTACCTTAAGATGAATATCCCTAAGAACTTCTTCTTAAACTTTCTCACACTTTCTCTCACTATTTCCTTCTATAATTCTCAAGGAATTGGTGTGAGTTTCAAATGATCCCCAAAGGCCCTATTTATAGTTTTCCAAAGATATCACGGCATTGACACGTGTCCATGCTGACCAAGCTTTTACAATGGGAGTCAGCGTTGACGTGTCGCGTAATGGAGGCATCTTGCAGTCTTATTTCACTGGACTGCGACACGTGTTTTAGCTTCTCCTCTAACGACGACACGTGTTTTGGCTTCTCCTCTAACGACGACACGTGTACGGTGGAGATGTCAAAACCAAGCACGAGGTGGAAAGGTATTAAGGGTATAAGGGTCATTTCGAACCTGAAGGGTATTTTGGTAATTTCACACCATATATTTTCAATATTTCTTATAGGTCCTTGATAATATTTTATTTACGAAAAGGCCCCTTTTTATTTTTCATTTTGGTCCCTGAAACTTTCTTTATTAAAACCAAGTCCCTAAAGTTTCATAAACTTAGATTTTCTACCCCAAAACTTATCACTTAGCTTAGGGTGTGCCATAAAATCTCAATCTGACCCATTTTACCGTTGATTCTTCAAATTTAAAAACGGGATCTGTCATATTAAGAACTCGGAATATCATATATGCAATAATATATCATTATTAGATAGTAAGTGTGACGAAATTGAAAGAAGACAATTATATATTGGCATAAGAAAATGGGGTCATTACAACTAGGACATGATAAAAGAGTATGCATGCGCCAGGAGGTCTCAGTCTAAGGGTGCAGTATATATATATATATATATATATATATATATATATATATATATATATGTATGTATAATGCTGATGAATTATTCTACTGTGTGTGCCTAGTAGAAGAGAAAGATAATAATATTTAAGATAACCCTAGTATGTGAATATTTAACTATAAAATGAGAAATTTATAATTGATAGAAAAATGCTATAATGTATTATCTGGGCGTTATGGGTGAACGTTACGCATTACCGTGTGTAGTAATAAATTTAGTTTTGACTAGTTAAGCGGGGTAGCATAACTAGGACAAGTTAGTTAGGTACGTTAGGCGTGCACACAAAATGAGAGGTGATCAATTCAAGTTAGAGCACGTAAACCTAACATGAATATTATGTTTGCAAACTTTCGCATTTAAACACTTGCTAAATTTTTAAACTGTTTTACTCGGGCTCTGACCCGTTTACTCCAAATCTCTTTTCTTTTGTAAAAACAATTTTTAGGTGCCCAGCCAGAGGGAGGACCAGCTTAGGAGTTTACTATCATTTTTCGTTGTTGTGGTCGATTACAGGTCTTACTTGATAAACTCCTCCATTCCTTTCAGCTCCGATGTATCCTTTATATTATCTCAGTTGGGCATGTCGCCCTTCTTATATTAGCAGTTATTTTTAGAGATATTTTACTTCCTTTACTATTCAGATGTGGATTTAGTTATGACATGGATTATTGTATTAGAGTTTTAGACTGGGGTGTTTGCTCCTGTCATATCTTATTTGATTCAGTATTTTATTAATTGTGGGGTTGATTTATTTAGTATGATGGATGTGATATTTAATTGTTGAATTGTTTTAAATCTTTGCTTGTAAAATAAAAAAAATTAAATTAAATTTGACACCAGCTTTTCAAATACTAAGTGGTTAGTAAATAGTAAAAAAAAATTCGACAGTGATGCTAAGAATGAACCAATCTGAATATTCTGTTTTAATTTAATAAATGTTTGATCACCCGGTATTTAATTAAGCGGGGTGTTACAACTATCTCGTTACAAGGCTTACTTTGCTTTACATCTCACAAAGCACCAAATACATATCCATTCAAATTTTCATCGCTGGCAAAGCATCAATAAAAATTATTTTCCTTTTGGAAACATCAAAGTTGAGAGATGACAAATCTCTACGAAATATGTGGAAGGATTCGTATTGATAACATGTTATGAAATAAAGAGAGAGTGGGAGAGAATAAGAGAACATATTCTTTACTCAATAATGTATAAATAATGGGGGGTGAAGGCGTCTATTTATACACCAGGGTCAACTCCTCACTTGTCTCATAAAATTGATGTGGGACAAGTTATATTCTTTTTTATATGCGAATATTAATCAATAATATTATTTACAATATTATTGTATTTATCTCTATCTTACATACTAATCTTTTTTATTTATCTACATCCTCATGTGTGGCCTTGTGTTTTTTGTGTTTTTTAATTTCACAATTTTTGTGGATGTTTAATAAAAAAAACATTATGTATGTGCCCCCATGCTCATGTGTGGGCGTGTCTTTGACTTTAGTTTATGTGCCCATACTCATGTATACCACATGAACACCGTAATTAATCATCCATGTGCAATATACTATGCTTGCTGGAAGGAACCATGGGACCAAATATACATGTATGAGAATTGATGTCGATGAGCTACCTTAGCTAATTTTTTTTCTTTTCTTTTTCTATGCACCATTCCACTTTATCAAAATCCACATTTTGGTGGTCCCAACTCCCAACTCTCATCAGATAGCTGCAACATTCTTATCTCTATGGATGTTTCGCATTCATATCCCTCTTGGTAAAACTAGACAGGTGTATTTGGACCATTTATATATCAAGCAAGCACTATATTTCCATTTTTTGGATATTAATAACTCGTGATCTGCTAACTAGACAGATGTATTTAGACCTTTTATGTATCAAACACTATTTTTAAAATTATTCCTATTTTTTTAATTAGTAAACTTAATCTCTCACTTGTATTGTATTGCTTAAAATTTAAATAGCTCAAGCAGTATGGCTATGGGTGTTCGGACAGTTTGCGCGCACCTCGATTAATAGTGATCTTAAACTAATGACCATTGAGAAGCAATCCAAAATCTGACCTGCTGAGCTAACACTCGATTGATGGTGCTTATTTTCATATATACGAACTAGTATAAATTTTATTTTATTTTCTTCTTTAGAAAAACTTAGAAACATTTGTATAGTGTTTGGGGCATGTCATTCCATGTCTTAAGGATATTGGAAACCTTAGATGATTACATTTGAACCGGAAAATTTTTATCCTTTTCATAATAATGTGGGTTGTTGCCTTATCTATCCAATGGATGTCCTTAGTTATTCTAACTTCTTCATCCATTTCTTCGTAGAAAGATAAGACCCCTAATTTAGGAGGGCCTCCTAAATATTCATGTCAATTCATTAGGAGAATACTTTGTATTGTGTATTTGTATGATAGAAATACAAGCCTAATTAGTTTTTCAATCCGCGTGATGCGCAAGTGTCATTTAATTTTTGATATATGTACAAATATAGCTATTTTTTTAATAATAACTAAAGCAAAAAGTTCCAATCATAAGAAAAAAAATTAGTCTTTCGAGTTAGATAAATGAACTAGGACAAAAAATTGCTAACCATCTCTATGATTAAATTTTACTTGCATCAAATTATATGAATTTTGTATTAAAAAGGGTAAATATTCTCACTATTCAGACAAATATGTATCAAATTAAAACATCTATAATATTGGGATTTAATTTGATATCTCAAATTTTTTTGGTGTATTGTTAACTTTTATCATACATTTGGTTATTAGGAACAAAAAAATTGAGAAAAGGTAGAGTTTGTTATACTTATTAATATATTTTCCTATATTTTAAGGTTTTAAACAATACGGCTTGGTAACAGATTTGTCACATTATAAAAAGATATAATACAGTTAAAATACAATAAAAACTCATAAAAATGAGTGCATCTACCACCATTTTATTCAAAAAATAAACTTATATTAATGCAAGATTGGTAAAAAGTCTATGCATGAAGAGGTTCCACGCTATTAAAATTAAAAAATCGCAATCCTTTGGAATTACAAATAAACTTATAAAGGACATCTAAGAACTAAAGATTATTTCTTTTGAAGTGTTATATAGTTATTATATATAATTGTTAATTTAATTTAAAACAATCACTAAGGCCCTGTTTGGTTGTCCCAAAATTATAAATTGATCCATTTACAAATTGATCCATTAATTATGTTTGGTTTCATTAATAAAATGATTCGTTAATTGTCTCATTTTAGGACATGTGTAAAATCTGAAATTGGATCAGTTTACAAAAAATGTGAAATGCATCCATTTCAAATAGGAGACACATAAAGTGCATGATCTTCTCTCTTTCCCTCCCATCCCCCCTCTCCCTCCTCCTCTCTATTTCTCTCTTAATTTGTTTTTAACTTTTTTTTTCCTCATAGAACCTTAACATCAATTTCAGATTATTAAACATTGCGTAAAATTGGATTTAAACTCATTTCAAATCCACTCATTTACAATTCACTAATTCACAGTGAACCAATTTATATAATCAAACAATTTGCGCAACCAAACAGGACCTAAATGTATTTAGAATTGAAAGGTCATATACGAACATATAATTATTACAATATAATTTTAGGAAATGATTATTTACAGTCCACACAAATCCATCCCTATTTCACCTCCACTTTTAATAACAATTTGTATTTGTAACCCCTTAAAAGTTTCACTAAAAGTGTTTTGGAGCATGGGACCCCTACAAGAAAAATATATAACAAATGCTGTAATAAAAGAAATTGAGTATGTTTTTATGTTCAACAATTCAAGGCCGACTCACACATTTTGTGTAGCATACTTGTGTCATGGATTGACATTTTAAATGATAATTACTAAGGGGGTGTTTGATTTACAACTAGAATTATGTAATTTGTGTTTAAATATAATTCGGATAAAAACTTGAATTTAGCAAATCAGTTTTTAAATGTTGGAATATTTTTGTGTTATAATCAAGTTTTTATTGTGAATTTTACATTCAATATCATTATATATATATGTGTGTGTGCGCGCGCGCGCTAATTTTATCAAATTTCCAAAAAGTTGTATTTAAAAATAAGTTTATCAAACGCACACCAATATTTATAAACATAAAAAACTTAATTTTAAAATTATATTTAAAAATAATATTTCAATCGAGTTTTCAGAATACATAACCAAACGTGCCCTAAACTTCAAAGTCCAATCAATGCCGAGAGGGCATGTGTCACTTAAAATATATAAGAATTTTGTGTGATAGGGATTTCTATAATATGTACACATTTAAAGGATCGCTGCTGACCCTTGGGGCATTGTCCCCCTCTCTCTCTCCTCATCTTGTTTCTTAGTCCAACCAAACCGTGTCATATGATACATTTAATGCTTTGCCGTTGAGTATTGCAGATATCAAACCAACGGGCCTAATTGATTTGGTACATCTAATGCTACCTAAAATTAGGGATGGCAATTCGTGTTTGTCGTGTCATGTCATATCGGATTCGTGTTACGTATTAGTCAATCATAATTCGACCCATTTAATTAATCGTGTCAGATTAGCAAACACTAATCTGACCTATTTATTATTGTGTCGTGTTCGGGTTGACCCGCATAACCCATTGAGTAAAATATAAAATAATTTTTTTCTTCTCTCTTAACCAATCATACCACTCATAGGGTACAATAACTTAAATTTAATTAATTTTAACTTGCAACACATAAATAATTTATCATCCGATTCGTCATGAATTTTATAGAATGCCTATCAAGATATATAAATTATCTAATATATTATCCATAAAATACGAGTTAAATGGGTCTATTCGTATCATATTCGAATTATACGTGTTTGACACTAATCCAATCCGTTTATTATTCGTGTTGGCAGGTCATGTCATATTCGGGTTCGTGTCAAGAAATCGTCAACCCTAATCCGCTAACTTCGTGTCGAGTTCGTATCGAATTATCATGTCGCGTCAAAAATTGTCCCCCGTACCTAAAACCGTCTTCTTCTACGCTTCTAATCCGTGTACTGTGTGTAAACTAAACTTGTCAAATATCTACAACTTGACTACAAAGTTTGAAGTTGATAGAATTTTCACCAAACATAAATCTTTAAAAAAAAACACCGTCACCAATTCAGTTATCTATTTTTCAACACTACTTGGCAAGAGGATAAATTGTCCCGTGATCATTAGCCGAAGGTTGCTACCTTCCCATTAAAATTTTGAAATTTGTCCTACAACATTAATAAACACCTTTTATATATATATATATATATATATATATATATATATATATATATATATAGTCCTGGTGCGGATCAGTCCGTATTTTAAGAGTGCGGATCGGACATATGTCAGTGAGCCCAGAAAAAAGAGAGAGTGTGCTTATAATTTAGACAATAATTTCTAGGGGCACCGTTAGGTGACACATGTCCGATCCGCACTATTAAAATATGGACTAATCCGCACAAGAGCATTATATATATATATGTAAGAGATTTACTGTGTAATATATTCAAAATTTAAACTATTTTTTTTCATGTATATGAAGATAAAGTTGTTAGTTATAAGTTAAGAAATAGATTTAATTTAATATAGTCTATTACCCGAGTATTGATTGAAACTTTAGTACAAGGTAAAATACTGTGTTTGATTTCCTATTCGTCTTGTTTTAAGATACGGGGCACTTTAATAGATATATATAATTACAGTTATATTAGTTGATTGTGTAGTCGGCAATCTGTGTTGAGGGATTATTTATTTTTTTATATTGTTTTGCAAATGCCGTAGCTATGTAGGAGTGAAATATTTACAATATATAATGAACAGAACATCGTCCTCCTCATTGATTCAGAGTAACCGTTTGTTCTTCAAATACTTTCTGACTAGTGTCTTTAGTTTCTGATGAAGCTAAAATCTGGAAGAAAATGGACTTTATGTAATGGTGAATTCTGAATTGGCAAAAACAATGAAATAAAGAAGATGGACACGGGTAGTTATGTGGTTGTGCACGAGTGATTGGACTTATTAGTCTATTCCGACCACGACATATGTGATATTTCTTTATATTAATGGTGCGTCACTTCTAAATATCTAGAGGCTATGTTACAAGTGCTCGGGGGGCTACAAACTGAAAAATGTAGAAAAGGAGAATTTAAGAGCAAGTATAGAGTAAATGAAGGTAAGCTATCGCACTTGTCTTGGCAGAGTCCACCTAATTCTATGGCAAAATGAAAAAGTCTTAGTACGATCTAGTTATTACAATATAAAATACAACACTTATTGTTATAACATGTCATTTGGATGATGATTTGGTATAATCTGGGACTCATATTATACTACTTCATCTTTCCATAAATGAAGTATTTAGTAATATTTACATATGGAGAAGGTGAAACCTTGCCTATATCGAGTATGGCATTAATGGTGTGACTAATTCTAGAGACACCCTTAAAATTATAACAAAAAATCAGACCGATAATCCGTTAGGCATGTATCGGTTGGTGTTTTAAATAGACCTCGTGTGAACCCCACACATTAATCAATGTGGGTCTCACATATTACAGGTGTGGTTTTTCGATATCATTTTGAGCTTCTCTCGAATGCTTGAGAGGTCAAAGCATTTGCCAGGAGTTTGAATGTGATAGCACGTTTTGACAAAAATTCCCGAGAGAGAGGCGTATCCTTTGAGTGTGAATTCGTCTAGGTTATGGAGAGGAGATGTTTGAGTGCCGATGAACTATCCTAGGTGATGACCTTGGTCTTGGACCCGGGTTCTATTTTCCCAGGTGATTAGAGGTGGTCACGTAAAGTTGTACTAGTTTGAAAAAATAGATTCAGAGTAAAATAATGGATATGAAACTTAACAAGACAATCTAAATTACGGTCAAGTTCACATTTGGGCAAGCCGACATCAATTAGGCAATCAAACTCTTGTTATATAAACTTCACATTTAATTATAATAACTTTTATCACGATGTTGGAAGTAGTTAGCCATTATTATCTCGAGGATAGAGTTATCCAAATATAGCAAGTGAATGCCAGCAAAAACTTTTAGTTAAACAATCTATGGATTTCTTTTTCACATTCCCTTTTTCTATTATATTTTTTTAATAGAACGATGAGTGATTTTGACATGAAACACTTGACCACTTTTCCTAAAACATGCTTACTAGTAAAATCTCCTATAAAACTATAGAAATTTTTTGAATTCCGCACTAGTATTGATGGTTCATCTTTCTAGTTAGTTTTTCTTTTGAACCAAATGAAGTACTACTTTGACATCATATTGAATATTAAAACACCTAACTCAAATTTATTTAAGTGTGGTTAACAATTTCATAAAAATGAAAATATATACAAAGAATTAACGTGCCTCGTGTTATATCTTAATAACAGTGTACACTTGGATCATTTTTGGTACATTATTATAATTTAGATAATGGTAATTCCCGTGAAAGTGGTTGCTGAAACATTTTCACAACGGATTTGAATCATATCACCCGGATTGGTCGAATAGTAAATTCTTGTTCGGAATGAAAAAATAGTGATTGATTATGGGAATCTACACTAAATATGCAGAGCACCCTTCAACAATCTTGTTTCCGTATATCTTATTTACAAAAATTGGCATGTCAACTATATGTTGATTTCTTTATAAAATTATGAATCCAAATATATCTTTAAAAATTAATATTCTAATATATCACCTAGTCATTTATCCAAAAAAAAACAAGAGGCTCATACCAAAAAGCTCCTCAAATGTATTTTAATAAACATTTAGTCCAAGCCTTTTACTTTATTTCAAAAAGTCTTCCACCACGTAAAAACATTCAAAAAAAGAAGTTCCAATGAGGGTCGTCAGAGTACCGACAGTGGGAGGTGGGATGGGGGTGGGGGTGGAGGGAGGTGGGGATGGGGTGCCACTAGCGCGGACCTTTAGAAATAAGAAAATATTAATTAAATCGGTGTTTCAGGAATTTTTGGGAACAAAGTAAAAGGCTTAGACTAAATATGTATTAAAAATGTTTGAGAAACTTTTTGATATTTGATTCAAAAATTAATACATGTAATCTTGTAGAAAAAGAGTGCAAAGAATTTGCAACGAAAGACACTATGAAGACACTGTCACACCCTGCTAAATTCTGGCGTCGGCTGTCACCAAAACTAAGCTGGCGCGAGTAAATAAAATATAATTCTCAGCATGAGACAGATATAAAACATAAATAAATCAATCCCAAATAATCATAACCAACTGTGCGATAAGATAGCCATCACATGCTAAAACTCCAAATAATAATCCAATCACCAATAGTATAAAACTGAATAAACTCCAACTGAATCCATAAAGAAATCTAAATAAAACCCATAATAACTTTGGAACCGAATGGCCCAATCAAAACCATAAACCGTGTCTCAATGTAAATACGACAGAAAGGAAACTAAACTAAACAACTAAGCAGTAATATAAAATAAACTTTAGGTGCACCTCCAAATGATAATCTCCAAATAATCATTTGATGCTTCTCCTGACTTATTCCAAAAAAGCTAGTCAACGCACGAGGTCAGAGCCCCAAGCATGAATACACACTACTCCCCTCAAATAGGGTCCGTGAACCCAGACAGTAGCATTATAAATGATAAATATCACAATGGAATATTTTAATTAATACGAATATAATTAAACAGAGTAGCACAAAACTAACTAACCTCAATAATTGTTATTCACAATGCACACCAATACGATTTTAAATAACTAAATCCCACGTTGTTTATTTAATTAAATTAATCCAAATATCATTCTTCTCACTTTTTATTATAGCGGTCCTCCCACCCCGGGTGGTAATTTCCACCAATTTTCACACTCTCCCTTGCCAAAACGCCAGTTGAATCCATTTACACTGTTGATCCCTCGAAATTTGACAAGGTTCCACATACGACACGACATAAATCGTCATCCGGCCCGTTTAAACTGTCATCTCCCGCATATTATGTCGCCACAAATTTTAAAAGTCGTTTTTATCTTAGGTATTAATTCTCATTTCTCAATTTCACAATTTTCAAATCACCCCAACCTTTTAATCGATGTGAGATTCTCAAAATACCCCTTAGTCCCATACCTAAGGGTACCCAAGTACACATACAACCTATCCTACATATAGGATGAATCACCAATATAAAACACGTCCTAGTCTTATACCTAGGCTAGCGCAATGATGATATAATGTAAAAATCTGCCCCAGTCCGAAATATAAAATCCCTATGAATTTATACAAATTAGTCTCATACCTAGCAAGCATCCTAAAATACGGTTGAGCAATATACTATTCAAAAGCCCCTCGTCCCCGCAATGGAAAACATGAATATAATAAATCACACAAAACACAATTCATAAGAATAACATAGCAATTAACCATAAAGATCCTAATTCAATTTAATTCAATGAATAACACCATCGTTGTTTTCAACATAATTATTTGCGTTTAATAATGTTAAATTAATTAACATGCAATAATCTTCAATATGACATAACAGTTCTCTTTTATAACTCATCTAATTTTTATAAGTGTGAACGCGTCCGATTAACAACATAAATAATCTCATGAAAATTTTATATGAGAACCTACGCCCAAAACCATACAAACCCAAAAACCTAATCTACGCACCCAAGGGTTTCAAAGATTAAATCATATTCAAAATTTTCATAAAAACAGTCCCAAAATTTAGTGTCCACTTTTTCTAACTAAGTTGCTAATTGATTTTAATCAAAAACACATGATTAAGGGTTTAGGCGACACTTAAAACGCATAATACTAAAGGAAAGGAATAGAGTATTCATGCATGTGATTTAGATGAAGAAGATCTGAGCTGACAGTTGGATTCCTCTCCAAAAATTAATAAAGAGTCGTTCTTGAACAATCTTGATAAAACACCAATTAAGCCTTCAAATATTGAGTCAAACACTTGATTATGTTTGGGGCTAAAGTTTGTAGATGAAAGAGAATAATTTTGGAAAGGTCTTCTGGTTAAAAAGTTGATGAAAAAGTGATTTGAAAAGCCAAGCCACGAATGTGTTGTGATATATAAAGGATTAAAAGTTTGATTAGGAAAAGAGTTCTAATCAGATACAAACACTAAAATAAATATTTCGGACGATCGGACATTTGAAATTGGCTAAAATTTGAGGGCATAGTAGCTGAAGACGAGAGGAAGTTGCGCAAAAAATTTGAGCTCGATTGGATGGTCGAATATTTTTTTTTCTGGAGAGTTTTATGTTTCGAGGACTCTTAGAGTATTTTATGTTTCGAGGACTCTTCTCCCCAAGACTTATATAAAGTCATATTAGAAGTCTTGTAATCTAGCTTTCCGAATTCCGAATATAAAAGCCAACATATTTAATTATAAAATAATTAAATTCAAAAAAAAATTCTAATATCCGAATTAATTAATAAAAACATAGGGTGTTACAGACACATTCCTTTTTGTTGCTACAATACTTTTCTTTCTGTCATGCTCATGAAAAAATCTTAAAGATGTATACAAAAAGAAGATAATAATAATAATAATAATAATAATAATAATAATAATAATAATAATAATAATAATAATAACAATAATAATAATAGTAATGATGATGATGACGATGATGATGATGATAGTTAAAAGATACTATATTATTCCCCTCATTTAATTCATTAAATGGGTTGGACCCACCAAATATCTTACCACTAAAAGTGTCGCACAATAATCTCACTTGCGAGATTCGAAGGAAACTGCTCGTGAGAAGTACCAATTCACCTGATAAAAGAAAAAGTAATAAGCACCAGGGATATAATCTTGCATACGCACGTTTGTGTATGTTTAGCAGTGATTCACCCTTAAGGTTGACATATTGAATTACATATAATCTGTCAAATTGTAACACTGCAATGCCCCCGTGGAGGTAAGCAAGTTTTCTAACCATGTATACCATTGTATAAGCAATTCGATTTATTTTTCATTGCACTTGTTATCTAGATTGTTGGATTTCATGTTATTTTGTACTTTTCCTTTTATATTTGGGTCAGTTATATATTGGGCTTTAGATGTTTTTTAGTCTATCTTATTTCTTTATTTTTGTATCATTTATGTTCTAGAATCATCCATATATTAGTATAAATACATTTATTTGCCCACTATTTTCGGTAAGTCATTTCATCATAAAAATCTTCTTGGTATCAGAGTCAAACCAAAGAAAACTCTATAACTACCTTTCTTTACATTCCCTTTAACCATCTCACCCTAACCTTAACCCTCAAACCCTAACTCCTCCAGATCTAATTTAAATCCTAAACCACCGTTATTTCTTACCTAATCATGCCAAAACTCTAGCCCCTTTAACCCTAACAACTTCACAACCTCTTTATCCCCCCAAACTAAGGTCGCGACCTCTCTCTTTGAAATTCCAAGTCGTGAACCCTCCATTTTGGTAATGTTCAGGTTATGAAACCCTCTTTGGTAGGGTTTGGACCTATATACCCTATTTAGGATTTCTTTCTTTTGATGTAATGTGTTAAGCTTGCACATTTTTCGGTGATTTAGGGTTATCGGTGTTTTTGGCAGCATTTTTTGGTGTTTTTAGTGGTATTTTGTGATTAGTTTCCATTCTTTTGGCCTTTTTAAGGGATTTTGTGATAATTTTATGTTTTGGGGATATTTTTTGAAGTGTTATGGAGGTTTTTCGTGATTATTGATGTGTTTTATTGATGGTTCTTGATTGGAGGTTGATATACTCTCAGTAAATTTCTTTACAATTTAGGGTTTTGAATGGCAATTTTGAGTAGAATAAAAAACACTTTTCATTAGCAAAACATAACTCATTTCAATTGGGTACAAGTCCTCGTATGAATGGATACAAATTTGCTTTGAAATCACGTCTCGGTAATGAGGATATAATTTATAGACATCCTTTGAGATCCTGGATGACCCAAGTTCTTGATACCACTAGTCCTTGGGTGCATCCTCCGCCATGGGCGGACGATTCTTCTCATATCACCACCATTTGTCATGTTTGAGCTTCAAAGCCTACTTGGATGTTAGATTCTGGAGACATTGATCACAAGACGGGGGAGTTATCTCTTATTTTCTTACCCATCATTTCCATTTGTCAGTACGTTCGTATTACGGATGGCTTCCATACACGTATCCATAGCAAAGGAGAATTTTTTTTATCTCCTAATATACTCTATACTTAGTTTTGCATTATTCGAATTTTTATTTTAATCTATTATCTGTTAGCCAACTTGCTAAATATATCAATTATATCGTCGTGTTCTTTCCTGCCCATTGCCTCTTATAAGACTTGAGTTTGAAGAGGAATATTAGCAGTGGTTATAAGCGTGATGGGTTGTACTATATCGGGGACCACGACCACAACCAAAACTTCTAACCTCTATTCTTAGTGCATCTGTCTTATTGAGTTCCAGTTCTTATAAGGTTTGACTCCGGACCTTTCATTTATGGCATACTCATTTAGGGTATGTCAAATCTTAATACCTATATTTGATATCTCCTTCCCTTTTTATAGAAGTCAGGGAAAAAGGTTCTTATGTAATGTTTGTGAGATCTCTAAGCATATTAGGACTAGCCACATACCATATATGAATCGTGCTCCTAATATATTCGATTTGATCCAATCTGATGTGTGGGGACCATCCCATGTTAGTTTCTTTTCTGGTCATCATTATTATGTGACATTTATTGATGAAAATTCTTCATGTACGTTAGTGTATCTTCTTAAAAAATTAGAAGTCCTCCCCTTTGTTCTACAATTCCTTCAAATTATTAAGACCCAATTTAAGACAGTGGTCCATAACATTCGATCTGATAATAAGCGTGAGTATCTTTCTAATTAATTTCAATTCCAACTTAATCGTAAAGGTATCCTTCACCAACTCACTTGTCCATATACACTCGAGCAATATGGGGTTGTGGAATGGAAAATTACGATCTAATGGAATTTGTTCAGTGCTTATCTAGTAATATGAAGGTGCCCAAGTCTTATTAGCACTCGGTTGTCCTTATCGCTACTTTCATCGTAAATCATACCCCAAGTCGAATTTTAGGTGTAAATCACCCCTTCAGTGTCTTCATCCCGATAATCCCTTATTCTATATCCTCCCTCGAGTATTTGGGTGTACGTGTTTTGTTCATAACCATAGTCCCTCTCGATATAAACTTGATAATAAATTTATTTGGTGATTTTTTATTGGGTACTACTCATTGTTTAAGGCGTATTTGTGTTATGACCAGGTGTCCAAACACATGTATCACTCTCTTGATGTTATATTCCATGAGGATATCCCTTTTATGGGGGGTGACTAATCCAGAATCACCTATACCGATATCACTCGTGAATGAGGCTTCACCTCTTGCTCGACTTATTCTTTTATTTGATGAGACTCCTTCTCCCCCACTTTCGGAGCCCTCCCTATAGGTTTATTCCCATCGCCATTGTCTACCTTCACTAGATCCCTTTCCAGTGTCGTGTAGCTCACCATCTCCTTTACCACTTCCTACTGATTTCCAAACTTATCATTCTATTTCTCAACACATTTACAATGATAGTCTTTGGTACCTATCGATTATATCTAGGCCAACTTTAATCCATTTTTATTCCTCATCTGTGGTTAAGTCTCTCTATAATCCTAACTGAACATAATCGATGAAAGTGGAAAATGGATGATTTGGATTGAAATGGTACATCGGAGCTTGTGTCCTTACCTCGTGGGGAGAATACAGTTGGATGCAAATGAATTTTTAGTGTAAAATATTTGGTCGATGGATCCATGGATCTCTATAAGGTGCAGTTGGAGGCTAAGGGATTTACTCAAGTCTTGAGGAAGGATTTGGATGCTACTTCTGCCCCTATGGATAAGTTTAATGAAGTTAGATTATTAGTTTCACTTGTGTCCTATCATTCTTGGTCTCTACATAAGTTGGACGTCAAGAATGTTTTTTACATGGTGATCTATAAGAGACAATCTATATGGACCCTCTTCTGGGTTTTCGAGATTAGGGGTATACCGAGAAAGTGTCATCTTCGAAAGATACCTTATGTCTTAAACAATAACCTCAGTTTTGGTTTAGTCATTTTAGTGAGGTGGTTCTCTCCATGAGTTTTAGTATGTGTTGTTCTGATCATACATTTTTCATCTTTCGTTATCTCCCTGGTAGATGCATCATCTTATTGTTATATATGGATGATATTATTATTATTATTATTATTATTATTATTATTATTATTATTATTATTATTATTATTATTATTATTATTATTATTATTATTATTATTATTATTATTATTATTATTATTATTATTATTATTCTTATTATTATTATTATTGTTATTATTATTATTATTATTATTATTATTATTATTATTATTATTATTATTATTATTATTATTATTATTATTATTATTATTATTGTATGGTATGATGATGGGATTACCGAATTAAAATGATATATTAACAAGGTGTTTGATGTGAAGGACTTAGATCCTTTCCTTGAGATTAAGGTGGCTTGATCCTGACACCGAATATATTGGTCCCAACAGAAGCACATTTTGGATCTTCTTCAGAATACCAAGATGTTATGTTGTCATCCAACTTCTACACCTATGGACCCCGACATGAAGCTCTCCGCCGAGATGGGTGATTTGAATCATGATCCTTCATTTTATCAAATATTTGTTGGTCCAAATTAGGAAATATAAATGGGCCGTCAGTACTGATATTGAAACCATAAAGCAGTCCCCTTGGTACCTGATTACATTTCCATTCTAGTCATTTCTCTCGATTTACATGTCTCTTGCCATTTTGTAAAGACCAAGAGTGTTTTTATATATAACAACAGTGCCAACAGCATTGTTGTTATATATAACAACACTGTTGTTTTATATATATATATATATATATATATATATATGTTAGTGGTTATTTGAAAAATGTCACCAAATTCTTCTTGGTTCCAATCTCTCGGTACCTTTTTAATCTTCTTTAAATTTTGCGAATGGGAAAACAGTGGATTACCTTTAACAAAAAAATCCCAGTCCTGAATTAGCAATTCAAAACCACTATGCCTACACTATTATCATCTAACTAAGTAAAAGCATTCAAGAGTAATGGAGCATGATTCCAAGCAGCCTTGTTTAGGTGATCTAACGAAATTCTTTAAAACAACGATTGAAATGGAACATTTATCAGCATCTTTTCAATTCTTTCCCAAATAGTAGCATCTCGTTCCCTCTTATTCCACCAAGTAAAATGAGTTATAGAAAAGCTCATGTCTTTTTATCTAGAGTTCTAAATGCAATCTAAAAATTCATTAGCAACATTCAATTCATAAGGAAGACCTCCTATTCTATTAGAAGAATGAGACACTATGTTAAAATGTCCTCCTAATACCCAAGGGACATCAGTAGACATAAATTGGATACATCTCCATAAAGGTAGAAAATCAATTATATTGCAGTTGGAATAAATAATAGAAATTTTGGTAAAATTTTGGAGAGAGGGGTGGGAAACTTTCAAGGGCATACACTGATGCATCTGAGATATAACGTTAACTGAAACTCCATGCTTGTAATATCAACAAATAGAATTAACTGAAAGGGAATCATCATTCTTGAAACATAATTTCCTTCTTAATTCTTCCAATTTTGAAGCATCAAGTTTAGGTTCTAAACATATGATTTATGGCATTTACTCCTAATATGTCCCCCGAACCTCAAATTCATGTGTAAAATATTATTAACTATGGTTTGGTCTTAACTTAACTACTGCAAAAAAAAATGATAATAAAATAAGTAAAGATGATTATGTACCTTACTCACATCTTCTTGTTAGACTTGAGGATCTCATAGCGTAAATCCCAATTTTGGCAATTCACTTGGACAGGGGCATTATTGATGAATTTATGATGAATACACAAAGTCATCTAGTTCCAATTTTGGCTACATCGATTAAAGTTGAGATCAATTAACTGCTTATCGAAAATGCTCCTACTAAAAATAGAGTTCCAAATGATATGTCTTAGTCTTAAGGAAAGTAGAAGAACAAATAAGAAAAAAACATAATTCCCCTCTTATGGAACTTCTTTCCTCTCAACAATTTATCTGATTGGTCCAAAATGTGAATCGATAAAACATTAGGATAGTGAGATAAGGCTATGATCAGGATCAAAATACAATATGCAAAATAAAAGTAAAAACATGCTCAAGTTCACATTGACTGGACAAATCCTCGTACTAGAAGAGCCAAGGAGAGCCATGGACATCAGCCACTTTGTAGTCAGCTCGGCCAGGGTTGAGAAATAACCTAACTCCATTAGCTGACACCATTAGAGTGAGCATGTACCTTGTTATAGGATGATGTCAGCATCAAAATACACGTGCTCATGGAGAAGATATGCAAATATTCTCACCATGTGCTAACAATTAATTTGTTATTATTCTCTCACTATAATTGTTAAACATGCACTCACCTCACCTATAAAGGCGAGACACGTGGTTTTCTCTCTTCTCTCTCCTAACTGCCTATAAATAACACAAACTAATCTCATGTGAGGTATGATACTTTTATTTTACTATTATGTTGTCCAATTCTAGAGGGGCCTTGAGAGCTTGTAATATGTACTCTCTAATGGCATTTTCCCAATAATTAATAAATTCACTTGCACCTGTGGACGTAGGCACCAAATTAGGCTCAACAACATAAATTCGATTATTTTCCTATATCTCTTTACTCTTTAATTTAATATTGTGTTTGTATTTTAGTAATTCAATCTCCTATATGTGTATGTGCTAGTTATTAATAAATTTAGCTGAGATAAACCATATACCATTTCCTAGCGATAAAAAAGAATAAGGCAGCATTATTAGCGATAGGATATCTTTTTAGATTATGGTGAAGACATAAAATAATGTAGGTAAATTATGTGTATCTTTTTAGATTCGGTTTTCAAATTGGTTTTGATCAAATGTTTGATGCATTTAATAAAATTATTTTTATCAAAGTTGGGATATCTTCTATATGTTCTGGTATATTGGAAAATAATTTATACATCATAAAATTTGCATCACCAATGATGCTAAATAATTAAATGAATAAGGTTAATGGATATTCATTAAAAACAAGTTTCCTTCTCAATTGAATAAAACACAATTTTGGTACTTCTGCTTAGGTAATTTTATTCTAAAAGGAATGCAAAAACTGGTTTAGAAGGAAAAATTGAGTTAATTGGAAGTGGGGGCGCTTTCCGTATGTAATTCAAGTTTGTAATGCAAAATCACCGAGTGGCCCTTCACAATCAAAAGTCCAAATATGTGTTGAAAATTACTCAATCCGATATATGAGTTTCATGACTATCCAGTAAAATATATGGTTTTGAGTCATTCATAAATTTAATTAATGACTACTTAAGGTATTGATATGTTTTCCTCATGCACTACATGTCTGAAGCCTTTGATTAGTTCAAAGTGAATAAGACTAAGGTGGAGCATAGGTGAGGTAAACTAATCCAAACTTCCTGTCTATAATTCCATTTTAGGACTCATTTGTCGGATGTAGGTATTATATTCTAATTTTCAACACCAGTTATTCCTCTTCATAATGGTGAAGGGGAAGGAAGAAATGACTCTTTTAGATATGATGAGGTCCATAGTTAGTTATTCAAGACTGTGACATTCGTATTAGGAGTTTACATAAGAAGCGGTTGTGTACATTCTTAATTTAGTTTCATCTAAATTGGTCTATTCAACGCCCATGGGACTGTGGAGTTGTAAGATCATTCTACAACATGTTTGGGTCTACGATGCCCGACATTCATGTTGTGGAAGGAGACAAGATAGTTGGAATCAAGGACATAAGCATGTCTATTTATTGGTTATCCCAAATATTATAAAGGTAGTTTATTTCATATTCCTAAGCATAAGAAGGTCGTTAATGACATTAACGCTCTGTTCTTCAAAAATGATCATTTAATAAACCACGAGCACAAAAGTAATCTAGTCTGACAAGATAAAAAGGAATGTCATATTACCAATGTTTTTTGACCACCCATACAAGATGAAATACATCTTAATATCAATGATGCATCAGATAGTGATTGTGGTGGCATTACCGATGATTACGTAACACATGTCACCTATATTGGATAACAAATGGTGTTACGTCTTAGTGGGAGCATCAAAAGATATTTTGACCAGCTAGTGTTTTGGGTGAATAGTTTGGTGATATCCAAAGGGAAAACAAATCGGGTCCAAGATCTATGATGAGAAATTCCAAGACAAGATCTTTTGACTTTGACTTATGACTATAAATACCAAGATGGATTTGATGTATTCAAATCGAGTTTTAAGGGCTTGTAGACTTGGAGATGGGAAAAAATCCATCGAATGAAGTGAGCCTATAAGAAATTAAAAGATAAATGGATAAAAGATGGAAACCTTCAAGGAAAGGCTTTTTGCGAAAAGGTTTACTCTAAAAGAAAGGAGCGGAGTTTATGTATGGTGGTATTGCCTCATTTTTTGATGATAATAGAAATACCCACCAAAAAGCATGTGCTATTACACCGCAATGAAATTGTGCAAATGAAAGAAAGTAACGACATATTACAGAGGTAACTCGTTATCTTCTTATGGATATGGGAGTGCCTAAATCATATTTGGATAATGTAACCTTAATTGTGGTATCTAATTAATCACATGTCATCTCGGTTTATTATCAACCAATCTCCCTTCTTTGTTTTACACCCTAAATCTTCTTTATTTTATGTTCTTCCAAAAGTCATTGGGTGTGTTTGTCATGTTCACCTTCATCACAGGACAGATAAAATGGACCCTTAGGCAGTCTAGTGTATATTTTTAGGATATTACGCAACTCAAAAGGGATATAGATGTTATAACCCCACCACTCATCATAGTATTGTATCCATAGATGTTACATTATTTAAGTCAGTTCTTTTTTATCTTCTATTTGGGATTGTTTACAGGGGAGACTCCTCTTAGTATAGAGAACCCGCCTTTTACTCAAACTGAATGTCCTCCTCCATTGCATGTTCCTATTCATTGGGAGTTTGTATTTATGTCTATTTCTACTAACACTAATGGTTTGTAGTGGAGAAACGACCCACTTGTTTATACTAAAAGAGAAAAATAGGCCATTACATTACCCTGGGACCATGATGTCTCTCCTAATTTAGGTAATCCCTCAGCTGATATTGATGTTCATATTCCCCTTCGTAAGGGTGCTCGTGATTGTAAAAAATAGCTTATTTCTTAGTTTGTCTTTTATAATATCGTATCTTATACATATAGTGCCTCACTTCCTCTATATCTTTTATTTATATTCCTACTAAAGTTTCAATTGCTTTCATCAAATCCAATTAAATAGAGTCATTGTTGAGGAAATGGAGGCTCTTGAGAAAATTGGTACATTGGATATTGTTCAATTGCCTAAAGGAGAAAAGGAAGAACGATGCAAATGGGTATACACAATAAAGTATTAAGCTGATGAAAAAATAGAGAGATACAAAGCTCAGCTAGTTGCAAAAGGCTTCACTAAAACTTGAGGGATAGATTACTATGAGACATTTGCTCCATTTACCAAGATGAACTCCATACATGTCCTTGTCTCCTTGGTAGTAAGTTTATCTTGGCCACTACATCAGTTGGATATAAAGAATGTCTTCCTTCATAGTGATCTAGAGGAAAAAATGTATATGATGATGCCTCTAGAATTCAAGCTTGCTGATGGTCAGGATTTACGGTACAAATTAAATAAGGTCATGTATGGACTGAAATAGTCTCCATGTCTGGTTGGAGAGATTTAGCACAACAGTGAAGAGGGTGGGGTACACACAGAGTCAGGAGAATTATAGTATTTTCATAAAATGGTATCAAGATTGCACTACTTCCCTTTTTGTATATGTGGATGATATTGTTATCGCTCGAGATGATCCTGAAGAGATATAGTGCATGAAGTCTTTCTTGGGAACATAGTTCGAGGTTAAAGACCTTCGATTACAGAGATACTTTCTTTAAATAGAAGTGTGTAGATAAATGAATGGAGTGTTCATATCTCAACAAAAGTATATATTAGATATGTTGGTTGAAACAGTTTAACTTCGAGCTAGAACATCTAATACTCCCATTGAGCATAACCATTAGCTAAATGACACAAATAACGAGTTTTTTTATGATATGGGGAGATTTCAGCATTTTCTTTGGAGAGTATTTTACTTATCTCTCACTTGCTCGGATATAGATTATGTTGTTAGTGTGATTAGTCATTTTATGCATGCTCTATAGTATTCTCACCTAGAGGAATCGTATCATGTTGTTTGTTACCTCAAAATTTCACCTCGTAAAGGGATATTATTTGGGAGATATGGTCACTTACGTATCAAAGCATATACCTATGCTAATTGGGTAGGGTTTATGATTGATCGATGATCAATTCAGGATATTGCACATTTGTTGGTGGTAATGTTGCTTCCTGGCAAAACAAGAAACAATTTGTAGTAGCTAGATCTAGTGCAGAGGTTGAGTTTAGATCCATAACACATGAATTGTTATGGTTACGAACTACGTTAAATGAGTTGGGATATTCGTTACAGGAGATAATGAACTTGTATTGTGATAACAAGGTTGTCATTAGTACTTCCCACAATAGGGTCCGTGAACCCAGACAGTGGCATTTTACATGATACATATCATAATGGAATATTTTAATTAATACTAATATAATTAAGTGGAGTAGCAAAAAACTAACTAACCTCAATAATTGTTATTCACGATGCACACCAATATGATTTTAAATAATTAAATCCCAAGTTGTTTATTTAATTAAATTAATCCAAGTATCATTCTTCTCACTTTTTATTATAGCGGTCCTTCCGCCCCGGGTGGTAATTTCCACCAAAGTTTTACACTTACCCTTGCCAAAACGCCAGCCGAATCTGTTTAAACTGTCGATCCCTCACAATTTGACAAGGTGCCACACACGACACTACATAAATCGACAGCCGACTCATTTAAACTGTCATCTCCCACATATTATTTTGCCACAAATTTATATAACCGTTTTTATCTTAGGTATTAATTCTCATTTCTCAATTTCACAATTTTCAAATCACCCCAACCTTTTAATCGACGTGAGACCCTCAAAATACCCCTCAGTCCCATACCTAAGGGTACCCAAGTACACATACGTCTTATCCTACATATAGGTTGAATCACAAAAATAAAAACACGTCCTAGTCTTATACCTAGACTAGCTCAATGATGATATAATGTAAAAATCTACCCCAGCACGAAATAAAAAATCTCCATGAATTTACACTAACTAGTCCCATACCAAGCAAGCATCCTAAAATATGGTTGAGCAATACACTATTCAAAAGCCCCTCGTCCACGCAACGAAAAACGTGAATATAATAAATCACACAAAACACAATTCATAAGAATAACATAGAAATTAACCATAAAGATCCCAATTCAATTTAATTCAATGAATAACACCATCGTTGTTTTCAACATAATTACTTGCGTTTAATAATGTTAAATTAATTAACATGTAATAATCTTCAATATGACATAATCGTTCTCTTTTATAAGTCATCTATTTTTTATAAGTGTGAACGCATCTAATTAACCACATAAATAATCTCATAAAATTTTTACATGAGAACCTACACCCAAAACCATACAAACCCAAAAATCTAATCTATGCACCCAAGGGTTTCAAAGATTAAATCATATTCAAAATTTTCATAAAAGCAGTCCCAAAATTTAGTGTCCACTTTCTCTAATTAAGTTGCTAATTGATTTTAATCAAAAACATTTGACTAAGGGTTTAGGTGACACTTAAAACGCATAATACTAAAGGAAAGAAATAGAGTATTCATGCATGTGATTTAGATGAAGAAGATCTGAGTTGACAGTTGGATTCCTCTCAAAAAATTAATAAATAGTCATTCTTGAACAATCTTGAAAAAACACCAATTAAGCCTTCAAATGTTGAGTCAAACACTTGATTAAGTTTGGGGATAAAGTTTTTAGATGAAAGGGAATAATTTTGGAAAGGTCTTCTGGTCGAAAAGTTGATGAAAAAGTGATTTAAAAAGCCAACCCACGAATTTTTTGTGATATATAAAGGATTAAGAGTTGGATTAAGAAAAGAGTTCTAATCAGATACAAACACTAAAATAAATATTTCAGACGATCAAATCGTTGAAATTGGCTAAAATATGAGGGCGTAGTAGCTGAAGACGAGAGGAAGCTGCGCAAAAAATTTCAGGTCGATTGGACGGTCGAATATTTTTATATTTTTTTCTAGAGAGTTTTATGTTTCGAGGACTCTTAGAGTGTTTTATGTTTTGAGGACTCTTCTCCCCAAGACTTATATATACTCATATTAGAAGTCTTGTAATCTAGCTTTCCGAATTCCGAATATAAAATCCAACATATTTAATTATAAAAATAATTAAATTCAAAATTTAATTTTTTTCTAATGTCCGAATTAATTAAATAATTAATTAATAAAAACACAGGGTGTTACAGACATATTCCTCTTTGTTGCTACAATACTTTTCGTTCTGTCATGCTCATGAAAAAATCTTAAAGATGTATACAAAAAGAAGATAATAATAATAATAATAATAATAATAATAATAATAATAATAATAATAATAATAATAATAATAATAATAATAATAATGATAATGATGATGATAATGATGATGATGATGATGATGATGATAGTTAAAAGATAATATATTATTCCCCTGGTTTAATTCATTAAATGGGTTGGACCCAGCAAATATCTTAGCACTAAAAGTGTCGCACAATAATCTTACTTGGGAGATTCGAAGAAAACGGCGCGTGAGAAGTACCAATTCACCTGATAAAAGAAAAATTAATAAGCACCAGGGATATAATCTTGCATACGCACGTTTGTGTATGTTTAGTAGTGATTCACCCTCAAGGTTTAGATGTGGAATTACATATAATCTGTCAAATTGTAACACTGTAGTGCCCCCGTGGAGGTAAGAAAGTTTTCTAATCATGTATACCATTGTATAAGCAATTCGATTTATTTTTCATTGCACTTGTTATCTAGATTGTTGGATTTCATGTTATTTTGTACTTTTCCTTTTATATTTGGGTCAATTATAAATTGGGCTTTAGGTGTTTTTTAGTCCATCTTATTTATTTATTTTCGTATCATTTATGTTCTAGAATCACCCATATATTAGTCTAAATACATTTATTTGCCACTATTTTGGGTAAGTCATTACATTATAAAAATCTTCTTGGTATCAGGGTCAAACCAAAGAAAACTCTAATGCTACCTTTCTTTCCATTCCCTTTAACCATCTCTCCCAAGCCTTAACCCTCAAACCCTAACTCCTCCAGATCTAATTTAAACCCTAGACCACCGTTCTTTCTTACCTAATCACGCCGAAACTCTAGCCCCTTTAACCCTAACAACGTCACAACCTCTTTATTCCCCACACTCAGGTCGCGAACTCTCTCTTCGAAAATCCAAGTCGTGAACCCTCCATTTTTGTACTGTTTAGGTTATAAACCCTCTTTGGTAGGGTTTGGACCTATATAACCGTATTTAGGATTTCTTTCTTTTGACGTAATGTGTTGAGCTTTCACATTTTCGGGTGATTTAGGGTTTTCGGTGTTTTTGGCTGCATTTTTTGGTGTTTCCAGTGGTATTTTGTGACTGGTTTCCATTCTTTTGGCCTTTTAGGTGTTTTTGTGATAATTTCATGTTTTGGAGATATTTTTTGAAGTGTTATGGAGGTTTTTCATGATTATTGATGCGTTTTATTGATGGTTCTTGATTGGAGGTTGATATACTCTCAGTCAATTTCTTTATAATTAGGGTTTTGAATGGAAATTTTGAGTATAATACAAAACACTTTTCATTAGCGAAACGTAACTCGTTTCAATTAGGTACAAGTCCTCGTATGAATGGATACAAATTTTCTTTGAAATAACGTCTTGGTGATGAGGATATTATTTATAAACATCGTTTGAGATCCTGGATGACAAAGTTCTTGATACCACTAGTCCTTGGGTGCATCCTCCGCCATGTGCATACGATTATTCCCATATCACCACTATTTGTCATGTTTGAGCTTCAAAGCCTACTTGGATTTTAGATTCTCGAGCCACTGATCACAATATGGGGGAGTTATCTCTTATTTTCTTACCCATCATTTCCATTTGTCAGAACGTTCGTATTACGGACGGCTTCCATACACGTATCCATAGCAAAGGAGAATTTTGTCTATCTCCTAATATATTCTATACTTAGTTCTGCATTATTCGAATTTTTATTTTAATATATTATCTGTTAGCCAACTTGCTTAATATATCAATTGTGTCATCTTGTTCTTCCCTACCCATTGCCCCTTACATCGATTAAGGATGAGATCAATTAAGGCCCGAAATAAAAAAATCTCCATGAATTTTCACTAACTAGTCCCATACCAAGCAAGCATCCTAAAATATGGTTGAGCAATATACTATTCAAAAGCCCCTCGTCCCCGCAACGAAAAACGTGAATATAATAAATCACACGAAACACAATTCATAAGAATAACATAACAATCAACCATAAAGATCCCGATTCAATTTAATTCAATGAATAACCCCATCGTCATTTTCAACATAATTATTTGCGTTTAATAATGTTAAATTAATTCACATGCCATAATCTTCAATATGACATAATCGTTCCCCTTTATAAGTCATCTAATTTTTATAAGTGTGAATGCATCTGATTAACCACATAAATAATCTCATAAAATTTTTACATGAGAACCTACACCCAAAACCATACAAACCCAAAATCTAGTCTACGCACCTAAGGGTTTCAAAGATTAAATCATATTCAAAATTTTCATAAAAACTGTCCCAAAATTTAGTGTCCACTTTCTCTAATTAAGTTGCTAATGGATTATAATAAAAAACATATGATTAAGGGTTTAGGCGACACTTAAAACGCATAATACTAAAGGAAAGGAATAGAGTATTCATGCCTGTGATTTAGATGAAGAAGATCTGATATTGCAGTTGGATTCCTCTCGAAAAATTAACAATGAGTCGTTCTTGAACAATCTTGAAAAAACTCCAATTTAGCCTTCAAATATTGAGTCAAACACTTGATTAAGTTTGGGGCTAAGGTTTATAGGTGAAAGGGAATATATTTGGAAAGGTCTTCTGGTGAAAAGTTGATGAAAAAGTGATTTGAAAAGCCAAACCACGAATTTGTTGTGAGATATAAAGGATTAAGAGTTTGATTAAGAACAGAGTTCTAATCAGATACAAATACTAAAATAATTATTTCGGACGATCGGACCATTGAAATTGGCTAAAAATTGAGGGCATAGTAGCTGAAGACGAGAGGAAGCTGCACAAAAAATTTCAGCTCGATTGGACGGTCGAAATTTTTTATATTTTTTCTAGAGAGTTTTATGTTTCGAGGACTCTTAGAGTGTTTTATGTTTTGAGGACTCTTCTCCCCAAGACTTATATATACTCATATTAGAAGTCTTGTAATCTAGTTTTCCGAATTCCGAATATAAAAGCCAACATATTTAATTATAAAAATAATTAAATTAATTTTTTTTCTAATATCTGAATTAATTAAATAATTAATTAATAAAAACACTGGGTGTTACAGACACATTCTTCTTTGTTGCTACAATACTTTTCTTTCTGTCATGCTCATGAAAAAATCTTAAAGATGTATACAAAAAGAAGATAATAATAATAATAGTAATAGTAATAATAATAATAATAATAATAATAATAATAATAATAATAATAATAATAATAATAATAATAATAATAATAATGATGATGATGATGATGATGATGATGATGATGATAGTGAAAAGATACTATACAATTCCCCTGGTTTAATTCATTAAATGGGTTGGACCCACCAAATATCTTAGCACCAAAAGTGTCGTACAATAATCTTACTTGGGAGATTCGAAGAAACGGCTCGTGATAACTACCAATTCACCTGATAAAAGAAAAATTAATAAGCACCAGTGATATAATCTTGCATACGCACGTTTGTGTATGTTTTCTAATCGATCTTAGCCTTAATAGAGGTAAGAAAGTTTTCTAACCATGTATACCATTGTATAAGCAATTCGATTTATTTTTCATTGCACTTGTTATATAGATTTTTGGATTTCATGTTATTTAGTACTTTTCCTGTTACATTTGGGTCAGTTATATATTGGGCTTTAGGTATTTTTTAGTCAATCTTATTTCTTTATTTTCGTATCATTTATGTTCTAAAATCATCCATATATTAGTATAAATACATTTATTTGTCCACTATTTTGAGTAAGTCATTACAACATAAAAATCTTCTTGGTATTAGAGTCAAACCAAAGAAAACTCTAATGTTACCTTTCTTTCCATTCCCTTTAACCATCTCACCCTAACCTTAACCCTAAAACCCTAACTCCTCCAGATATAATTTAAACCCTAATCCACCGTTCTTTCTTTCCTAATTACGTCAAAACTCTAGCCCCTTTATCCCTAACAACGTCACAACCTCTTTATCCCCCAAACTCAGGTCGCCACCTCTCTCTTCGAAAATCCAAGTCGTGAACCCTCTATTTTGGTATTGTTCAGGTTATGAACCCTCTTTGGTAGGGTTTGGACCTATATACCCTATTTAGGATTTCTTTCTTTTGACGTAATTTGTTAAGCTTGCACATTTTTGGGTGATTTAGGGTTGTCGATGTTTTGGGGGCATTTTTTGGTGTTTCCAGTTGTATTTTTTGATTGGTTTCCATTCTTTTGGCCTTTAGGTGATTTTGTGATAATTTCATGTTTTAGAGATATTTTTTGAAGTGTTATGGAGGTATTTCGTGATTATTGATGTGTTTTATTGATGGTTCTTGATTGGAGGTTGATATACTCTCAGTCAATTTCTTTATAATTTAGGGTTTTGAATGGCAATTTAGAGGAGAATACAAAACACTTTTCATTAGCAAAACGTAACTCGTTTCAATTGGGTACAAGTCCTCGTATGAATGGATACAAATTTTCTTTGAAATCATGTCTTGGTAATGAGGATATTATTTATAGATATCGTTTGAGATCTTGGATGACCAAAGTTCTTGATACCACTAGTCCTTGGGTGCATCCACTGCCATGTGCGGACGATTCTTCTCATATCACCACCATTTGTCATGTTTGAGCTTCAAAGCCTACTTGGATGTTAAATTCTGGAGACATTGATCATAAGACGGGGGAGTTATCTCTTATTTTCTTACCCATCATTTCCATTTGTCAATACGTTCGTATTACGGATGGCTTCCATACACGTATCCATAGCAAAGGAGAATTTTGTTTATCTCCTAATATACTCTATACTTAGTTTTGCATTATTCGAATTTTTATTTTAATCTATTATCTGTTAGCCAACTTGCTAAATATATCATTTGTATCGTCGTGTTCTTTCCTGCCCATTGCCTCTTATAAGACTTGAGTTTGAAGAGGAATATTAGCAGTGGCTATAAGCGTGATGGGTTGTACTATATCAGGGACCACGACCACAACCAAAACTTCTAACCTCTATTCTTAGTGCATCTATCTTATTGAGTTCCAGTTCTTATGAGGTTTGACTCCGGACCTTTCATTTATGGCATACTCATTTAGGGTATGTCAAATCTTAATACCTATATTTGATATCTCTTTCCCTTTTTATAGAAGTCAGGGAAAAAGGTTCTTATGTAATGTTTGTGAGATCTCTAAGCATATTAGAACTAGCCACACACCATATATGAATCGTGCTCCTAATATATTCGATTTGATCCATTCTGATGTGTGGGGACCATCCCATGTTAGTTTCTTTTCTGGTCATCGTTATTATGTGACCTTTATTGATGAAAATTCTTCATGTGCGTTAGTGTATCTTCTTAAAAAATTAGAAGTCCTCCGCTTTGTTCTACAATTCCTTCAAATTATTCAAACCCAATTTAAGACAGTGGTCCATAACATTCGATCTAATAATAAGCGTGAGAATCTTTCTAATTAATTTCAATTCCAACTTAATCATAAAGGTATCCTTCACTAACTCACTTGTCCATATACACTCGAGCAATATGGGGTTGTGGAATGGAAAATTACCATCTAATGGAATTTGTTCAGTGCTTATCGAGTAATATGAAGGTTCCCAAGTCTTATTAGCACTTGGGTTTGCTTATCCCTACTTTCATCATAAATCATACCCCAAGTTGAATTTTGGGTGTAAAGCACCCCTTCAGTGTCTTCGGTCCGATAATCCCTTATTCCATATCCTCCCTCGAGTATTTGGGTGTACTTGTTTTATTCATAACCATAGTCCCTCTCGATAAACACTTGATGATAAATTTATTTGGTGATTGTTTATTCGGTACTACTCGTTGTTTAAGGGGTATTGGTGTTATGACCAGGTGTACAAACACATGTATCAGCTATACCTATATCACTCATAAATGAGGCTTCCCCTCTTGCTCGACTTATTCTTTTATTTGATGAGCCTCATTCTCCCCCACTTTCGGAGCCCTCCCTATAGGTGTATTCCCATCGCCATTGTCTACCTTTGCTATATCCTTTTCTAGGCTCGTGTTGCTCCCCATCTCCTTTACCACTTCCTACTGATTTCCAATCTTATCATTCTATTTCTCAACACATTTACAATGATAGTCTTTGGTACCTATCGATTATATCTAGGCCAACTTTAATCCATTTTTATTCCTAATATGTGGTTAAATCTCTCTAGAATCCAAATTGAACATAATCGAAGAAAGTGGAAATGGATGATTTGGATTGAAATAGTATATCGGATCTTGTGTCCTTACCTCATGGGGAGAATACAGTTGGATGCAAATGGATTTTTGGTGTAAAGTATTTGGTCGATGGATCCATTGATCTCTATAAGGTGTAGTTGGAGGCTAAGGGATTTACTCAAGTCTTGATGAAGGATTTGGATACTACTTCTGCCCCTATGGATAAGTTTATTTCAGTTAGATTATTAGTTTCACTTGTGTCCTATCAGTCTTTGTCTCTACATAAATGTGACGTCGGTGATCTATCTGAGACCATCTATATGGACCCTCTTTCGGGTTTTCAGGATTAGGGGTATACTGAGAAAGTGTCATCTTCGGAAGTTACCTTACGGCTTAAACAATAACCTCAAGCTTGGTTTAGTCATTTCATTTAGGTGGCTGCATCCATGAGTTTTAGTATGTGTCGTTCTGATCATACATGTTTCATCTTTCGTTATCCCCATGGTAGATGCATCATCTTATTGGTATATATGGATGATATTATTATTATTGTTATTGTTATTATTATTATTATTATTATTATTATTATTATTATTATTATTATTATTATTATTATTATTATTATTATTATTATTATTATTATTATTATTATTATTATTATTGTAGGGTATGATGTTGATGGGATTATCGAATTAAAACGATATATTAACAAGGTGTTTGATGTGAAGAACTTAGGTCCTTTCCATGAGATTAAGGTGGCTTGATCCTGGCACTAAATATATTTGTTCCAACAGAAGCACACTTTGGATCTTGTTCAGAATACCAAGATGTTATGTTGTCATCCAACTTCTACACCTATGGACCCCAACATGAAGCTCTCCACCAGACGGGTGATTTGAATCATGATCCGTCAGTTTATCAAAGATTAGTTGGTCCTTATTAGGAAATATAAATGGGCAATCAGAATTGATATTGAAACCATAAACAAATCACCTTGCTACCTTATTTACATTTCCGTTCCGGTCATATCTCTCGATTTACATGTCTCCTGCCATTTTGTAAAGACCAAGAGTGTTTTTATATATAACAGCAGTGCCAACAACATTGTTGTTATATATAACCACACTGTTGTTTTACATATATATATATACATATATATATATATATATATACATATATATATATATATATATATATATATATACACACACACACACACACACATACTAGTGGTTATTTGAAAAATGTCACCAAATTCTCCTTGGTTCCAATCTCTCAGTACCTTTTTAACCTTATTCACATTTTGCGAAAGGGAAAACATTGGATTACCTTCAACAAAAAAATCCCAGTTAGGCTGAATTAGCTATTCAAAACCACTATGCTATGACACCGCGACTAATTAAATACCGGGTAGCTACTCCTTTATTAAATTAATACAAAATGCCAAGTTGGTTCAGTTCATAGCATCACTGTCGAAAAACGTTTAACAATTACTAGCCACCTAATATTTAAAAAGTGAGTTGTAAATTTTAATTAAATCCGATTAGCATGCAATAATTAATTTATGAAATGCTAACATAACCACCACAACATAATGACAATGGAATAACCATAAAATAGAAATGAGTCTGGAGGAATATTCCTCACAACAATCCAAATACAGGAATAAACAAATACTAAGTATACATCACTAAATTAATTACAACCCAAAAATCTGATATAACTGGATAAATAAAGTGTCTAAAAGAAATGGAGCGACATGCCCAACAGATGAGGAAAATCTAATAACATAGAGTCAAGATCGAAGGTGGAGGCGTCTACTGTCAAAGTCCTGTAACTTCCACGGTAGCTACAGTCCGTAACCTGAATGAAACTCCTATGCATGGTGTCCTTGTGGCTGGGCACCTAAAAGGTTTTTACAAAAATATATTTGAAAGCAAACGGATCAGAGCCCGATTGTGGAAAACAGTTTAAAATATAGCAAGTGTTTTAATGACATAAAATAATGAATGCAAAATACATGTTAGGACGTGCTCTCACATGAAATACTCACCTCTCGACTATCTATACACTCCTAACGTATCCGTAATCGAATCTAGTTATTCCCGTATCTAACTGGTTCAATATAAAATCTAACGTTACTATACGATTCACGATTTAATTCCCGACATCTTATTTTACACTGAGCGTTTTACTCTTCTTTACATTTTCCCATTTTTGTACTACTAATCACTAGGGATCTTTCATTTTATCTTTTACAAACGTTGATATTATAGATACTCACATTTATACATTACAGTTCATTTCAATTAATAGTATATTATTCTCATCATAAATATACAATACTAGCACCCCGAGACTAAGCTGCGGTGAACACATACTCTGTTATCCAATCCCGGTACATCACATACATAAGGACCAAGCCTTCCGAATCTCTCAGGAATCGTTCTCAAATAACAACAATCACACAAAATGGAGGCGAACATAGTTCACATCACATGGGTCACGCACATACCTACGCTCCCATGATCAGCAGACTTATTAACTTCTCAATAAGTCCTTCTCTGACCTATGTCCTCGAGGTACCAATCTAAATCCCCCCGTAGGCACACAAAGATTAGATGGCCCTAATCGAACGCAGACCTCCTGTGATAGCAAGTATGGTAGGTATGCTTTACACATAAAACCACATATACTAAGCATTCGCACATCTTAGATATCTCGAATTATTAATATAAGTATACTTCTCGTTCTTATACCGTCATTTAATGTTATATGATTACAAGTCCCCGATTTGTATATTAACGTTGTCAACCCTTCTCACATCGTAATTAGGTATTCGTTTCCTATTCCACAATTTTCATCCGGATTACTATAAGGTTCTAAGTTCTACTCCACAACGTACCCCAATTCTCCCAATTATACCCACTAGTCAATAAGGGAAGGTTAATTCTCAATTACTTAAGTCTACGGGACATTTGAAATAAAATCAGGCCAAAAAGTCCATTATGTCAACTCGTTAGAAGTCTCGTTCGAACGAGGTCGTTCGAACGAGTGTCGTTCGAACGAAAGGCTTCGAATGAACTACCAACTCGTTAGAAGGGATACTATCATCTCGTTATAAGCTCATTCGAACGAGGTCGTTCGAACGACCTGGGCAGGTCTTCTAACGAGATGGCAGTTTGAGCCCAAAAATTCTCTACTTCGTTTTTCTCAATTTTTCTCTTCTCTAAACTCATCCTAAGATCATCCCAATAGTATTTTAACATTATTAAACTACTCTAAGTCCTCTTAGGTCACTCTTTAACATATATTTGGTGTCAATTCATCCTAAATTAACATGAAATCATCAAACTTCTCAAATCTTGTCTCAAACCCTATAAACATGAAGCCAGAATTTTAATGTCTACAATCACTTCCTCATAAATCCATTTTTAAACCATCATAAGATATATTTTGGATATGGCATTTATCCAATAACATTCTACATGCAATCTCTATATCATATTATGAATTCTACTTCCAATTTCATGGGTTTTCATCAAACTTCCAAGATGAGATAAATATTCAATTCTAAGCATGGAAGAAATGTTCGCTTGAAATTAATGTAATTAAACCACTTGCCTTCGATGTTCTTATTTGATGTTGAAGAATTGAATGTTGATTCTCCTCCCTCTCTCTATAAATTTCTTCCAAAGATGGTGATGGTGGCTAGGGTTTCCTTTTTGGAACTTCTTCCAACTCCCTCTATAACTCCCGTAGCCCTCTAACTTCCCAAATGCTGATAATGGCTTAGTGGGTTCATTTCTAATATAAAAATAACCTCTAAAATTCGTGGGTTTTAAATCCCCTATTTTTAAAATTACCAAACTACCCTTTTGGGTTGTCGGTGTGGCCTAAAAAAGCCCCGAGACCCAAACTGAACCCCCGGCTAGTGTTTTTTGACTATTTCGACCCTTCTGGACACGTTGGTGCACTCAAAATGACCATTCGGTTGATAAAAATAAAATTCACTTTTTAATTCAATTAATTACGTTCCTGACGCGACTGACACGCGCGTCCCAAATAAATTTTCCAAATTGCCGTATATTTACCTCGTGACAATTTAGATATCATCAATACTCATGTATTACCATACATACTCGGAAATAATAAATTTTTAACATCATAATCAAATACCAACTCACATCTCGTTAGTATTTATACCCGGATTAATTTGCAATTAATTCTCATTTAATTCAATTAATTCCTTAAATAAATATCAATAAAATTACGGGGTATTACATATGCTTACACTATTACCATCCAACTCAGTAAAAGCATCCAGGAGTAATGAGCATGATTTGAAGCAGCCTTGCTTAGGTGATCTAATGAAATTCTTTGAAACTGCACTTGAAATGGAACATTTATCAGCATCTTGTCAATTCTTTCCCAAATGGTAGCATCTCGTTCCCTCTTGTTCCACCAAGTAAAATGAGTTCTAGAAAAGCTCATGTCTTTTTATCTTGAGTTCTTAATGCAATCTAAAAATTCATTAGAAACATTCTATTCATATGAAAGACCTCCTATTTTGTTAGAAGAATAAGACACTATGTTAAAATGTCCTCTTAATACCCAAGGGACATCAGTAGACATCAAATGGATACATCTCCATAAAGGTAAAAAATCAATTATATTGCGCTTGTAATAAACAATAGACATTTTACTAAAATTTTGGAGAGAGGGGTGGGAAACTTTCAAGGACATACACTGATCCATATGAGATATAATGTTAACTGAAACTCCATGCTTGTAATATCACCAAACAGAAATAACTGAAAGGGAATCAGCATTCTTGAAACATAATTTCCTTCTTAATTCTTCCAATTTTTAAGCATCAACTTTAGGTTCTAAACATATGATTTATGGCATTTACTCCTAATGTGTCCCCCAAACCCCAAATTCATGAGTAAAATACTATTAACTATGGTTTGTGGCATACATGGTTTGGTCTTAACTTAACTACTGCAAAAAAAAATGATAATAAAATAAGGCAAAGATGATTATGTACCTTACTCACATATTCTTGTTAGACTTGAGGATCTCACAGCGTAAATCCCAACTCTGGCAATTCACTTGGACAGGGGCGTTAGTGATGGATTTAAGATGAATACACAAAGTCATCTAGTTCCAGTTTTGGCTACATCGATTAAGGCAAAGATCAATTAACTGCTTATAAAAAATGCTCCTACTGAAAATAGAGTTCCAAATGATATGTATTAGTATTAAGGAAAGTCGAAGAACTGATAAGAAAAAAATATAATTCCCCTCTTATGGAACTTCTTTCCTCCCAACAATTTATGTGATTAGTCCAAAATGTGAATCAATAAAACATTAGGATTGTTGATGTAAAAAATTAGATCGTATCTAATTATTTAATCACAGATAAAATAAATGAGACAAAGAAATTTTAAAGTGGTTCAGCCTTATAAGAATGGCCTACGTCCATTGTTTCTGTTATTCATGACTGCTTGGGAATTCTCGATTACAAGTTCAATCAAGAAATTTCGGTCCCCTTACAATGAGGATTGTACAATGTATTTATAGCCCTGAGGCTGTAATGTGAAAGGGTAATATATTAAATGCCCCTTACATTTGGATGATAAGTATTTAATGAACAGTCAAACTATTGGTTATCCTGCTATTAATGCTTTATTCGAGGTGCATCTCGGACCGCCTAAGTTGCTCGGACCGCCTAAGCTGTTCGGTACTCAAGAGTTCCTCGTAGAGTTATTATTCCTCGGAGCGTCTGAGTTCCTCGGAGCATCTGAGTTCCTCGGGGAAGCAGTGTTCCTCGTTGTAGTATGGTTCCTCGGAGCGTCTGAGTTCCTCAGAAGTGTTTGTTGTTGCCATGTAGATTGCCACGTCTCTTCATTCAATTGGGCCATGTCAGCAGACTAAATTTGGTATCAACAGAATCCCCCAATGTTTCATAGTTCAAAATTTGAGGAGTGTGGAACATTCTTTCTCGGAATATGGAAGTTTTAAATGGTCCTCCTGATTTTTAGGAGTGTTTCCCTTGTATTTATTTTTCCTTCCAAATTCGTAGAATCATGCTTTTTTGAATTTTTATAACCGCCTCGATCCCTGCGTACTTTTTGTCCTTTTAGCCGCCGGTAGCGTAATCGTTTCTTTTTGTAATCATTAACTTTACTGTTCCCAAGGTAGGGTATTTAAGCGTCACAGACAATCCCATCATCTTCTACTTTTTCAAATTTGTATCTTCGAGTTTTCCATTGTCTTACTCTCTTGTGCGTTCATCCTTTTCATCGTTCGCTGTCAACAGATCCACTCTTTTTCTGTAAGATCTTCTTTGTTCTTCTTCATTTCCTTCTTTCATCATGGTTTATCCTGTAGAATCGATTGATAAATTTTGCTCTGATTTCTCTATTCCCTCATGGGTTATTTTGGAAGAGCTTTCTGAGCCTTCAGACTATTTCCGTTTGGCTGAGGGACATTGGTTCCCCAGTCTCTTTGTTGCTGAGTGTGGATTTTCTTTTCTGCCAAATCCTCTATGTTTGGAATTCTGTCAATATTTTGATGTTGTTCCTGCAAGAATAGCCCCTAATACATGGAGAATAGTTAATGGGGTACATAGACTAAATCAAATTCATGGAACTCGCATAGGAATTCCAGAAATCATATTTTGTTATAGATGGGCTGTTGGGGATAACACTTTTTATTTAAAAACTAGATTTTTAAATAGGGCTTTAGTGGTCAATCTCCCGGATGCCAATAGGGACTATTTTGAGCACGAGATTGTTATAAAAAATTGGCAGCATGCTCCTTTATCTGGAGATGAAGTGTATCAGGGTCCCAGATACCCTCCCTATGGCAATGGGATAGGTTATTTTTATTTCATTTTATTTATTTTGAAATTATGCTTCCTTTATGTTTGATAAAAATGTGTCACTGATATTTTAATGTTATTTATTTGCAGTTGACAACAAAAGAAAGTGTCCAAAAGAGGCAGACGCTAATATAAGGCACTTAAAACTTATCTGGAGTTTGCATAAGACTGTTTCCGACGAGCATATTAGGTCAGCTTCATATCTGCTTCAGTACAAGAGTTACACAACTTCTTTTACTGCTCGTCCGGTGATAAGCGACGCAAAACCAGTACCAGCTTCTACCAGTTCTTCGCCTGAGTCACACGTTCCTTTAAGTGAAAGGATGAAGAAAAGAAGACCTCCCACCCTTTTCGAGAAACCTACCTCTAGTGCTGGAGAGGCAAAAAGAAGTAAACATGATGTCCCAGAAGGGACAAAGAAAATTGATGCAGCCCCTCCAGCTTCTCCTGCGAAGGTTGCCGAGAAGCCTTCAGTGGCCCCGAGCAAGGCTGCTGCTCCAGTCGAGGTGATTGTCATATCACCGACCAAGAGTTCTTCCTTGGTCGAAAATATTCCTGTTCCCCCGAGGAAGCTGAAGAAAAGCTCCTCGGTCAATTTGGCTGAAACCAGCTCTCAGCCCCCAAATACTGGAACTGGTGTTCCTACTTTTGTTCCCCCGAGCTCTGCCATGAGCTCGGTGAAGACTTGGATCATTCCCGAGATCCAAGGTATTGAAGAGAACCTTTCTCGGGACATGGTTACCTCATTGGCTGCTCGCCATATTGCTTCTGTAAGTCTTATTATTTTTAACTTTTCATCTTTCCCTTGTTATATCTGTCTCTGACTTGCTTTCATTTTCTTTTCACAGTTGGTGAGCTGTTTTAACACAATATTGAAGAAAGATGAAGCTATTAAAGCTTCAAGCTCCTCGTCTGGTGTAGAGGAAGCTTTGATGGGCTTGGGGCAGTCTCTAAAAGATTCTCGCCAGAAATATGCTGATGATAAGGCAACTTGGGAGAAGAAGCTTGCTTCAACCGAGCAGGAAAAAGCTCAGGTTATTGAGGTCTCCAAGGAGTTGGAGAAAAAATTAAATAGTCTGGAGGAGAAGAGTAAAGAGCTTGAAGGGAACCTCAAGAATGCTGAGGAGTTTGAAGATAAACTCAAGGTTGCTAAGGAGGAGTTAAGTCGACTTCGGGAAGTAAGTCGTCAGAAGGAGGAGGTTGAGAATAAATTGAAAGATGTTGATAACCTTCTCTCCGAGAAGCTTTCCTCGGAGAAGACAAAGAGGAAGTTGGCTGTGAAGAAATCTTTTAGCGCTGGCTGGGATAAGGGGTGGAACAAAGGCTTGGCTGCCATGATGTCATAAGTCAAATATGGCAGCCTAAAATACTTTAGTTATGGGTGGGTCGCAGCTCTTCAGGAGATGAAGGTTGATGAAACTTCTGAACTCTTCCAGCGACACATCCCTGGTCCCCCTCCAACTCCTGAAGACGAAGAAGAGGACGAAGCTGCCTCTAAGGAGTCTTCCATGGGGATGGGAGATTAAGTTTCTCATCCCCCAGCCATCCAGCCTGCTAACGAGGAACTTCAGCAACTCGTTACTTCATCCGAGCAACTGCCAGTGCTCCCCGAGTAACTTTATGTTCCCTCCGAGCAACCTACCTCCTCGTCCCAGCCTCCCGAGAAGGTTTTGGGAGACAAGGAAAAGGTGTAGAGTTTTTCGGGTTTTTCTCTATTTTATTTTTCTTTGTCAAAATATAACCCTGAACATGCAACTCTGAATTTTGTGATATAATAAAATTTGAACTTTTGTTTATGCACACTGTTGTTTCTTCTCTTCATACTCTGTTGGTACTCTTATTGATTATTACTTTTTCTTCCTCTACTAGTTTCTGGCCAGGATGGAATTATTATCTGCTCACGATACAAAGTTGTTGAGGCAATGCAATGAATACTTTAAGGTTGGTCACACAGATCTGAGTACAACACAAATCGTCGACATCCTCGGCCAAGATACTTCGGAACAGGCAGTTGAAGCTTACCAATATTTGCAGTGTCTACTTGATCGTGCAGTGGCCAATAATGTAGCTTATTATGATATGATCGAGGATCTCCAAGGCACCCTTGAAGACCTTCAGCAATAATATAAGGAATCCACTGCCCTCTTGCACGAGGGGTACGAGAAGAAGTATCAGCAGATCATTGCCGATAAGGGATACGAGAAGTGTTTTGCTGCTTATGATGTGCGGGAGAGAACGTTAAAAGCCGAAGTCGAGGAGCACAAGCAAATAGCCGAGTTATTGGAGCAAGAAAATAACAACTTTCAAAGAGAAGTATCTCAATTAAAATCTGTTGCCTCCACCTCAAATGCTTTGGTCCCAGTGACTGACGAGGGATTCTCATTCTTGGAGGTAGAGAACGCCAACCTGAGGGATGAATTGGAAACCTTGAAGAGAGCTGGCCCTTCTACATCTTCTCGGGGACGAGCAAGAGCTCCTCGTGGACGAGCAAGAGCTGCTCGAGTTCCTGTCAAGGAACAGAGGACTCAATCTGCTTTAGAGAACCAAGCCTTCCAACTAATGGCGAAGAACCAGGTGTTGGACGAGATGTCTAAGGAAATCAGGGACCTGGAAGAGCAGCTTTCTGCGTAGAAATCTACCTTGGAGAATAAAGAACTCTTAAAAAAAAATCTACACGAGCAGCTAGAAAGATTGACATATCAATTTCATAAGCAGTCTAGGGAGTTCTGGATGGCTGGCTACAACGAGGCTCTCTACCACTTGGACGATCGTATCCAGAATGCAAATAATGAGGGCTACAAACAGGGATGGCTGAATGCCTTAGGTGTGCTGCAACTCGAACAGGGTCATTACCTGTGGGACTACCATGATCTTGGGCTGCTCGACCTACCCGTGCCACCATTCAAACTTGATATGAGTTGGATCCCTGCTCGGGCCATTCCTCGATGTCTGATTTCCAAATACCTCGGCGATTACAATCTCCATTCAAATGTCGAGATATCTCGTCCAGAGCATCTACTAGATCGACCCTCTGTGATGAATATTAGGATGTTAAAAGATCTTAACTTAATAAATTCTCCTCTTGCTTTAAATGATCCGCCTACTGGCGAGGAACCTGTTTCAAAAGCAGAGGGGAAAAAACCAATAGAGTAGGGATATTGATGTAATAAATTTGAAATTCATTCCTGATGTATTTCGTTCTACATTTAATGAAATGATTTTGTTTTGCAAATCTTGACTGCTATTGTTTTGTAACACTTTACATCTGTGCATGTGTATATGTTAAAAAGATAACAATATTGTGTAATTTGTCGATCAACTTACTGTCGACTAGTTTGAATTTGTGGTAGTCATTTGGCAAAAATAATGTTTTGTTTCTCGACCAACTTAGTAAAAGGTTACGAGTATCAAAAATGTTTCTCGATCACTTTCTCGTCTTCATAAAATGTTTCCGACCAACCAAGGTCGGTAAATTTTCCTTTTCGACTAACTACAGTTAGTGGATTTTTTCTTAACGAGCAACTTTGGCACTTTTTGGAATAATTTTACCTCCCGACCAACTTTAGTTGGCATTTTCGAGAATATATTTACTTCCTAACCAATATAAGTTGACATTTTTAGGAATACTTTTACTTCCCGAGGAACACATAGTTTTACTCCCGGAGGAATACAAGTTTTACTTCCCGGAGGAATACATTTGTTTCTCGACCAACCTTAGTTGGCGTTTTCGAGAAAAATTTTGAGTAGTCCGAGTTTCTCTGAGTAGTGTGTAGCACTAGTATTCCCCCTAAAACTTTCAATAAGAGGAGAGAATTTGGCAGAATATCTTCATTTTATTGATGGAACTGCATTACATGAGAATATACATAACTGATAATACTTGCGCAGGTGCTCTGTGTTCCATGCATTCTTAAACTCCTCCCCCTCTAAAGTTGCTATTCGGTAAGTTCATGGTCGAACAACTTTTGTAACTCGGTATGGTCCATGCCAGTTTGCCTCCAGTTTGTTGTGCTTTTGAATTACTTTCTTTAACACATAGTCTCCTTCTTTCAAGTCACTCTTCTTCACTCTCTTGTTGTAGAACAAAGTTGTTCGCTGCTGGTAAGCAACATTCCTAATGGCTGCTTCTTCTCTAACTTCCTCGAGCATGTCTAAATCCAATCTTCTCATTAAGTCACTGACAGGGGAATTGAAATTTAGCACCCTGTGTGTTGGGAGGCCCAACTCGACAGGTTTAACAGCTTCACTTCCAAATGCTAGCATATATGGTGATTCTACAGTTGCTACTCGGGGAGTAGTTCGGTAAGCCCATAGTACTGATTGTAGCTCTCATTGATCCAATTTTCTTTCGCATCATCCAGTCTTTTCTTCAAGCCATTCAGCAGCGTTCTGTTTGTCACTTCAGTTTGTCTATTGCTTTGAGGATGGCCTGGTGCTGAGTGGATCTTCAAAATATTTGACTGATGATAATAGGAAGCGAACTCCTCGTTGTCAAATTGTGTTCTATGGTCTGTGATGAAGGCATGAGGAAGACCATATTGACAAATGATGTTCTTCCAAATAAATTGGTACACCTTATCGTACGTTATATCAATGAGAGGCTCAGCTTCAACCCACTTAGTAAAATAATCCACTGCGACGACGAGGTATTTGAACCTTCCTCTGGTCGTTGGCAGTGGCCCGACCAAATCTATTCCCCACATGGCAAATGGCCAAGGGGAAGTGATGGGTGTCAACAATGCTTGGGGAGTTCTTCGAATGGAAGAGAATCGCTGACATTTTTCACATTTCTTAGCATAGACTATGCAATCAGCCCTCATCGTCGGCCAGTAGTATCCTTGCATCATCACCCTTTGCAAAAGAGTCTGACCTGCTACATGGGCTCCATAGGACCCTTCATGGACCTCTTCAATTAAATCTTTCACCTCGGTGGGATGCACACATCTCTGTAAACCTGCTATAACTCCTCGTCTGTATAGAATATCGTTGGTCAGTACATAACGAGCAGCCTTAAACTTCAGTTTCTTGGCTGTAAGTTTGTTAGTTGGTAATTACCCTTTCTCAATATATGCCCTGATGGGGTCCATCCATGATGATCCTAAATCGAGGGTAATAAAGTTCATCGTCAGATCTTCATCTATACTCCGACCAGCTAAAACTTCAATTGGGATTGTTCTTCATAGCTCGGTACGAGTAGCTGATGCTAATCGAGCTAGGGCGTCTGCTCTCGCATTCTCCATTCTTGGTATTCTGACCAGCTGAATAGCAGCAAATTTCGACACCAGTTCCTTTGCCTTAGCATGATATCTGATCATTAATTCTCCTTTGGCTGCATATACTCCCATCATTTGGTTTACGATCAATTGCGAGTCACTGAAGACAATAACTTGTTCCGCCCCCATGGTTTTTGCCAAACTAAGACCTGCAATCATGGCTTCATATTCAGCCTCATTATTCAAAGCTTTGAATTGGAAACGTAGGGCGTATTCCATGTCGACCTCGTCCAGACTGTTCAAAACTATCCCCGCGCCACATCCTGTAGTGTAAGATGAACCATCCACATACAGACTCCATATAGGTAACTCGTCTTCAAATTTTTGATCTTACAGAGTTCCTCAGTGGAAAATTTGTTGCTTCCTTTCACCATCTCCTGATATTTCTTGTTGTTCATCGATCATCGTTTCTTGCCCTTTTACCAACCTGAGCTGGTCTGGACTTGAATTTGATGATCCTGTAACATCTACTTGCCCTTTTACCAAGCTAAGTTGGGATGGGCTTGCATTTGATGATCCTGTAACATCCTATGGTTGATCAGCGAGCAACTTTTTCTCCTCGGGGGTATCAAGATAGGTGAACTCTGCTATAAAGTCTGCTACAGCTTGCTCTTTTAGCGATGATCTGGGTTCATAGACTATATCATATTCACCAAGTTCTATTGCCCAGCACATCAATCTTCCTTACTTTTCTGGTTTATGAAGGGCTTGCCTCAATGGCATATCAGTATATACTACTATGGTATGATCCTGAAAGTATGGCTTCATTCTTCTACTTACCTCGATTAATGCTAGTGCCAATTTTTCCATCTTTGGATATCTGATATCTGATATCTTCTCCTCGGAAGGCCTTACTTGTATAGTAGATTGGTTTTTGTACTCCATTCTCCATTCTTATCAATGCCAAACTGACTGCATTCTCGGACACTGCCAGATAAAAATATAATTTTTCTCCCATCACTGGCCTGGATAGTAGTGGAGGTGCTCCCAAGTATTTCTTCAAGTCTTGAAAAACCTTCTCACATTCATCATTCCACTCAAAAGTCTTTCGGAGTGTCTTGAAGAATGGGAGACATCGATCAGTTGCTCGCGATATAAATCTGTTGAGTGCTGCTACTCGTCCTGTAAGACTTTGCACCTCTTTCTTCGTCGTTGGAGATCGCAGCCCTAGCAGAGTTTTGATCTTTTCAGGGTTAGCTTCAATGCCTCGCTGATTGACAATGTATCCGAGAAACATGCCTTCTCGTACTCCAAATGTGCACTTCGTCGGGTTCAACTTCATTTGATATTTATCTAGTTGATCAAAGGTCTGGTTTAAGTCAACTAGATGATCAGCAACTTTCTTTCTCTTTGTTAGCATATCGTCAACATAGACTTCCATATTGAAACTAATTTGTTCAGCAAAGACTTTGTTCATCAGCCGCTGATATGTCGCACCTTCATTTTTCAAACCAAAAGGCATAACATTATAACAATAAGTTCCCCTAGGGGTAATGAAAGAAGTACTCTCCCTGTCTTCAGATTTCATTTTAATTTGATTGTAACCAAAATAAGCATCCATGAAGCTCAGCAACTCGTGTCCCGAGGTAGCATACACCAGTTGATCAATTCGGGGCAGTGGAAAGTGATCCTTTTGGCATGCTTTGTTGAGGTCGGTGAAGTCTACACACATCCTCCATTTGTTGTTCTTCTTTTTCACCATCACCATATTTGCTAACCAGTCTGGATATTTAACATCTTCAATAAAACAAGCCTTCTGGAGCTTCTCGACTTCCTCCTGTATAGCTTGATTCTTCTCGGGGCTGAACACTCTTCTTCTCTTCTTTACTGGCTTGATCTCCTTATTTACATTGAGTTCGTGACATAAGAAATTTGGGTCTATCCCAGGCATATCCTCATGACTCCACGCAAAAGTTTTCTTTCTGCTTCTTAGGAAAGTTATCAATTCCTGTTTTAGTGAGGTTTCCAACGATGAACCTACTTGAGTAGTTCGTTCAGGGTGCTCGTCATCCAGAATGATGTTTTCAGTAGCTTCTACCACTTGACCCTTCACGAGTTGCGACTCATCTCTAGGATCCAACGTTTCAATTTCTGCCCCTTCATCCACTTGATAAATACTAGTCTTTTTCCTTGATTCCTCCAGTTCCTCTTCCTCGGTGGATGAATAATAGCATTCCCGAGCTACTTTCTGATCACCTTTCATAACTCCTACTCCAAAATTTATTAGAAATTTTAGGCATTGATGTACTGTAGATGGTACGGCCTCGAATTTCTTCAATCCTACTCTTCCCATGATGATTTGTATGATGATTGAACATTCTTATCCATCACGAAGAAGCGTATTCTTTCTGTTCGACAAGAAGGCCACGTACCAATGAATATATCCAACTTGATCGTCCTAAGTGGAAATACTTTCTCGCTAGCAAAACCGAGGAGGGGTCTATGATAAGGCTCCAATTGAGATAGCTTTAGATTTAAACTATCGAAGCACGAGTAGAACATGATGTCTGCCGAGCTACCATTGTCGATCAGCACTCTTGAAATCATAACCTCCTTCATCCTCATTTTGATCACCAATGGATCATCGTGAGGATATAGAACACCTGCGAGGTCATTCTTTGAGAAACCAATGACCAATTTCTCTTTATTTACCTTTCTCGGACGATCCTCCTCAGCTAGATTTATTCGTTGAATGTATGAGCAAGCTTGAGCCTCACAGAGGTAAGCTTTTCTTTCTGCAGTAAGGTCTCCTCCTCCTGCATCTCCAACTGTGATAACATTACAGTCAAATGACCCAAAGCGTATTAAAAATACCTCGCGTTCGGGCTGCCTTGGTCTCTTGGGAAGATCGGGGTCGTCTTCTGGATCAACTTCATGGTTTCTTTTCTTGTTCTCCTCTGCTCGACGAGGAGATCTAGACCTCTCTCTTGCTCGGTCATTGTTTCTTCTTTCGCTTCCACGATCAACATACTTTGCCAGTTTTCCTTGTCTGATGAGTGTTTCAATCTCATTATGAAGAGCTATGCAATTTTTTGTCATATGGCCATGATCTTTATGAAATTCGCAATACTTTGCTTTATTCCTCCGATCAGGGTCTGCCTTTATTTTCTCTGACCAGTTTAATTCCTCGTTGTTCTTAATTTCTTCTAGAACATGGTTGATATCCTTTTTCAAAGGAGTATAATTATCAAATTTCTTCATTACGTCCCATACCGACCTAGTTTTTGAATGTTTGTCATTACCATTGTTCTTATGCTCTTTATTCTTAGCTTTATCACCTTCCACCTTGGTTTCTTTGGCATCCATATTCTTCTTCGCAGCCATAGCCTCCTCGACATTCATAATCTTGGACGCTTTTCCCATCAGATCTGACATGGTTCTAGGTGGATCTTTGGCCAAAGTGTAGTACAACTTGTTGGGCAGTAGTCCACTCATCAAGGCGGTAATCGCTGTCTTCTCCTCATAATCAATGACTTCAAGTTTCTCGTTATTAAAACGAGTTATATAATCTCTGATACTTTCACCAGCTTTTTGTTTAACATTTAACAAATGTGCTACTCGTTTAACTGGCTTTGCCCCAAAATAGAAATTCCCAATGAATAACTCGGCCAGTTGAAGAAAAGTTGAGATCTTACCCCGAGGAAGATTATTATACCATATTTGAGCAGATCCGGTAAGAGTTCCTGAGAATGCTCTGGATCTCATCTCATCTGGAACAGCAAAGATGTCGGCTGCAGCTTGGTATTGTTCTATATGAAGGACAAGATCAGTATTTCCATCATATTTGGGGGTCACAACAGGTGCTTTGAACTTTGATGGTGTTGGAAAATCTACAATGGCCTGGACAAAAGGTGTTCATGGAACAAAAGTTCGTTGTAGAGGGTTCTTGGCTTTAGCCATTTCCCCTAATCTATCCTCCAGCCTTTGAATAGAGCCTTTCCATGCATCATTTCCTTCCTCGGGCATGTTGGTTCGAGCAACTGATCGCGTTGATATGGCTTCCTGGGATCTATCTTGACGAGCAGCTGGTCGCGACTGGGTAGATCCTTCCCTTAAATCTGATGGTCGTCGAAAACTCCTCGATACGACTATAGGAGGACTTCTACTCCTTCTAGGTCCTAATCGATCAAAAGGTGATACTCTGCTTAATCTTTCTAGCGCACTAGTCCTTTCTGGAGAGAGAGTGAAACGTTGTTCAGTATCTGTGGCCGGCACTGACGAAGTTCGTCCAGGTTGATAAGAAAAATCTTCAGATTCCTCAATACGATATGAATCAATACGCCCAGTACGCGAAGAAGGTGCACGGGTGTTTCTTTGAATACTTCGCGGTCCTGAACGGGTTGGTGCATCGCTATGGAGGGTTTGTATGAGTTATCGCATAGTTTCTTGCATGACGGTCTAGCCTTGAGCAAGATTTGTTATTATTCCAGCCAGATCTGGAATATTTAGCGGAGCAGATGGATTTGGAGGGCTTCCAGCATTTCGATTGCTGGATTCTGGAATATCAGCCATTTGTGATGAATTGTTTTTGATGAAAAATGATGTTACCAGTCGTTTCCCACAGACGGCGCCAATCTGTTGATGTAAAAAATTAGATCGTATCTAATTATTTAATCATAGATAAAATAAATGAGACAAGGAAATTTTAAAGTGGTTCAGCCTTATAAGAATGGCCTACGTCCACTGTTTCTGTTATTCATGATTGTTTGGGAATTCTCGATTACAAGTTCAATCAAGAAATTCCGGTCCCCTTACAATGAGGATTGTACAATGTATTTATAGCCCTGAGGCTATAATGTGAAAGGGTAATATATTAAATGCCCCTTACATCTGAATGATAAGTATTTAATGAACAGTCAAACTGTTGGTTATCCTGCTATTAATGCTTTGTTCGAGGTACAGCTCGGACCGCCTAAGTTTCTTGGACCGCCTAAGCTGTTCGGTACTCAAGAGTTCCTCGTAGAGTTCTTGTTCCTCGGAGCGTCTGAGTTCCTCGGGGAAGTAGTGTTCCTCGTTGTAGTACGGTTCCTCGGAGCGTCTGAGTTCCTCACAACTGTTTGTTATTGCCATGTAGATTGCCACGTGTCTTCATTCAATTAGGCCATGTCAGCAGACTAAATTTGGTATCAACAAGGATAGTGTGAGATAAGTCTATGATCAGGATCAAAATACAACATGCAAAATAAATGTAAAAACATGCTCAAGTTCACATTGACTGGAAAAATCCTCGTACTGGAAGAGACGAGGAGAGCCATGGACAACGGCCACTTTGTAGTCAGCTCGGCCAGGGTTGACAAACAACTTAACTCCATTTCCTGACACCATTAGAGTGAGCATGTACCTTGTTACAGGATGATGTCAGCATCATAGAACAAGTGCTCAGGGAGAAGATATGAAAATATTCTCGCCATGTGCTAATAATTAATTTGTTATTATTATCTCACTATAATTGTAAAACATGCACTCACCTCACCTATAAAGGTGGGATACGTGGTTTTCTCTCTTCTCTCTCCTAACTGCCTATAAATATCACAAACTAACCTCATGTGAGGTATGATATTTTTATTTTACTATTATGCTGACCAATTCTAGAGGGGCCTTGAGAGCTTGTAATGTGTACTCTCTAATGGCATTTTCCAAATAATTAATAGATTCACTTGCACCTATGGACGTAGTCACCAAATTGGGCCCAGCAACGTAAATTCGATTATTTTCCTATATCTCTTTACTCTTTAGTTTATTATTGTGTTTATATTTAAGTAATTCAATCTCCTATATGTATATCTGCTAGTTATTAATATATTTAGCGGAGATAAACCATATACCAATTCCTAGCTATAAAATAGAACAAGGCAGCATTATTAGCGATAGGATATCTTTTTAGATTATGGTGATGACATAAAGATAATGTAGATAAATTATGTGTATCATTTTAGATTTGGTTTTCAAATTGGTTTTGATCAAAAGTTTGATTAATTTAATAAAATTATTTTTATCAAAGTTGGGATATCTTCTATATGCTCTGGTATATTGGAAAATAATTTATACATCATAAAATTTGAATCACCAATGATGCTAAATACTAAAATGAATTAGGTTAATGGATATTCATTAAAAAGAAAGTTTCCTTCTCAATTGAATAAAACACAATTTCGGTACTTCTGTTTATGTAATTTTATTCTAAAAGGAATGAAAGACTGGTTTAGAAGGAAAAATTGAGTTAATTAGAAGTAGGGGCGCTTTCCGTATGTAATTCAAGTTTATAATGAAAAATCACCGAGTGGACCTTCACAATCAAAAGTCCAAATATGTGTTGAAAATTGATCAATTCGATATATGTGTTTCGTGACTATCCAGTAAAATATGTGGTTTTGAGTAATTCATAAATTTAATTAATGACTACTTAAGGTGTTGATATGTTTTCCTCATGCACTACATGTCTGAAGCCTTTGATTAGTTCAAAGTGAATAAGACTAAGGTGGAGCATAGGTGAGGTAAACTAATCCAAACTTCTCGTCTATAATTACAGTTTAGGATTCATTTATTGGAGGTAGGTATTATATTCTAATTATCAACACCAATATTCCTCTTGATAATGGTGTAGAGGAAGGAAGAAATGACTCTTTTAGATATGATGAGGTCCGTGGTTAGTTATTCAAGACTGTGACATTCATATTAGGAGTTTATATAAAAGATGGTTTTGTACATTCTTAATTTAGTTTCATCTAAATTGGTCTATTCAACACCCCTGGGACTGTGGAGTTGTAAGCTCATTCTACAACATGTACTGATCTACGATGCCCGACATTTATGTTGTGGAAGGAGACAAGATAGTTGGAATCAAGGACATAAGCATATCTATTTATTGGTTATCCCAAAGATTATAAAGGTAGTTTATTTCATATTCCTAAGCATAAGAAGGTCGTTAATGACATTAATGCTCAATTCTTCAAAAATGATCATCTAATAAACCACGAGCACAAAAGTAATCTAGTCTGAAAAGATAAAAAGGAATGCCATATTACCAATGTTTTTAGACCACCCGTACAAGACGAAATACATCCTAATATCAATGATGCATCAGATAGTGATTGTGGTGGCATTACCGATGATTATGTAACACGTCACTTATACTGGATAACAAATGGTGTTACGTCTTAGTGGGAGCATCAAAAGATATTTTGACAAGCTAGTGTTTTGGGTGAATATTTTGGTGATATCCAAAGGGAAAACAAATTGGGTCCAAGATCTATAATGAGAAATTCCAAGACAAGGACTTTTGACTTTGACTTATGACGATAAATACGAAGAAGGATTTGATGTATTCAAATCGAGTTTTAAGGGCTTGTAGACGTGGAGATGGGAAAAATCCATCGGATGCAAGTGGGCCTATAAGAAATTAAGAGATAAATGGATAAAAGCTGGAAACCTTCAAGGAAAGGCTTTTAAAAATGGTTTACTCTAAAAGAAAGGAGCGAAGTTTATGTATGGTGGTCTTGCCTCATTTTTTGATGATAATAGAATTATTCGCCAAAAAGCGTGTGCTATTACACCGCAACGAAATTATGCAAATGAAAGAAAATACTAACATATTACAGAGGTAACTCGTTATCTTCTTATGGATATGGGATTGCCTAAATCCTATTAGGCTAATGCAACCTTAACTGTAGTATATCTAATTAATCATATGTCGTCTTGGTTTATTGTCCGCCAATCTCCCTTCTTTGTTTTACACCCTAAATCTTCTTTATTTTATGTTCTTCCAAAAGTCATTGGGTGTGTTTGTCATGTTCACCTTCATCACAGGATGGATAAAATGGACCCTAAGGCAGTCCAGTGTATATTCTTAGGATATTACGCCCCTCAAACGGGATATAGATGTTATAACCCCACCACTCATCATCGTATTGTCTCCATGGTTGTTTCATTCTTTGAGTCAGTCTTTTTTTCTCTTCTATTTGGGATTGTTTACATGGGACAATCCTCTTAGTATAGAGAACCCGCCTTCTACTCAAACTGAATGTCCTCCTCCATTGCATGTACCTATTAATGGGGAGTTTGTATTTATGTCTATTGCTACTAACACTAATGGTTTGTAGTGGAGAAATGACCCACTTGTGTATACTAGAAGAGAAAAATAGACCATTACCTTACCCTAGGACCATGATGTCTCTCTTAATTTAGGTAATGCCTCAGTTGATATTGATGTCCATATTCCCCTTCGTAAGGGTGTTCGTAATTGTAAGAAATACCTTATTCCTTAGTTTGTCTTTTATAATATCGTATCTTATACATATTGTGACTCCCCTCCTCTGTATATTTTATTTATATTCCAACTAAATTTTAAATTGCCCTTCATCAAATCCAATTAAATAGAGTCATTGTTGAGGAAATGGAGGCTCTTGAGAAAATTGGTGCATTAGATATTGTTCAATTGCCTAAAGGAGAAAATGAAGAACGATGCAAATGGGTAAACACAATAAAGTATTAAGCTGATGAAAAAATTGAGAGATACAAAGATGGGCTAGTTGCAAAAGGCTTCACTAAAACTTGAGGGATAGATTACTATGAGACATTTGCTCCAGTTACCAAGATGAACTCCATACATGTCCTTATCTCCTTGGTAGTAAATTTATCTTGGCCACTACGTCAGTTGGATATAAAGAATGTCTTCCTTCATAGTGATATAGAGGAAAAAATGTATATGATGATGCCTTTAGGATTCAAGCTTGTTGATGGTCAGGATTTAGGGTGCAAATTAAATAAGGTCATGTACGAACTAAAATAGTCTCCACGTCTGGTTGGAGAGGTTTAGCACAACAGTGAAGAGGGTGGGGTACACATAGAGTCAGGAGAATCATAGTATTTTCATAAAATGGTATCAAGATTGCACTACTTCCCTTTTTGTATATTTGGATGATATTGTTATCGCTGGAGGTGATCCTGAAGTGAGATAGTGCATGAAGTCTTTCTTGGGAACATAGTTTGAGGTTAAAGACCTTGGATTACTGAGATACTTTCTTGGAATAGAAGTGTGTAGATACATGAAAGGAGTGTTCATATCTCAACAAAAGTATATATTAGATATGTTGGTTGAAACAGTTCAACTTCAAGCTAGAACATCTAATACTCCCATTGAGCAGAACAATTAACTAAATGACACAGATAGCAAGTTTTTTGATGATGTGGGGAGATTTCAGCATTTTCTTGGGTGAGTAGTTTACTTATCTCTCACTTGTTCGGATATGGATTATGTTGTTAGTGTGATTAGTCATTTTATGCATGCTCCATAGTATTCTCACCTAGAGGAAGCGTATCATGTTGTTTATTACCTCAAAAGTTCACCTGGTAAAGGAATATTATTTGGGAGATATGGTCACTTACGTATCAAATCTTATACCTATGCTAATTGGGTAGGGTTTATGATTGATCGATGATCAATTTAGGATATTGCACATTTGTTGGTGGTAATCTTGTTTCCTGGCAAAACAAGAAACAATTTGTAGTAGCTAGATCTAGTGCAAAGGTTGAGTTTAGATCCATAACACATGGAATTTGTGAATTGTTATGGTTATGAACTACATTAGATGAGTTGGGATATCTGTTACGGGAGACAATGAACCTGTATTTTGATAACAAGGTTATCATTAGTATTTCCCACAATAGGGTCCATGAACCCAGACAGTAGCATTATACACGATAAATATCACAATGGAATATTTTAATTAATTCGAATATAATTAAACGAAGTAGCACAAAACTAACTAACCTCAATAATTGTTATTCAAAATGCACACCAATATGATTTCAAATAACTAAATCCCATGTGGTTTATTTAATTAAATTAATCCAAATATAATTCTTCTCACTTTTTATTATAGCGGTCCTCCCGCCCCGGGTCGTTATTTCAACCAAAGTTTTACACTTCCCCTTGCTAAAATGCCAGCCGAATCCGTTTAAACTTTCGATCCCTCACAATTTGACAACGTTCCACACACGACACGACATAAATCGCCAGGCGACCCGTTTATACTGTCATCTCCCGCATATTATGTCGCCCCAAATTTTAATACCCGTTTCTATCTTAGGTATTAATTCTCATTTCTCAAGTTCACAATTTTCAAATCACCCCACCCTTTTAATCGATGTGAGATCCTCAAAATAACCCTTAGTCCCATACCTAAGGGTACCCAAGTACACATATGTCCTATCCTACATATAGGATGAATTACCAATATAAAACACATCCTAGTCTTATACCTAGGCTAGCGCAACGATGATATAATGTAAAAATCGACCCCAGCCCGAAATATAAAATCCCCATGAATTTACACTAACTAGTCCCATACCTAGCAAGCATCTAAAATATGGTTGAGCAATATACTATTCAAAAGCCCCTTGTCCCCGCAACGGAAAATAAGAATAAGATAGCAATTAACCATAAAGAACCCAATTCAATTTATTTCAATGAATAACACCATCGTCGTTTTCAACATAATTATTTGCGTTTAATAATGTTAAATCAATTAACATGAAATAATCTTCAATATGACAATATCGTTCTCTTTTATAAGTTATATAATTTTTACAAGTGTGAAAGCGTTCGATTAACCACATAAATAATCCCATAAAATTTTTACATGAGAACCTACACCCAAAACCATACAAACCCAAATATCTAATCTACGCATTCAAGGGTTTCAAAGATTAAATAATATTCAAAATTTTCATAACATTCCCAAAATTTAGTGTCCACTTTCTCTAATTAAGTTGCTAATTGATTTTAATAAAAAATATATGATTAAGGGTTTAGGCAACACTTTAAACGCATAATACTAAGGGAAATGAATAGAGTATTCATGCATGTGATTTAGATGAAGAAGATCTGAGTTAACAATTGGATTCCTCTCGAAAAATTAACAAAGGGTCGTTCTTGAACAATTTCGAAAAAAAGCCAATTAAGCCTTCAAATATTGAGTCAAACACTTGATGAAGTTTGGGGCTAAAGTTTGTAGATGAAAGGGAATAATTTTTAAAAGGTCTTCTGGTTGAAAAGCTGATGAAAAAGTGATTTGAAAAGTCAAGCCATGAATTTGTTGTGATATATAAAGGATTAAGAGTTTGATTAAGAAAAGGGTTCTGATCAGATACAAACACTAAAATAAATATTCCGGATGATCGGACCGTTAAAATTGGCTAAAATTTGAGGACGTAGTAGCTGAAGATGAGAGAAGCTATGCAAAAAAATTCAGCTTGATTGGATGGTCGAATATTTTTATATTTTTTTTCTAGAGAGTTTTATGTTTCGAGAACTCTTAGAGTGTTTTGTGTTTTGAGAACTCTTCTCCCCAAGACTTATATATACTCATATTTGAAGTCTTGTAATCTAGCTTTTTGAAGTCCGAATATAAAAGCCAACATATTTAATTATAAAAATAATTAAATTCAAAATATTTTTTTTTTCTAATGTGTGAATTAATTAAATATTTAACTAATAAAGACATAGGGTGTTACAGACACATTCCTCTTTATTGCTACAATAATTTTCTTTATGTCATGCTCATGAAAAAATCTTAAAGATGTATACAAAGGGAAGATAATAATAATAATAATAATAATAATAATAATAATAATAATAATAATAATAATAATAATAATAATGATGATGATGATGATGATGATGATGATGATGATGATGATGATGATGATGATGATGATGATGATAGTTAAAATATATTATACTATTCCCCCGGTTTAATTCATTAAATGGGTTGGACCCACCAAATATCTTAGCACCAAAAGTGTCGCATAATAATCTTACTTGCGAGATTCGAAGGAAACGGCTCGTGATAAGTACCAATTCACCTGATAAAAGAAAAATTAATAAGCACGAGGGATATAATCTTACATACACACGTTTGTGTATGTTTTCTAAAAATAGTAGTGATTCCCCCTCAAGGTTGACATGTTGAATTACATATAATCTGTCAAATTGTAACACTGCAGCGCCCCCGTGGAGGTAAGCAAGTTTTCTAACCATGTTTACCACTGTATAAGAAATTTGATTTATTTTTCATTGCACTTGTTATCTAGATTGTTGGATTTCATGTTATTTTTTACTTTTCCTTTTATATTGGGTCAGTTATATATTGGGCTTTAGGTGTTTTTTAGTCTATCTTATTTCTTTATTTTCGTATCATTTATGTTCTAGAATCATCCATATATTAATATAAATACATTTATTTGCCCACTATTTTGGGTAAGTCATTACATCATAAAAATATTCATGGTATTAGAGTCAAACCAAAGAAAACTCTAATGCTACCTTTCTTTCCATTCCCTTTAACCATCTCACCCTAACCTTAACCCTCAAACCCTAACTCCTCCAGATCTAATTTAAACCCTAAACCACCGTTCTTTCTTACCTAATCACGCTGAAACTCTACCCCCTTTAACCCTAACAACGTCACAACCTCTTTATCCCCCAAACCCAGGTCGCGACCTCTCTTTTCGAAAATCCAAGTCGTGAACCCTCCATTTTGGTATTGTTCAGGTTATGAACCCTCTTTGGTGGGTTTTGGACCTATATACCCTATTTAGGATTTGTTTCTTTTAACATAATGTGTTAAGCTTGCTCATTTTTCGGTGATTTAGGGTTGTCGGTGTTTTTAGAGGCATTTTTTTGGTGTTTCCAGTGGTATTTTGTGATTGGTTTCCATTCTTTTGGCCTTTTAGGTTATTTTGTGATAATTTCATATTTTGGAGATATTTATTTTAAGTATTATGGAGTTTTTTCATGATTATTGATGTGTTTTATTGATGGTTCTTGATTGGAGGTTGATATACTCTCAGTCAATTTCTTTATAATTTAGGGTTTTGAATGGAAATTTTGAGTAGAATACAAAACACTTTTCATTAGCAAAATGTAACTCATTTTAATTGGGTACAAGTCCTCGTATGAATGGATACAAATTTTCTTTGAAATCACATCTCGGTAATGAGGATATAATTTATAGACATCGTTTGAGATCCTGGATGACCCAAGTTCTTGATACCACTAGTCCTTGGGTGCATCCTCCGCATGGGCGGACGATTCTTCTCATATCACCACCATTTGTCATGTTTGAGCTTCAAAGCCTACTTGGATGTTAGATTCTGGAGACATTGATCACAATACGCGGGAGTTATCTCTTATTTTCTTACCCATCGTTTCCATTTGTCAGTACGTTCGTATTACGGATGGCTTCCATACACGTGTCCATAGCAAAGGAGAATTTTATTTACCTCCTAATATACTCTATAATTAGTTTTGCATTATCCGGATTTTTATTTTAATCTATTATCTGTTATCCAACTTGCTAAATATATCAATTGTGTCGTCGTGTACTTTCCTGCCCATTGCTACCTACAAGACATGAGTTCGAAGAGAAATCTTGGCAATGGTTATAAGCATGATGGTTTGTACTATTTCAGGGACCACGACCACCACCACAACTTCTAAACTCTATTCTTAGTGCATCTATCTTATTGAGTTCCAGTTCTTATGAGGTTTCACTCTGGACCTTTCATTTATGGCATACTCATTTATGGTATGTCAAATTTTAATACCTATATTTGATATCTCCTTCCCTTTTTATAGAAGTTAAGGAAAAAGGTTTTTATGTAATGTTTGTGAGATCTCTGAGCATATTAGGACTACCCACATACCATATATGAATCATGCTCCTAATATATTCGATTTGATCCATTCTGATGTGTGGGGACCATCCTATGTTAGTTTCTTTTCTGGTCATCGTTATTATGTGACCTTTATTGATGAAAATACTTCATGTACGTTAGTGTATCTTCTTAAAAAATTAGAAGTCCCTCCCTTTGTTCTACAATTCCTTCAAATTATTAAGACCCAATTTAAGAAAGTGGTCCATAACATTCGATCTGATAATAAGCATGAGTATCTTTCTAATTAATTTCAATTCTAGCTTAATCCTAAAGGTATCCTTCACCAACTCACTTGTCCATATACACTCGAGCAATATGGGGTTGTGGAATGGAAAAAATACCATCTAATGGAGTTTGTTCATTGCTTATCTAGTAATATGAAGGTGCCCAAGTCTTCTTATCACTTGGTTGTCCTTATCGCTACTTTCATCATAAATCATACCCCAAGTCGAATTTTGGGTGTAATGCACCCCTTCTGTGTCTTCGGCCCGATAATCCCTTATTCCATATCCTCCCTCGAGTATTTGGGTGTACTTGTTTTATTCATAACCATAGTCCCTCTCGATAAACACTTGATGATAAATTTATTTGGTGATTGTTTATTCGGTACTACTCGTTGTTTAAGGGGTATTAGTGTTATGACCAGGTGTACAAACACATGTATCACTCTCTTGATGTTACATTCCATGAGGATATCACTTTTATTGGGGGTGACTAATCCAGAATCACCTATACCTATATCACTCGTAAATGAGGCTTCCCCTCTTGCTCGACTTATTCTTTTATTTGATGAGCCTCCTTCTCCCCCACTTTCGGAGCCCTCCCTATAGGTTTATTCCCATCCCCATTGTCTACCTTCACTATATCCCTTTCCAGGCTCGTGTTGCTCACCATCTCCTTTACCACTTCCTACTGATTTCAAATCTTATCATTCTATTTCTCAACACATTTACAATGATAGTCTTTGGTACCTATCGATTATATCTAGGCCAACTTTAATCCATTTTTATTCCTAATATGTGGTTAATCGATGAAAGTGGAAATGGATGATTTGGATTGAAATGGTACATCGGAGCTTGTGTCCTTACCTCGTGGGGAGAATACAGTTGGATGCAAATGGATTTTTAGCGTAAAATATTTGGTCGATGGATCCATTGATCTCTATAAGGTGCAGTTGGGGGCTATGGGATTTACTCAAGTCATGAGGAAGGATTTGGATGCTACTTATGCCCCTATGGCTAAGTTTATTTCAGTTAGATTATTAGTTTCACTTGTGTCCTATCATTCTTCGTCTCTATATAAGTTGGACGTCAAGAATGTTTTTAACATGGTGATCTATCCGAGACCATCTATATGGACCCTCTTCCGGGTTTTCTGGATTAGGGGTATACCGAGAAAGTATCATCTTCGGAAGTTACCTTACGGCTTAAATAATAACCTCAGGCTTGGTTTAGTCATTTCATTGAGGTGGTTCTCTCCATGAGTTTTAGTATGTGTCATTCTGATCATACATGTTTCATCTTTCGTTATCCACATGGAAGATGCATCATCTTATTGGTATATACGGATGATATTATTATTATTATTATTATTATTATTATTATTATTATTATTATTATTATTATTATTATTATTATTATTATTATTATTATTATTATTATTATTATTATTATTATTATTATTATTATTATTATTATTATTATTATTATTATTATTATTATTATTATTATTATTATTATTATTATTATTATAGGGTATGATGTTGATGGGATTACCGAATTAAAATGATATTTTAACAAGGTGTTTGATGTGAAGGACTTAGGTCCTTTCCATGAGATTAAGTTGGCTTGATCCTGACACCGAATATATCGGTCCCAACAGAAGCACACTTTGGATCTTCTTCAGAATACCAAGATGTTATGTTTTCATCCATCTTCTACACCTATGGACCCCATCATGAAGCTCTCCGCCGAGACGAGTGATTTGAATCATGATCCATCAGTTTATCAAACACTAGTTGGTCCTGATTAGGAAATATAAATGGGAAGTTAGTATTGATATTGAAACCATAAAGCAGTCACCTTGGTACCCGATTTACATTTCCATTCCAGTCATATCTCTCGATTTACATGTCTCTTGCCATTTTGTAAAGACCAAGAGTGTTTTTATATATGACAGCAGTGCCAATAGCATTGTTGTTATATATAACAACACTGTTGTTTTATATATATATATATATATATATATATATATATATATATACACACACACACTAGTGGTTATTTGAAAAATGTCACAAAATTCTTCTTAGTTCCATTCTCTCAGTACCTTTTTAATATTCTTCAAATTTTGTGAAAGGGAAAACATTGGATTACCTTCAACTAAAAAATCCCAGTTGGACTGAATTAGCAATTCAAAACCACTATGCCTACACTATTATCATCCAACTCAGTAAAAACATTCAAGAGTAATGGAGCATGATTCGAAGCAGCCTTGTTTAGGTGATCTAACGAAATTCTTTGAAATAGCGATTGAAATGGATTATTTATCACCATCTTGTCAATTCTTTCCCAAATGGTAGCATCTCGTTTCCTCTTGTTCCACCAAGTAAAATGAGTTCTAGAAAAGCTTATGTCTTTTTATTTAGAGTTCTAAATGCAATCTAAAAATTCATTAGCAACATTCAATTCATAAGGAAGACCTCCTATTTTATTAGAAGAATGAGACACTCTGCTAAAATGTCCTCCTAATACCCAAGGGACATCAGTAGACATCAAATGGATACATCTCCATAAAGGTAGAAAATCAATTATATTGCACTTGTAATAAAAAATAGACATTTTAGTAAAATTTAGGAGAGAGGGGTGGGAAACTTTCAAGGACATACATTGATCCATCTGAGATATAATGTTAACTGAAACTCCATGCTTGTAATATCACCAGTTAGAATTAACTGAAAGGGAATCAGCATTCTTGAAACATAATTTCCTTCTTAATTCTTCTAATTTTTAAGCATCAACTTTAGGTTCTAAACATATGGTTTATGGCATTTACTCCTAATGTGTCCCCCAAACCACAAATTCATGTGTAAAATACTATTAACTATGGTTTGTGGCATACATGGTTTGGTCTTAACTCAACTACTGCAAAAAAAAATGATAATAAAATAAGGCAAAGATGATTATGTACGTTACTCACATCTTCTTGTTAGACTTGAGGATCTCATAGTGTAAATCCCAACTCTAGCAATTCACTTGGACTGGGGCGTTAGTGATGGATTTAAGATAATTACACAAAGTCATCTAGTTCCAGTTTTGGCTACATCGATTAAAGCTGAGATCAATTAACTGCTTATCGAAAATGCTCCTACTGAAAATGGAGTTCCAACTGATATGTCTTAGTCTTAAGGAAAGTCGAAGAACTGATAAGAAAAAACATAATTCCCCTCTTATGGAACTTCTTTCCTCTCAACAATTTATCTGATTGGTCCAAAATGTGAATCGATAAAACATTAGGATAGTGAGATAAGGCTATGATCAGGATCAAAATACAAAATGCAAAATAAAAGTAAAAAAATGCTCAAGTTCACATTGAACCTCAACTGCAACCTCTTTAACGAAATAAACATCCATAAAACAATAACATAATAACACAAACTAAAGTTCAAAAGTTGTAGGATAACACAAACTAAAGTGAAAGTGTTACTCCATGAAGAAGCTTAGATTATAGGATCAATAATGTCGTATAAACTGCTGAAGTGTGCATGGTTAAGAGAATCACGAGCTGTAATTATTTAACTAAGAGCCAAACAGAGCATTTTTTTAGAGAACATCAGCATAGGTATAAGACGATAGATCATATATCTATTTAAGATGTAGTGTGTTATTATCATACACATAAATTCCACAGGGGAACTAAACAGCCGAATTTCTAACGTCATGGATTTGGAATTCATTGAATTCCAATTCTATAGAATTATAAATCCAATTAAATTCAAATTCTAAGTATCCAAACATGCCCTTGGTAAATAAAGTAAGAGCTTTTGAATTCTAAAGTGAACATGATGAACCCATTTTTACATGAAGATCTACTTGGGGTCACTGTGTTTCATTGATGTGAAAATATAAACTAAACACATAAATTCTCATTGTAATTAAATGATTATAATGGTGGGGTTAGGCCCTTATTTATACTAATCTAGGGAGCAATCCTTATTAGGAAAGGATAAAAAATAAAGAAATAAAAGATGAGATCAGAAGGTGAGTTTTCTGAAGCTAGAGAGGACTTAGTAGTAATTGAGAAGTATTATGAGGAAGTTGGGGCAGAATCTGTTGAAGAGGATAAAGGTGATGAGGAGTATTAGAAAATTTAGTTAGAAAGACTCTATGTTTTGAATATGAAAGCCAATGGGGTCATTGGTTTGGATATATGTTTTAGATAATTAGGATTTGGATTTCCCTCTTAAGTTTGTTCTCTTTGTGTCAATTTAACTATGTTACTATTAAATTGACATGTGATATTGCATAGAAGGCACTATATAGCACATGTATTTAATTGCTTAATCTGTACATGAACATATAAACAAATAATTCCCTTATATGTACATGACTGCATGTTTTATGATAAAATAATTAAAATCTACCCCTAAGAAAGGAAACCAAAACCATTAGAATTTATTGTTAGGTTGACAAGATTCTCGATGGTACTCGACTCTCTCCCTTAGAGAGTCACAACCACAATAGAATTTGAAGTTTGTAGACAAGCTACAATGAAGCTATGAAAAAATAAAATAAAATAAAAAAGAACTTATAAGAGCTTTGATTTAATGTGAATACTTAAGAACTTTCTCAAGCTTCCTGCTCTCCTATAGGGTAGAGCTCTGATTTAAGGTGAAACTGGAACCTGTTGATGCATCGATTTAATTTCCACTTTTATGATTTATTCAACAAAGCCTGAATTAGAGGCTGAACTACACGATGTGTTTTGTGACAGACAACAGATGTTACCTGAAATGGCCTATAATCATTAAAATATTTCCCGTTTTAAAACCGTTTATTCTTATTTGGTTTGAGGTTGGTATGTGTGGTGAATTCACATATAAACATCATCATTCATGAATTACTGAACTAAAATACTAAGAACAAATACTTCCATTAGAAAATGTAACTGAACAAACTACGGACCTGGAATTTGAAGGAGACTCGATTTTTCTTCTAGTCAAGAATCAGATAAGTGATGGAGGTTTGTACAAAAATTGAATGAGAATGAAACAACATTGTTGTTTTTAAGTAAGGAATTTAAGACGGCATATGATACGTTCATAAAATTAAATGTTAAGTTTGCAGCATTTTTCAGTGAGAAAGAAATTGTAGATTGCTCTCTTCCATTCAGGGATGGAATTAATGCAAGGGAAGTTGAAGTAAGTTGTTGTAATATAAGGGAGGTAATGGTTCATGTTAAATATGCACCATATCACATTGCAAGCATATAATGAGTTCATCGGGAGTAATTGTTACTTACTTATTTTAGTGTTATTATAATTATTGAGCCTTTCGTAATTACTACTCACTTTCTACTTTTATTTCTTTTCAACATCTTGTAATATACAGTTTGTTGCTGAAGATAAGGTTGGTCGGTCCAGTAGCGTCTTTACCAAATTCAAGGAGGCCAATGCAACCATGAAAGGAGCAGACTTTATGTTGAATGCATTGCTGAAAGCAAATGATAATGCAAAGCAGTTTACTGGTATGTGGAAACAAACAGGCGAGGACTTGATGGTAGAGAAAAACAATTTGATTGAAGAAATAGAACAACTTAAATCCTCGATTCGTGTGAGAGATAAAGAAAATGAAATGTTGTATGATCAGATTTGAGATATCAAACTCACTGTGTGCGATCGAATTGTTTTTTTTACAGAGGAAAAAAGACATGGAGGATCCGTGCAAGGCTATATATTATGATGCCTTAATAACTGTAAAGGAAGACTTTTGGGCATGAATGGATTCCAGTCACGAGAATTCATCCAAATAACTCCAAATTATATTGATTCGGACGAGTTGATTTGTTTTATACAAAAATGAAAATCTTCATAAATGGTATAGTTCATCAGGCTAATAATATCTCGGGAGTTTGATCTTCAATCCATAAGGAAGACTTTTAAAAAGTTGGAACGTCTTCGATCCAAGCTGAGGCGTAACTGATTTGGCATTTCAAGCCAATAAATGGGTTGTCATATTGCCAAGACTTTTTGACAAAATAAAAATGGATCATATGTATTGCGCTAGCTTTTCATTTGTCAGAGTTAATATACTTACCAATCACAAACTAATCTTCTTAATTCCTTTAAGAGGCTTTCAATAATGGTCTAGCAATCTTCCCCAAGAACAAAATAGTAGAAACCACAGCTTATGGAAAGTTCCTCCACCATATTTACCGCTAATGCTTCCTCATTGTCTCTAATAATGATACCAATCCTGGTCATTTTATTATCCTCAAAAGTTGTTGCATAAATATTTATTTTTCGTAGGCCTAGAAACAATCATCCATTTTAATCTGCATCATCAAATTGAAATGAATCTTAAACATTATGAGCATCTTTTTATTCTGAGCATTCATTTGATGATGAATGAACCATAATCTTAAACATTAACCTTCAATCTCTAAGATCCAAATGAAAAATGGAATCAAAACTATGAAATTCCAAAAGTATGTACAACCTATGTTATATTTCTAAATATGATATACATACACATATATAACCTATATATATACACGTACACAATAGTGGTGAGTAGGGTTGTGCACGGTATATCTGATTAACCAAAATTGAAACTGAATGTGAAGTATTAAGATGAACATAAATCTCCACAAACACCTATATATGAATCAATAAATTAATGAATTTTAGCAGCGCAAATACATGTTGAAGGGTTAAATTAAACAAAGACATAATAAAAATTTGAACATAGGGTGCTTTTAGATATACCCTCGGGGAGAGTATGGAGACATGAAGCGAGCGAGAGAGCGTTACCCAACCTTCTCTAAAAATAGGCTTCCTCTTGCATTTCTCCACATCGATAAATCCTCTGAGAAAAATGGAAGTGTCAATGGAACTGAAGTCATGGAGAGAAAATATTGCAAACTTAAAACCGACATTATTGTAGGGTTAGGATGAAATCAAAGATGAAGAAACTTATCCCAAAAAATTTATGTAGTTCAAAGAAATCTGATTTAATAAAACAAAGCTGTTGAAATGACTTAACAAAATCGTAAAATGTTAGGATTTTTTTTTACAAGATGTAGAGAGGTTTGAGATACTGTTTGTCTTTAGATTTCTTTAAAATAATTCAATAAAACACAAATATAATCAAATAAACACATTGGAATAACTAAATACACACTAATAGTTCCATAACTCTCTTTCATATATAATCATAGTAACTAATTTCAAAGCATAAGTAATCGATCAATGATAAACACAGCAAACAAAAATTTGTTTCGTATAGACTCGCGAACAAACAAAATGCAATGGAGATCTAAAAGCACATATAAAATAGATACAACCCTATAAAATTATGGCTAATAAATTAATATTATTCAACAATTAATCAAAGTCTCAATCCCATCACTTGTACCTATTAAAAATATTGTACATATTAAATCAAATTAGACTACTTAATCTATAATTTTTCCAAATCGAATGAAGAAAGTACTTACAAAGGAAAGGACTTGGTGTATTAAACATATAATACCTTCAATTTTGGAGAAAGTGTTGTGAACAGAAAACAAGCCCTAACTCAACAACCGCATATGTAGAAATGCAAATGGTAATGTATAAAGTTGAATGTCAAGAATAAAACATGAAAGCCCACATTTATAAGCATATTTCTATAGGTCTAAAAATGAAGATATAAGAACCATACATTTCGAAAAAATAAATCGAGGTTCTCAAAGCACGTGGGGATTTTAGAGAGAGTGTTGGTCAGGGTACCAACCCAAACATGCATCACCAACCCTAGACATTCAATAAACAACAAATCAACAGAATCGTGTCAAGAAATCAAATATAAATTGGTCATGAAAATGAACCACCAAACATATTATTCAGAGCGAGTTCCAAACTACCCGTGAAAGACCCAAAAGCTTAGCTCCCTCTCTCTCTCTCTCTAACCAAACATACATAACACACCTAACATACATCCATACAACTCCATAAATAAATAAATAAAAACATGGAATCTACTATATCAAAAAAATATCGTCCATCCAAACCCCATGAATGGACTATAAACTTCAAGCTTCAACTAAAACCAAAAAAATAATAAAACCATGTTGTTCATTTACATGACCCATCTTATACTGTACTGTATAGCTATGGTGAGAAGGATTATCAACCATCGGATATAACTCTCCCAAATTTTGCAAAAGCATCTAATGTAAATAAATCACACAAAAAAGTAATGCATTTATAGGTCTAAAAATGAAGATATAAGAACCATGTATTCCGAAAAAACAAATCAAGGTTCTCAAAAAGCGTGTGGGGCTTTTAGAGAGAGTGTTGGTCAGGGTTCCAAACCAAACATGCATAACCAACCCTAGAGATTCAATAAACAACAAATAATCGGTCATGAAAATGAACCACCAAACATATTATTCAGAGCGAGTTCCAAACTACCTGTGAAAGACCCAAAAGTTTAGCTCTCTCTCTCTCTCAAACTAAACATACATAACACACCTAACATAGATCCATACAACTCCATAAATAAATAAATAAATAAAAACATGGAATCTACTATATCAAAAAAATATCATCCATCCAAACCCCACAAATGGACTACAAACTTCAAGCTTCAACTAAAACCAAAAAAATAACAAAACCATGTTGTTCATTTACCTGACCCATCTTGTACTGTATTGTATATATATGGTGAGAAGGATTATCAACCATCGGATATAACTCTCCCAAATTTTGCAAAAGCATCTAAGGTAAATAAATCACACAAAAAAGTAATACATTAATCGGGCATTTTTCCATGTAACTTTTGTGCAATGTAGAAAATGAAACATATCCAATAGAAATAAAATGTATCATCTAATGAATAACTAGAACAAAAATATGAACGAAGATTAGAAGTCCAGCAATAAAGTCGAGAATCACCAAAAACGGAATAAAGAGCATTGATTACTTGCAAAGTAGGTCAGATCGGAACAAACGAAAAGAACATCTTAAAGAGCGTATGGGTGGAGCAGTAGGAGTGAGAGATGATCGGAGAATGAGAGTACAGGGAGAGACGAATGGCAGAGCAGCTATGACCAAAGCGAGAGAGAGAGAGAGAAAGAGAGAGAGAGAGAGAGAGAGAGAGAGAGAGACGAGCGAAAAAGTTAGAACATGAGAGGGATGAGTGAGCGGGAGACTCCAAAGTGATAATTGTAATTTTTTAAGGGCATTTTATATTTTAATCAAGTATACTCAATTTTGGCACACTTAAAAATAGTGGGAAATTTTGGTACTATTTTAAAGTGTGCCAGCTTGTCATTAAACCGTGCCAGAATTTTGCACAGTTTTAAACTGTGTTAGAATTTAATATCAGGGTGTGCCAAATTACTGTTTTTGGTGTAGTGAAAGTAAGGTCTGGCGTCATTCGTCGTGTTGTTGTCCCCATTTTCTGATCAGACTGTGGATTCTTCACCAAATCGGTCGGCCCATCTGTACTTCAATTTTCCATTAACAATCTTGGATTGATTTACATATTCGCTCTAGCTTAAGGAGGAGTATTGGATTTCATGTTATTTTATATTTTTTCTTTTATATTTGGGTCCGTTATATGTTTCTCTTTAGGTGTCTTTTAGTCTTTATTATTTCTTTATTTTCGTATTATGTATTTTCTTGAACCATCCATATATTAATATAAATATATTTTTTTGGACTCCATTTTAGATAAATCATTACATCATAAAATTTTCTTAGATTATGATACATTACATTAAATGAATGAATTTTTCCCCGCACATCTACAATCATCATTTTTAAATGATGAGGTTCCCATGAGGTTAAGTTTCTTAAGGGTTTGGAGTAAACGTGTAAGTGGTGTTGGGTGTAATAGACCATCATATGAGGAATTTAAGTCATTCAAATCACTAGTCACAAATCTTTGTACATGAACTCATCTTTTATATTGATATTAGTAACTAGACAAAACTACCCTAGTTTATAATGACACGTTATATCTTCATCTAACTTTCTTCGATCACACCAACATATCAATTGTGACACTCAACTTTGATGGCATCGGGTGCCGACACCACTCGTCATGCATCTCTAGAAACTCAGGTTAGACTCTAGCAAGACCCCCGTTCTCACCAGTGGTAGATCTATGATGGGCATTAAGATCTCTTCCATAACCCTTCATAAATCGCCCTCATAGATTCTCCTGCAAAGTTGATTATAAGAAAACCCAAAGATTAAAATTTCAATGCATATCTAGATATTAATTTATGAATAAAAAGTTATTTGAATACTTATCACAGTACATATTAAGCAAACCATTAACATGCACCAAATTGTATTCGCTTGCGTATGTCAAGAAAGACTCACACCTACAAATAAAAATTCCTCGTAAAATTAATCATTTATCTCAAGATATAATGAAAATATAATATGTCACTACACCAAAAAGATCAAATTGTCACTTTTGAGAGGGCCACCCTTGTCACGGTCAATGACCGTGATAAAAAAAATACGCATTTTTTGTTATGGTCATTGATCGTGACAAGTCCGTAAAAATTCTTGTCACGGTCAACGACCGTGATAAGACCGTGACAAGAACAGTTATCACGGGCTTGTCACGGTCATTGACCGTGATAACCTTATAAACTTATTACGGTCAATGACCGTGATAGGTCCGTGATAATTTTGTTAGTAAAAAAATCCTTTCCTCTTCTTTTTTCCCACTGTTTTCTATTCCCTCCATTCTCTCTCTCTCTAACAAGTATTTTTTCTTCTCTCTTTCTCTTTCATTTGTGTATATGTGTGTATGTGTGTGTGTATATGTTCGTGTGTGTGTGTGTATGTGTGTGTACATCCGTGTACAGGTGTGTGTGTGAGTGCATGTGTATGTGGTGGGCGGGAGGGGCCGGGTGGGTTTGTGTGTGTGCATTTATGTGTGTGTGTGTGGGGGGGGTGGGTTTGTGTGTATGTGTTTGTGTATGTGTAGTGGGGCAGGGGGTGGGGGTTGGGTTTGTGTGTGTGTGTGCAGGTTTGTATGGGGGGCAGGGGGTGTGGAGCAGGGGTGGTGATGGTGGGGAGGGGGGCAGGGTGTGTGGGGTGTGTATACGTGTGTGCATATGTGTGTGTTGAAATTAATTGTTGTTTACTTTAGGACTTAAAATTAATTGTTAATGTTGATTTAGGATTTGAAATTAATGTTTAGTTTAGGACTTGAAATTAATTTTTACTGTTGATTGGACATTATAAATATTATTTCTTTATTTTTATTTAGGTTTGAAATTGTAAATGAATTTGATGGAGTACAGGATACACATTTGTTGGTTTGTTGTTGTTGTTGGAATATATTGGACGGAGGTGGTTGAATTTTTTAAAAATACTTAATTTAATTCACACAAATAAATTCGTAAATAATTATATTGTCTTAATTTGTTGAGTTAGTTAATTTTGGAAGTGGCACGACCACTGTATTATTGTCAAAATGGGGGGAGGGGGAGTTTACGACTTTTTTCTAAAATTACTTTGTGTCACAACCCGTTCGAGAGTGGAACGACCACGGACTTATCATAATTAAATGAAACATGCCTACAATTACACACAGTGCACATAGATACTAGCATTCTAGTTCTTATGCGTACGCATTCAATAGGCATTCGACCCGTTCGAGAGGCATTACCCCTGTAATGAGATCTTTCGAATTGTTCTATTTGGATAGTTTGGGACTACATAATTTCTGTATAATAATATTCTTAGTGGCTTAAAGTTGTTACTTTTGGAGGAAGTTCTGCAGTCGTATCCTAATGTTCTATGAGTACATACTAGATTGGCAAGTGTGAGTGTTATTTTAATTGATCAATTGAAATAACACTCACACTTGTCAATCTACGCCGTGTACTTGGAGAACTATAGGGATATGCTGCCAAATTTTTCTCAAATCGTAACAATGTGCATGAGCTGTTAAGTATATTACAAAAATATGCGGTCTTGAATAGGATAGGACCACTCGCCCTTTAAAGGAGACGGAGGAAATAGGAATTACTATTATAAATTAAAATTTAAAAATCGAATATAAATAAGACATAATTAATTGAAACAAACTATAAATCTATGTTTTGTTTATACTAATCCACGAATATACGCTTGTTACCTTTAATAGGTGATTGTTTGTAGTAGCTGTGATGGGATATCCTAAATACAAAAAGTGGATGGAGGAGACAAATATATTGGGGGATGTGTTTCGCAGAGGTTCTAATGAATTTGTGAAATATGAAAAGAGATGTGATAATGATGAAGAGTTTTCGTGTCCGTGTGCTAGGTGTAATAATGGTAAGGTGTTTGACAGGAAAATAGTTGAACTACATTTGTTAAGATCGGGTATACAAGATAATTATCGATTTTGGAGTTTTCACGGTGAATTGAAAGTTCCTTTTGTCCCCGAATAACCTTCACAACAACCTTCAACAAGTAGGATAGATGTACAATGGGACGACGTAGATCATAATATGTTAGAGCATTTAGTTGATGACGCGTACGGAGTTCATAAAGTGGAGGAGAATGAGGTCACTGACGATGTACAAGGTTCAGGTGCTCAATAAGATATCACGATAAACCTTAATGATGACTACCAAAGTTTAAAATTTAAGGAGACCCAACCATTATACTCTGACTTTGAGAAAGATCAAACAACTTTACATGCCATGGTTGGTTTGCACAATTTGAAGACGCAATATGGTTTGTCTGGCAATAGTGTAACATGAATTCTAAATTGGGTGAAGGGCTTACTACCCAAAAAGAATACACTTGCAAATAGCTATCCTATTATGAAGAACAGTTTGAAAGGTTTGGGAATGAAGTATAAATTGATTCATGCTTGTGTGTATGACTGCATACTATACCAAAAGGAGTATGAAAATCTCGATCGTTGTCCGGTATACGATGAACTTATATATGTCCAATCTACTGGCAAGGAAGGCACAAGCTCAAAAGTGCCTCAAAAAGTATTAAAATATTTTCCCGTTGGGCCTAGATTAAAGCAATTTTTCATAGTACCATGGATAGCGGAGGCAGTGATTTGGCATGCTAAGGCAGAAGTAGGGGATAATCTCATCTGTCATCCTATTAATTCTAGAGTTTGGAGGGGGATGAGTTATGAGTATCCCATTTTTTCTCGAGAACATCGTAACATTCATTTGGCTATATTAAAAGATGGTTTCAATCCATTTTAAAATCTAAGAACCAATTAGAGTGTATGGCCAGTGATCCTAACCCCACTCAACCTCCCTCCTTCACAGTGTATGCGACTTAAATTTTCGATGTTGTCTTTGTTGATACTTGGGCCGAAGGCACTAAGTGATGACATCGACGTATACCTGGATCCTTTAGTAAAACAATTAAATGAGTTGTGAGAAGAGGATGTGCAAGCATTTGACTCTTTTATAAAAGAAGAGTTTACACTGAAAGTTATGTTGATGTGAGCAAGTCATGATTTCCCATCTTATGGAATATTATTCGGTTGTGTAGTATATGGTTATTTGGGGTATCCTATTTGTGGAGAGGAGACTGAATCTCTTCGTCTCCCTGCTAGCTCAAAAAATGTATACCATTGCCATAGGAGGTTTTTACCCCCGGTTAATAATTACAGATTTGAGAAAAGTTCCAATTTTTTATCGAGCGGATTTGAACATAGGCTAACGCCGAGAAAACTTACAGGTTCAGAAATTGAAAGTAAATCTTTTGATTGTGGCCCTAATATGCCAGGTAAGAATCCTAAATTTAATAATGTCAAGCATAAGAAGACCCCAATTGGGAATGAAACTGAGACAAAAAAGGCATGGTCTAGGAGGTCAATATTATTTGACTTGCCTTATTGGAAGAATAACCCGGTGCGCCATGTATTGGATCTGATGTCTGCAGAGAAGAACCTCGTTGAACATATTGTGGGCACATTCCTTGGGGGGAGTCATTCGAAGGGTGGAGAAAATGTACGAAAAGACCTTAAATCGTTGAAACCAAAGCTACAATTATGGTTGAAAGAAAATAGTAGGGGAACAACAATAATTCTCCCTGGTGCGTTTACTTTGACGAGTGGGGAAAGGAAGGTGCTTTTAGACACAATATATAATTTGAAGGTTCCATGTAATTTTTCATCGAACTTGCAAAGGATTGTGAATTATGCTACCCATGATTTACAGAAGTGTAAGTCCCAAGATTGGCATGTGATTATGAAATTTCTTCCTCTATTGTTTAAGCAATGTTTCTCCAAGCACAAGGATTTATGGAGGTCTATTATGCAAATTAGTATCTGCTTTTCACTTTGTGTGAGAAGGTAGTCAATCGAGAACACAGTGGCCGCAAAATTGGCGATAATCGAAGCAATTTGTGTGTTGGAGAAGTACTTTCCCCCAGTATTCTTTGACATGTGTGTTCACTTGTTGGTACACCTAAGCGACGAGGCACTTCTTTGCGGTCCAGTTAGATATCGGTGGATGGATTTTTTGAAAGATTGGTAAAAGTTTTTAAAGATTACGTCAGAATACGTGATGCATTGCAGATTCAATTGCAGACGAATACATCACCGTGGACTCATCAATCTATATTCGGGAATATATGCCTGACACGACCAACATTGATGGAACTGATGATTTCATCGATGAGGGTGGTCATGTAATGGGAAAACGAGTGAAATTAACGAGTTTGCAACATGAACAAGTAGCTCGTTATCTATTTGACACACATGAAAATGTCGAAGAATGGAAAAAGTAAGTTTAAGTTATTTTAAGTTTTACATTATTTTAGATTATTTTATACATGATTAATTTTGTAATACGTTCGTCACATTAATTGTATGCATAAAACATGAAGCCTGTGTGAACAATAAAAGACGAAAAATAATGGCACAATCAGACAGCGATTTTAGGTTGTGGTTGTCACACGAGGTAATTATAATGAAAACGGTTGTTATATAACGTTACATTACAATAAAACTTTACAACTAACCTAATTAATGTATCTCTATTCTCATCTCTTAAAGACGGGTGATGCGACATCAAGGCTTGCTCGTCTAGCCACTCGATCCGTGTTCATGGCACAAGAGTACAAAAAGTATCGATTGAACAGTTACGTATTCGGCGCAAAGGAGTACAAGGAAAATACAAATGTACAGAACTCGGGCATTTCATACAAGACTCTTACTTTCTTTCGGGTGAGCGCAAAACATAAAAAACTCGTTGAAGCTTAAATGACTTACTATGGTGTAATTCGAAATATATTTGAATTTGACTATGTATGCTTCAAAGAGGTCGTATTTTACTGTGATTGGGTAAGAGTTGAGGATAAATATGCTTGTAAAGTTGATCCTGGCACAAATTTGATCATGGTTGACTTGTCCAAGTTGAAGAGCAATGAACACGTGAGCGATGAGCCGTTTGTTTGTGCATTTCAAAAGGTCAACCAAGTGTTCTACTCGGAGTATATCAACAACGAGTCGTGGTCAATCTTCCTACATGGGATAAAGCGTCTAACCAGTAGTGTGGATGACTTGGATGCTCCTACCGAATATCAATCCATTTTTTATGATAACCCCAAATTTGAAATAATTTTTTAATTTGTAATGATTATTCCAATTTTAGTGCATGCACTAGTGTTTTATTATTATCGAACATCGGTTTAATGCTTTTAATTCATTTGTACTTGATCATTTTCATTCTTTTTATCTTTCTCTCTTTCCTTTGTATACGTGTGTGTGTGTGTTAAACAGTAACAAGTATTCCAATTTTCAGATTAATACTTTTTATTCATTTGTACTTGATTACATTAGCGCATGTACTATTTAGACTTAATGTTTGCATGTCTTCTTCTAATTCATTTTGAATTTGTACTAATAACAACATTTTTTTACAGAAAATGTATCCTTCAGGGATTAAGGCAAAGATGATGATGATAATGATGATTTCTTCTGGGCCCGGCGGTAGTGGAGGCGATGAGGGCTCCTCGGCCCCTAGGCTCCCCAAATGGGGAAAATTGGGAATGGCGATCGAGAACAAAACGGGGATATTAGTTAGATCCCTCGAGCTGATAAAGACGATAATCGGCCCGGGGTACACTAGTTGGCGGGAGGTGGAAAATGAGTTCAAGTTAGCTATTTGGGCGGCACTACAGGTAATATATTTATATTTATATTTATATTTATTCGCAACTAACATTGTATTTGTTTGACAGGAACAATTCAGCCTGGCCCCAGAACTTCGCGATTCTGTTTTGGAGCAATTGGGGGAGCAACACAAGACATGAAAGAAAAATTTGCGGGGCCGGTACTTTGAGAAGACCCGAGACTCCATTATCAAAATGCGTGAGTCCGTCCTGCCGAAGGAACCGATCTCATTGGCACAATGGTAAAAGTTCATTGACAATGAGATCGAGGAGTGACAATTGGCATCTCGCCAATCGAGGAGGGAAAATAGGGTAAAAAATACGAACGCGCACTACTCTGGCGTTCGTCTTATGCCGAGGTGGAGCATAGGATGATGGTAAGTTTTTATTTTTCTATAATTACAGAAATATATTATTCTGCATTATTTTACTTTGCGGGCCCGGTACTAATTTTGCATTATTTTATTTCAGGGGACGGGGAGTGGCCCTGGGGGTAGGCCACATAGGCTCAATGCCTATGTGGAAATTCAAACGAAGAAGGGGAAGGATAAGGAGGTGTCCCCGAGCGTCGTGGCCACGATTGTAAGTAATCCGACAGTTTAATTTTTGTTAATTACGTTATAATTTTTTATTTACTTATTTAACTAATCGTGTGTTTTTTGTCATTTCAGGCAAAGTTTAAGGAAGTGCATGAGTCGCAGTCTGATGCCGACAAGGCATATTTGTCAACGGACGCACTCAACCAAGTGCTTGGCGCTGATCGCAAGGGGAGTACAAGGGGGTGAGCTCGCGGGTGGTCAAATCTAGGATCATCGGATTAAAAACTAGCAACACCGGGTTGGCTCGTCAGGTGGACTCGCATGACGCGAAGCTATCAATGTTGGAGGCGACGGTCCAAGATATGTTCTCATTCATGAAGAGTTCATTGGGTTAAAAGGTCAAGGGGAAGGGGAAGGAGATGGTGGTGGAGTATTAGGTGGAGGAGTACGAGGACATGGACGTCGCTGCTTCATCACAGACACGTGAGGACTCATCGATTGATGTTCTAGTCCCCTAATTAGCTCCCATCGAGTGGCCTATGTCAACAATTGGTTGGTCGAGCATGTTTATACTCGACGTATTTAATGGCACGCGGATAGGGAGGTGGTTGAGGGACCCGAATACCGTTCAGGGTATGTTGGTTTATGGACGTGCGCTTCAAGACATTGAGACCAAGGTTCTCGTCACGCATGTGATAACCGGGAAGGAGAACGCCCCATTGTGGTTGCGTGAACAATGCGGCATGAAGCATATTCAGGGGTGTCTCAATGCGTATGACGTGTGGCCTTACTTCCTCCTCAAACCTATTACATGACATTATTTGTATCTATTTTATTTGGACACTTGAATTATATTTGTATTGTTTTGATTTGTTACATTTTGGTTTGGATATGGAATTATATATGCGATGATTTGGTGCATTCTTTCTATTTTATCTGGATATATGTTGTTTAAACAGGTACAATTTTGCTATAACAGGTACAAATATATTGCTGGACAGTGGTAGTGGCCAAACTGCCCAGCAGATTTTTTTAAAATTCTGCCCAGATTTGTCATGGCCAGTGATCATGATAATTTTTTAAAGGTTGTCACGGATTTGTCACGGTCTTTGACCTTGACAAAACTTGTCAAGGTCAAAGACCGTGACAAGTCTAATGAACTTGTCACGATTAATGATTGTGACAAATCCATGACAACAAAAGTTGTCACTCCGAGAATGGTCACGGTCATGGACCTTGACAAGTCCAACTTGTCAAGGTATATGACCGTGACAATCCGGCAGATTTGGTGTAGTGTGTATCATTATATAAAACTTGCGGAATTATCCTAATGAACTCGAATATAAATAAAGATGAGTATATGTGCGAACTATATTAACATAATGGCATAAAATAATTAATATCCTGAACCTCAAATTTCATATTTATTTGGTATGTTTAAAATGCTTGTTTGCCTGATGAGGACTTAAAATATCATGGACTAAAGATAAAGGTGAAAGATATATAGGGATGAAAATTTAAGTCTCAATAATTAAAAGGTTACTTTTGCAAGAATAATAGGATTGAGCAATGATATACTACTACCTTGTGTTTAGTTTTGACTTCTTTATCTAGAATTTTATATTTGACTCACTCCCACTTGATAGGTATTGATGAAATATTTCTAAAAATACAATTTTCATTAAAAAAAAAGGGGGTATATAATAACAAATATAGTGGTATCAAAAGTACTCTCATTGTGAAATTTTGCATTGAAAATTTTATATTATACTTAATTTTTTGTTTAGGATTGTACATATGCTTTGACGAAATATTTCAAAAGTATAATTTTCACAAAAAGTGAATGTGTATGATAATAAATATTGCGTTCCAAAAAATATTGTTCTCATTAAGATATATCTAAATACAAAGTTCCATAAAAATGAAATTTTAAGATTTTGGATCCACGTGTACTTATTGAACCTTTGTTTATACAATCATTTAGAATTTTCCAAATATATGTGAATGTCATGTCAAACAGGTTTGTAATTTAAGAGATACTTAATTTTTTTTAAATCGCACAAAAAGGTGAACGTCATTGAGAAATTTCACTCTCCATTGAGCTCCTTTGCACACTTCAAGATTACTCATTTTCTGTGAGTCAGTCTTAATAGCTCTTGTCAAAACTTTTCAAACATGTAGATTTTATCTCAAACTTATAGCTTAGAGTATATTTAACCTTTAAGGTTTGTACAAAGAAAGAAAAAATAAGAAATTTGGTCAAATATATTCGCATATATTTACCGTGACCTTTTTTCTAAAGAGTGCCATGCTTTGAGCTTCTTGTATCAAAAGTTTCACCAGTTGGTTTATCATTAGTAAACACAAAATATAATCAAAACTAGACCTCCCAAGAGTTGCATAAATGTGGAAATAGTTAGTGGAAAATTAATTATGATTCCATCATTGCAATTTAAATGTCAAAATGCTATAGGTAATGCAATGTAAGTTAACTTCACCTAAACAACTTTAAGAAAATTCAACATTGAATATGTCGAGGCACCACATGTGGTAAGACATTGATATGTAACTAATCATATCGTGTCATATAGAAAAATTTTCCACATAAAAAATACAAAAATCTCTTTTGTGTACGTAGCTGGATCAATCAAACTTGAGTATTTAAAAATATTTATCAAGTTCAAGTTCAAGTCTTCATTAATATTAAAGTTAACAAGACTGAAGACTTAAAAGATATTAGAACTCAAAGTGAGGTATATCCCATAGATCATCATGACCATATTGTAAAGATTTGATTTTGTTTAAAAATTTGGGAATTTAACTAAATTTTAAAAACTTTTTAAAATTTAATTGCAAAGTTGATCCTAAAAGGACATGTGCAAGATTATATGTATACTCGTGTTCCCCCACTCAATTGGATTGTCTTATTTCGATTTTACAAAATAAACTTCAAGTCTTTGGTACTTAAGTTCATTCCTTCAAAGCTCCACATTAAGTCATATTCATCGAACTTCATCAAAACTTCATCCCGATATCATCATGATCACACTCTGGTAATTTCATCTTAGTTCGAGCTAAAAGGACTTAGTAGATTATTTAATTCACTTTTGTCATATTCAAATTAAAATTGCATAATTGAAAATTTGGTTTATGTGTGTGTGTGTGTGTGTTATTATGGTTTTGTTGGTAATGATATAAGTATGAGTGTATATCTTTCATATATAAATATATTATTCGAGAAAAAATGCGTAAGTATATCATATGACCTTTTGATTAAGGATTCAAAAACTTCATAGCCGCTTATTGCATTATACCAAAAGTGATAGTGGTTGTTCGATGCAATAAAGGTTGTTTCAGTGGTTGCGAACTTGACTATAGGTTTTCTAAGATTTTCAGAGATTCTCCATGACCTCATTTCGTTAAATGCACACTGCAACGAAGAAAGGATTCACTTTAGAAAAGGTTGCTTCGTGGGTCACAAAAATAATTTAAAAAAGTGTATCTTGGGAAGATATGTACAATATTATCATGGGAATCTATGAAAATCTTTATAGAATACATATCCTTGTAACTTTAATCTTGGTGATGAGGACACTCCTCACTTATTTAATTATCTTCCCTCAAAAGGAAAATAACATGATATATATGGAGTGTTTTACCTCATTGTCATTATCTTTTTCGAAAACTCTAAGTGAAAAATTGTTATAACGGTTATAGATAAAAATACATTGGTCAACAGGAATTTTAAAAGATAGTGAGTTTTTTTGCTAAACACTCTAGAGAGAAAAACCATTTTTATTTTTCTTCTTCATTTCTCTATTTGCATTTTTGAGATGTTTGTTTCCAAGCTTTGATTAAGAGTTATATTGAATCAGAAAACACTTTTACCTTTATTTCTGAGCCAAAATACTTATATCTGTATTCTTGGTATACTTTGAGAATATCTCATAAATACTTTGGGAGATTTGAGCAAGTCAAAAACACTTTCACAACTTTTAGGAAGACTCGCTTCCTAAAAAGTGGTATCCAAGCATTTGATGACTTCTAAACAAGTTTATCTTCAACTTTAAATAGGCGACTTCTCAACAAGTTCAGCTTTAACTTTAAAAGGGTGGTTTATCAACAAGTTCACTATCAACTTTAAAAAGGATATTTTTATTTTGTGGTTAAGATCGTAATACAATGGTCCGTCCAAAACCTTTCATAGTTATGAAGCGTTCTCCAATTGTTGGAGCGTTCTCCGAAAGATATGGTATGAAGGATGATACGATGTAAATATTGCGTATTTCACCCGTTAACCTACGCGTTATTAGCCCCCCGGGTATATTAATCCCTATATTTATGCTCGTTAACCAGACAACCTCGAATTTCTATGTTAACATGTTTTGCAGGGGTTAATTGAGATTTTGTAGGTATTTGGATGCATTCCGACGAAGTTTCGTACACAACCGCATGTGCAAGGGCATTTTAGTCATTTCACAATTTGGGCAACTGGCCTAATGTCTTCACGGAAGTTGAAGCCCTCTGAATAAGCTTCGCGTGTCCACAAACAGTGCACGAATCGTTGCTATATCGAAGAAGTTACAGGCTTTTGAGCGGAAGAGAATTTCAAACCAACCGAAACAGGGGAGAAGATTCAAGACATGTAGGTCCGAATCGATTTGCCCCTTGCGAATCGATTCGGGTAGAGACAGTGAGCCAATATTTCCATCCGAATCAATTCGGCCATTCTGACTCGATTCGGCCCATTCGGGCTGCCAGATCCCCTGTTTCTGAATCGTTTCAGCCATTGCGAATCGATTCGGCCTATGCTGTCTCGAGATTTTTCCTTTACCCGAATCGATTCGACCCTGTAGATATTTGTTTTTCTCCCTTTTTATTTACAAGTTTGCCATGGGATTTGTTTTGTATAAATACAGTTTCTCTTCATTTTGAAGAGGGATATCTTTCATTTTAGCTTATTTTAGGGTTTGGTTTGGGGAGTTTTTCTTCATTTCTCATTGGGATAGCAACCATTTGGGGTTTTGTAAGCTGGTTTTCATTGTCCATTCCATTAATATAGTTGCATTATTTCTTATTTCCATTCTTGTCATTTAATTCCTTGCCTATATAATTAGTTGTAGTTATTTATTTATTGCTTTTACAGTTTAATTAGATGTTAATTTAGTTTAGTTCATGATGTACCCCTAGATAAATAGGGTCGGAATTTCGTTCCGCCATTTACGGTTTTGGACCTCGAAGTTAGGTTTTGTGTAAAATTGCATTTAATTGAAACCTCGCATAGTAAAGTTGGATTATTATGCGTTTAACTTTCTTTGTGACTCAACGTTAGTGTTTATAGCGATATTCCGAATTTAATCCGCGTGTGACCAATTTTCGTTAAATGTTTAATCTCACAACTTTGGGTTAAATTACTTATTGTGTGATGTTTATACTTAATTGTAATTGCTCGATTAAATTGCTTTCGAGCCGAAATTCTAATTAGCAGTTGATTCGATCCGTGTGGTAGGATGCGATCCTGATCCTCGCTTTACTTTTGTGTAGCGTAACTTATTCTTTTATTTTTCTACCTTAACCACCCATTACCTTTTCTTTTCTTCATTTTACACTTTTATTCTTGAAGTTTTAAAGCAATTAACATCTAAAATTCAATCACTCCATGTGGATTTCTTACGATACCCAACTTATCGCTGTGCTTGCTTGTCAAGTGTAGTTGTAGTTTAGATTTTTGCGTGTAGAGCAGGCGCCGAAATCAATGACAATGTCCATACACGAACACTTGGTTCCCCTCGTATCCATGGAGTTTTTGTGTTAGTAGTGCATTGTGTGATTGTAATCCATTGACTCAGTTTATACGTCTCTACCATAATTCATTTGTTATTTTGTTCGGCTTGAGTTTTTTTGTCATGGTGGGTTTTTTCACGTACAACTTTGTGTTGTGTTATTGCTTTATATTATTTTGCATTTATATTATTCACCTAATATTGAAGATAAATTTTTTTATAATTTAAATAATAAATATTTCGTCACATAGATCCAAATTGTTATATTGTGCCTCAAAGGATTTAAAAGAAAAGACTGTATCTACTTCAGTAATAATCTTAATTTGAGTACCCTTGCCCTATCTCGATTTTGAGTACAAAGTCTCGGTATTAGAGCTTGACCTTAAGCATATGTGATCGCATTATTGGCCTAATTGGTATTGATAATAGTCATACTTACACCAAACTTGTGACCCCATCTTATTTTGAGAACCACTATATTTCCAATAATAAAAAGGTTTGTTTTGGTAGTAGATATAGTAATATTGATGAAGATGATCTCCGAACTTCATATGACAATCTTCTTTTCAAATCAAAATGTTATTGAAAACAAACGTAAACTTTCTACAAAAGTGAGACGTCTGCAAAAAGAAAAGGATTTGAAGAAGAACAAAGATCATATATCTTTTAAGTTTTTTATTAAAAGGGGATTTTTAATAGGAAAAATTAAACCCCTCAAAATGAGAAAATCAAAATTTTCAATGACCTTAAATGTTTAAAGGCAAAAAAATTAATTATTTTAAGTTATGGAATATAATGGGCATACTCTCTACCCAAAAATCAAAGCGCTTGACTTATTTTTTGATGACTTCTTAGAATTTCCTAATGACCTTTTAGAGGATAAGGAGTTACCTATGGGTGAAGTTAAATGTGTGTCCATCTTGAAAAATGAAATAGATGAATTGACCATATTTATTGATAATTTGAAAAAATGAATTTCAAGTTTGTGAAGAATCTTATCTCATGCTTTTAGAGAAATTGGAAAACTTGCAAATGACTTGGATTTTAGCAAAGAAGAAATTAAACAGTCAAATTTTCAGGTTTGATTGTGATATGTTTTCTTTAACACTTTAAGTCTAAATAATTTAGGAACTCTAAGTCCCAAATTTTTGAATGGAGAAAAGTGTAAGTTCTAATTTTCAATCATTATTGGAAAACTTCATGTCTCAATTATAAATAATTAGGGGAACTTCATATCCCAGCATTAAATATGTAGACTTTGAAGACCCTGCCCAATTGTATCCAAACTTCAAGTTTAATAAGGGGTAAAATTGTTTTGAACTTCAAGTCCAATATATAAATAATCAATATAGGGTATTTAATGTCCTTACCCTTAGTATAGAATTAATCAAAACTTCAAGTTTTGATTTAAATTATATTTTATTTGAACTTCAGGCCACAAGTTTAAATAACTATTTGGGAACTTCAGGTCCCCATATGTAAAAATAGTCATTAAAAACTTAAGGTACCAAAATTTAAATAGCAATTTGAGACCCAAATTTTAAATAATAATGGAAAACTCCATGTCCTAATAATAATAATTATCAATTTTATAGTAATCAAAATTGCAATTATGCAAAAGTAAAAGGATTGATTATAAGTAGCTAAAAATATAATTAAAATAATCAAAACTAGTAAGCACGAAAACTAGAAGCACAAGGTTAGAAAACAATTATCGTGCAATATCCGAGTACTTTTTATTTTTTGCTTTTTTAGGGAAACATTGTATTACTTTCTTATCACATACATTTATATATACAAAATTGTTACAAAAAATAAAAGTACAATTGGTTGGTAGAATGTACCAGTCCATAATTAAAGAATATATATATTGAAAAGATGATGAAGAACTATACCTTATATATCCAAATAATATGGAGACTTACCCATCACATGTCGTGGAATTGACTGACCCATTTCCTAAAGAAAATTCAGCAAGTAACCTCTTTCTCCTCTAATGCACTAACATGAATATGCTAAAGAAAATTTGGAGTTTGTGAAACCAACAATGGGTTTATGTGTTTGTGTTCAAAAATATCCAAAGATTGTACCTCTCTCCCTTCTGATTTTATGGCTTATCATAAGTGGTTAACATTTTAGAGTATCATGTTGATAACGTGTTGCAAAATAAAGGGATAGATAGAATTTAGAGGGAGAGGAAGATTTTCATTTCATTGTTATCTCCATACTCGAGCGAGCATCCAAAAGATCCTTTCAAAAATATGGAATACAAGTGAACATACAATATTAAACATATTTTATAACAAAATTTACTATTTTAAAGAACAAAGACATCATTAAAAAAGCAAGGCATCATATTATATACACACTGTGTGTGTGGATGGAGATGGAGTTATGTTCAGTCCTAATATGGGGATGGAGGATAGAGGATAATTATCAAGAATTTTGGAAATAACGGAGGTTAACACGAAAAATATCTAGGGCTTCCATCGGTTGTGGGAAAGTTAAAAAAGAAGTGTTTGGGGATTGAGGGAAAAAGTTTGGAAAAAAGTTTAAAGGGTGGAAGGAGAGACTCGTTTCCAAGGCGGTGAAAGAAGTTCTTATCAAAGTTGTGGCACAAGCTTGTCCCACCTACGCTATGAGTTGCTTTAAAATCCCGAACTACGTGTTTGACAATTTAAAATTACTCGTGTAACTTCTAGTGGTCATGTGGTAAGAAAATAAGGGAGTTAGTTGGGAGAGTTGGGAGGAGTTGTGCAAACCCAAGAGGCAAGGGGTATAGGCTTTAGAGATCTTGAATCTTTCAATCTTGCACTTCTCACTAAACAAGGGTGGCGTATTATAACCAACCATAACTCTTTTACGAGCCGAATTCTCAAAGACAAATGTTTTCTAAGGTGCTCCTTTTGGGAAGCTAAAAAAGGCTCGAATGCATCATATATTTGGAGAAATGTTAGGGAAGGTAGAAAAGTACTTGAGAAGGGGGTGAGATTGAGAGTGAGTAATGGTGAGAAAATTAGGGTGTGGGAGGATAAGTGAATTCCGAAATCCCATAACTTTAAACTTTACACACCACCGGATGCTCTTAACAAAAATATTTTTGTTACAGATCTCATTGACCCAGACACAGGTTAATGAGATCTTAATCTCATATCTTCAATATATTCATGGCTAGAAGTGGAAGACATTATAAAGATCCCGCTCTCTTTTCCTCTTGTCAAAGATAAAGAAATTTGGCACTTTGAACGAAATGGAAGATACTTGACTAAGAGTGACTACAATGTGGCTTGGAGCGTGGTCGTTTCCGGAATAATATTTGAAAAGAGAGTTCGTCAACATCATTTGCTAGCAATAATTGGAATTGGATTTAGAAAGGACATATTCCAAATAAGGTCAAACATTTCCTTTTCCAGGGTCAATCTAATTCTCTCCCCCAACCGCAGAAAATTTCTGTCACAGGAAAATGACTCCGAGCATGCCTAGACAAAGCGTATCTAAGATGGGACCTGACTCAGACCATATTATCAGATGATACAAAACAGCAAATGAGGTTTTGGCTGGAAGCTGGTTAACGAATAAAATGTTGAAGATATCAAATATTTAAGTGAGTTCGTGGCTGGGAGATATGGAAGCTCATTTGGATCAAAACAATTTTTATTTTATTTGTTTGATCCTATAGGCATTGTGGAAAATAGGAACGGATGATATTATGGGGAGGAAATACTTACCCAAACATTCATTTTAAATTGGGGCACTTACAATTTAGTCCCTCACAAGTAATTTTTGGATTCTGGAGTCAGGTCCGGATAGAGAAAAAAAATAGGTATTTGGGCTCTAGTCCCATTTGGAGATGTTTTGTTGTCAACAATTCCATGTGTTTTTTATTTCATGATTAGTCCCATTTTAGGAGGTTATTGATTATATGTGTTGATGTAAAAAACTAGATTGCTCTAATTATTCAATCACAGATAAATAAATAAGAAAGAGATTTTTAAAGTGGTTCGGCTAGGAATAAAACCTACGTCCACTGTTATGTTATTGCTGAGTGTTTGTGGAATTCTTGATTATAAATTCTCTCAAGAAATTCCGGTCCCCTTGAATGAGGATGATACAAGGTATTTATAGCCTTGAGGTTGTACATGAAAGGTTCGATACATTAAATGACATACATATGAAAGGGTAATACATTTAATGCAGAATGCGCGCCAAGAATATAAGCATTCAATGAATATCTGAACTGTTGATTATCTGGCAATTAATGATACGACCGAGATGCAGCTCGGACCGCCATAGCTGTTCGCTGATCAGGAGTTCCTCGGAACATTAGAGTACCTCGGTGTTATAGAGTTCCTCGGTGTGTTAGAGTTCCTCGGTGTGATAGAGTTCCTCGGCGTATTCTCGTTGCTCGGAAAGAAGCATGGTTGGTCGGGAAATGATCTTCCTCGATGCTATTGTGCCACGTAGATTGACACGTGTCTTCATCTTATTCGTCCACATCAGCATATTAATTTTGGTATCAACAGAAGCCCCCAATGTTTCATATTTTGAACTTTGAAGAGTATGGAACATTCTTTCTCGGTATATGGCAATATTAAATGTCCTTCCCGGGTTTCAGGAACATTGTATTCAAATTTCCTTCTTATTTCGCAGTTTCCGCCTTTTTTATAAGCGTTTTGATATTTGTGCAAATTTTGTCCTCTTAGCCGCCGGACGTTTAGTAGTTTCTTTTTGGTAATCATTTCTTTCGCCGCTTCCCAATGCAAAGTATTTAAACTTCTTTGGTAACCATACCGTCGTCTACGTTTTTCATTCTCTGCATTCAAGCTTTCTATTCTCTTCTTCTCTTGTGCGTTCATCCTTGTTTCCGTTCGTTGTCAACACATCTCCTTTCTTTCTGTAAGATCTTCTTTCTTTCTTCTGTATCTCTTTTATTCAATATGGTTTATATTGTGGAGTCTATTGAGAAATTCCGTTCTGATTTTTCCATTCCTTCGTGGGTAACTCTAGAGGTTCTTTCTGAGCCTTTAGATTACTTTCGATTGGCTGAGGGACATTGGTTCCCCAGTCTTTTTGTTGCTGAATGCGGTTTTTCCTTTCCACCAAACCCATTATGTCTTGAGTTTTGTCAATATTTTGATCTTGTTCCTGCAAAAATAGCCCCCAATTCATGGAGAATAATTAACGGGGTGCACAAATTAAATTTAACTCATGGGGCTCGTATTGGGATCCCTGAAATTATGTTTTGTTATAAATGGGTTGTTCTAGATAATATTTATTATTTAAAAACTAGGTATTTGAATAGGGCTCTTGTAGTTAATCTCCCTGACTCAAATAGGGATTATTTTGAGCATGGGTTGGTCATAAAAAATTGGCAACATGCGCCTTTATCTGGGAATGAAGTATACAACGGTCCCAGATGCCCCCCATACGGCAATGGGATAGGTTTATTTTTCATTTTATTTTACTTATGAAATTATGCTTTCATCATGTTTGACAAAATGTATGACTGATATTCCATTATGTATTTATTTGCAGTTGATAGCAAAAGAAAAACTCCAAAAGAGTCAGAAGTGAATATCAAGCATTTGAAACTTATCTGGAATTTGCATAAGACCATTGCTGACGAGCATATTAGATCTGCTTCATATTTACTACAGTATAAGAGTTACACAACCTCTTATACTGCTCGCCCTATTGAACCAGCTTCAACACCAGAAAGTTCATCTTCAGATTCTCATATCCCCCTATCTCAGAGAATGGGCAAGAAAAGAGCTCCTCCTGCTCTATTTGGTGAAATTTCTTCTGCTGTTGGAGCCCAGAAAGGAAAAATTGATGTCCTAGAAGGGACTAAAAAAGTAGATGCTGGGTCCTCCAAAGCTGCCGAGAAGCCCCCAGTGGCCCCGAGCAAGAAAAATGCTCCTGCTGATGTGATTACAATCTCTCCGACCAAGACTTCTTCCTTGGTTGATGCTGCTGACCCTCCTTTGAAGAGATTGAGGAAATCATCCTCAGTTAATCTTGCTGGAACTGCATCTTCTCTACCCGCTGGTGGTAGTAGTGTTTCAAACATCATTCTTCCGAGTTCTTCCAAAAGCTCAGTTATACCCGAGGTTCTCGGGGTTGATGAAAAAATTCCTAGGGATACACTGACATCCCTAGCTGCTCGTCATCTTTCTTCAGTAAATTTCTCACTCCTTTGGTCTTTCTTTCTTTTTCTTGAATTCTTGTATTTGTGTTGACTTTATTGTTTTTCTTATCTTTCAGCTGGTGAACTGCTTCAATACCATCGTGAAGAAAGATCAAGTTATTAAAGCTTCCAGTTCCTCGTCCGATGTTGACGATGCTTTGTTGGGTTTAGCCCAATCTGTGAAGGAATCTCGCCAACAGTACATCGAGGAGAAAACTGTTTGGGAGAAAAAGCTGGCTGTGGCTGAGGCTGAGAAGGCGAAAATGGCCGAAACCTCCAAGAACTTGGAGGAGAAAGTTAAAGTTTGGAGGTTAAACATCAGGATTCTGATGATAAGTTGAAAAAGGCAGAGGAAGAATTATCTACTCTGCGAGATATCAAGGTTAAGAAAGAGGAATTGGAGGTGAAGCTCTCCTCAGAGAAGTCGAGGAGAAAAGTTGCAATCAAGAAACATTTCAGTGTTGGTTGGGAGAAAGGATGGGAGAGAGGGATAGCTGCAATGACATCCCAAGTTCAATATGAGGAGTTGAAATACTTCCATGATGGCTGGGTAGCTGCTCTGCAAGAGCTAAAGGTCCAAGACAATTCTGAGCTATTCCAACAGCATCTCCCTGGTCCTCCTCCACCAATTGTGGAAGAAGAAGAAGATGAACCTGCCTCAGATGAGTCTTCTATGGCTATGGGCGATCAAGTTTCTGCCTCTCAACCCTCTGCCACCGAGGACGTTTCTTCCATGCCTCCTCCTCCCGAGAAGATTCCTACCGATCAAGCTGTTGTTACCACCGAGCAACCGAGCTCCTCGTCCCAGCCTCCCGAGAAAGTCTTGGGAGACAAGGAAAAGGTGTGAAGTTGTTCGGTAGCATTTCTGTATTTCCTTGTAATCGAACAATGTAACTTTTTGATGATCTAATAAAATATATCTTTGCTTATCTCTGTTGTTGATAACTTGTTTTTGTTGATTATTGTCTTTTTCTCGTCCTTAGTTTGTTGCTAGAATGGAATTGATCTCTTCACATGATACCGAGCTGATGCAGCAATGTCATCAATACTATAAGGCTGGTCATACAGACCTTAGTACATCGGAAATTGCTGATATCCTTGGTCATGGTGCTTCAGAGTAGGCTATTGAGGCTTATCGGTACTTGAAAGATTTACTCGACCGAGCTGTGGCCAACAATGTCGCTTATTATGACCTGATTGAAGAGCTGCATTGTTCCTTAGAGGATCTCCAAGGTCAACACAATGAATCAATGGTTTTGTTACACAAAGATTATGAAAATAGATACCAACAACTTTCTTCTGAAACAGGCCATAAGAAGATCATTGCTGCATATGATATTAGGGAAAGGACCCTAAAAGGTGAAGTTGAAGCCTGCAGACATATTGCCGAGATCCTGGAACAAGAAAATAATAATTTGCAGAAAAAATTGGCTCAATATGAATCTGCTGCTTCATCTTCTACTGCATTAATACCAGTTACTGATGAAGGCTTCTCGTTCTTAGAGGTCGAAAATGCCAAACTAAGGCAAGAGCTGGAGGACTTAAGAAGATCTGCCATTTCTGGAACTGCTCGGGGACGAGGAAGAGGTTCTCGGGGGCGAGGAAGAGTCCTCAGCCAAAATGTTGAAGAGGCTCGCACTCAGTCTACTCTGGAAACTCAAGCATTCCAGTTGAAAGTAAAAGACCGTGCTCTGACTGAAATGTCCAATAAAAATCTGTCTCTGGAAGATCAGCTGGCATCAACGAAATCTGCCTTGCATAACAAGGATCTCTTTGCCAAAAGCCTTCATGAACTATTGGATAGATTAACCTTCCAATTCCATAAACAGCCAAGGGAATTCTGGATGGCAGGATATAATGAAGCTCTCGTTCATCTGGATGCTCGCATTGAACATGCTAACAATGAAGGTTACAAGCAAGGATGGTTAAATGCATTGGGTGTGTTAAAGTTGGAGCAAGGGCATTTTTTATGGGACTATCATGCTCCATCATTATTAGACTTGCCTGTACCACCTTTCAAATTGGATATGGCATGGATCCCAGCTCGTTCCATTCCTCGCAGTCTAATTTCAAAATATCTTGGTGATTATAGCCTTCACTCCCAAGTTGAATTATCTCGTCCTGAGCATCTTTTGGATACACCTTCTGTTATGAACGTCAGAATGCTCAGAGATGTTAATTTCGTCAATTCTCCCCTTTGCCTAGAAGACCCTCCTGCCGGCGAGGAACCTGTTTCTAAAGCACAGGGCAAAAAACCAATAGAATAGTAATATCCATGTAACAATTTAGTACCTTCTTGTAACTTGTAATTTATTCTAGATTAATGAAAAGATTTTCATTTTCTGTTTGCCAATTTTGTTAGTCTTGTGTTTATCAAACACCTTTATATTTGTACATATGTATCTATGTATCTGTTAAAAAGATAACAATATTATTGTTCAATAAGCAACTTAATAAAAAGTTACAAGTATTAGTAATGTTTCTCGATCACTTAATAATAAAGTAATGAGTAAAAATGTTCAAACTGTTTCCAACCAACCAAGGTGGGTGAATAATGTTTGTCGACCAATTACAGCTGATGGATTTTTTATCCCCGACCAGCTATACTTGGTTTAATTATAAAATTGCGTCCGACCAACTAAGATCAATAATTTGTCCTCGCCGACCAACTACAGTTATTGGGTTTTTATCCCCGACCAACTATACTTGGTGTATTTTTTGAACATTTTGTTCTTCAAAGAACTCATTGTAATAATATTACCTCCCGACCAACATAAGTTGTAATATGAAAGTATATTTTTATCTTACCAACCGTAGTTGATCATGCTGGTGTACACTTTCTGGCTCCTTAAAGCTTTTGGCTCCTTAGGGCATTTTTTGGCTCCTTAGAGCATGTCCTCCTAACCAAAGGAGGTTGGCTACTTATAGCACTTTTGCTCCGTAGAGCTGTCCTCCTAACCAAAGGAGGTTGGCTACTTATAGCACTTTTGCTCCGTAGAGCTGTCCTCCTAACCAAAGGAGGTTGGCTACTTATAGCACTTTTGCTCCGTAGAGCTGTCCTCCTAACCAAAGGAGGTTGGCTACTTATAGCACTTTTGCTCCGTAGAGCTGTCCTCCTAACCAAAGGAGGTTGGCTCCTTAGAGCACTTTTGTTGTGTAGTGTATTACACTAGTATTCCCCGAAAAACTTTCAACCAGAAAGAAAATGGCGAAACATCTTCGTTTTATTCATAATGAAAGAAATGCTTTACATTTGACATCACTGATAATACTTGCGCAGGTGTTCAGCATTCCATGCATTCTTAAATTCCTCTCCTTCTAGAGTTGCTATTCTGTAAGTTCCTGGTCGAACAACCTCTGTAACTCGGTAAGGTCCATGCCAGTTTGCTTCCAGTTTATTCTGCTTCTAAATGACCTTCTTTAGCACATAATCCCCCTCTTTTAGATCACATTTCTTTACCCTTTTGTTGTAAAACAGAGCTGTTCGTTGTTGATAAGCAGCATTCCTAATGGCCGCCTCTTCTCTGACTTCCTCGAGCATATCCAAATCCATCCTTCTCATCAGATCACTGATCGGAGAATTGAAATTTAACACCCTGTGTGTTGGTAGGCCCAACTCGGCAGGTATCACAGCCTCACTTCCAAATGCTAGCATATATGGTGATTCTCCTATTGCTGCTCGGGGAGTTGTTCGGTAAGCCCACAAAACTGACTGTAGCTCATTAATCCAATTTTCTTTAGCCTCACTTAACCTCTTCTTCAACCCATTTAGTAATGTTCTGTTCGTCACTTCAGTCTGTCCATTGCTTTGGGGATGGCCTGGTGCTGAATGAAATTTCAAGACGTTTGACTGATGACAATAGGCAGCAAATTCTTCATTATCAAATTGCGTTCCATGGTCTGTGATGAAAGCGTGGGGGAGACCATATCGACAAATGATATTCTTCCATATGAACTGATACACCTTCTCGTACGTCATATCAATTAGTGGTTCAACTTCCACCCACTTAGTAAAATAGTCTACTGCCACGACGAGATACTTGAACCTTCCTCGGGTCGTTGGCAGTGGTCCAACCAGATCAATTCCCCACATGGCAAATGGCCAAGGTGATGTTATGGGTGTCAACAATGCCTGTGGAGTTCTTCGGATGGAGGAAAAACGTTGGCATTTGTCACACTTCTTAGCACAGGCTATACAATCAGCCCTCATCGTCGGCCAATAGTATCCCTGTGTCATTACCCTTTGCAAAAGTGTCCGACCTGCTACATGAGCTCCACAAGATCCTTCATGAATTTCTTCAATCAATTCTTTGACTTCTGATGGATGCACACATCTCTGCAAACCTGCCATAATTCCTCGTCTGTACAAAACACCATTAGTTAACACATACCGAGTAACTTTATACTTCAATTTCTTGGCAGCTAGTTTGTCCTCCGGAAATTCTCCTTCTTCAATGTATGCTCTGATAGGATCCATCCAAGATGGTCCTAAATCAAGGGTAATAATCTTCACCGTCAGATCTTCTTCTATGCTCCGACTTTCTAATACTTCAATTGGTATTGTTCTTCGCAGCTCGGTGCGCGTAGCTGACGCTAGTCGGGCCAATGCATCTGCTCTAGCATTCTCCATTCTCGGTATCCTTACCAATTGAATAGCATCAAATTCTGTTAATAACTCCATCACTTTTGCATGGTACTTCACCATTAACTCTCCCTTCACTGCATATATTCCCATCATTTGATTCACAATTAATTGAGAATCACTGAAAACAATTACTTGTCGTGCCTCCATAACTTTCGCCAAATGAAAACCTGCTATCATAGCCTCATATTCAGCCTCATTATTGGAAGCTTTGAATTGGAATCTCAAGGCATACTCCATGTCAATATCGTCTGGAGAGTTTAAAACAATCCCTGCTCCACAACCAGCCGTGCAAGATGATCCATCTACATATAATCTCCATGTATGTAACTCGTCTTCAAATTTCTTATCTGTTAGAGTTCCTCGGTGAAATATCATCTGTTTTCTTTCATCATCCCCGGGTATCCTTCGTTCCTCGTTGGTCATTTGTTCGCGCCCTTCTTCCAACCGGAGTTGGTCGGGGTTTGAATATGATGATTTTTCTACATCCACAAGTCCTTTTACCAACCTAGGTTGGTCTGGATCTGTGTCTGTTGATCCTGTATCGTCCACAGGTAGGTCAGCAAGCACCTTTTGCTCCTCGGGGGTATCAGGGTATGTGAACTCTGCTATAAAATCTGCCACGGCTTGCCCCTTCAACGATGATCTGGGTTCATACACAATATCATATTCACCGAGCTCTATTGCCCAGTACATCAATCTTCCTGATTTTTCTGGCTTGTGAAGGGCTTGTCTTAACGGCATGTCGGTATACACAATGATGGTATGGGCCTGGAAGTATGGCCTCATTCTTCTACTTGCTTCAATTAATGCCAGTGCCAATTTTTCCAGCTTTGGGTATCTGATTTCCGCACCTCTGAAGGCCTTGCTTGTGTAATAAATTGGCTTCTGGACTCCATTCTCCAATCTGATCAATGCCGAGCTAACTGCATTTTCTGATACTGCCAAATACAAGTACAGCGTCTCTCCAGTTATTGGCCTAGACAACAATGGTGGGGCTCCCAAATACTTCTTCAAATCTTGAAAGGCTTTCTCACATTCATCAGTCCACTCAAAACTTTTTCGCAGTGTTTTGAAGAATGGGAGGCATTTATCAGTTGCTCGGGATACAAATCTGTTGAGTGCTGCAACCCGTCCGATAAGACTCTGCACTTCTTTCTTCGTCGTCGGAGATTGCAGCCCTAAAAGAGCCTTGATCTTTTCTGGATTTGCCTCAATACCTCGCTGGTTGACGATGTATCCGAGGAACATTCCTTCTCGTACTCCAAAGGTACACTTCGTCGGGTTGAGCTTCATCTGGTATTTATCCAGTTGATCAAAAGTTTGACTCAAGTCAACCAAATGATCTGCAGCTCTCTTGCTTTTGGTGAGCATGTCGTCGACATAGACCTCCATATTGCGGCTGATTTGTTCGGTAAAAACCTTGTTCATCAACCGCTGATATGTTGCACCTGCATTTTTTAAACCAAAAGGCATAACATTATAACAATAAGTTCCCCTTGGGGTAATAAAAGAAGTACTTTCCCTGTCTTCAGGTTTCATTTTGATCTGGTTGTAGCCAGAATAAGCATCCATGAAGCTGAGTAGCTCGTGTCCCGAGGTAGCATCCACTAGTTGATCAATTCTGGGCAATGGAAAATGATCTTTTGGACATGCCTTGTTGAGATCAGTAAAATCAACACACATTCTCCATTTGTTGTTCTTCTTCTTTACCATCACCACATTTGCCAACCAATCTGGATATTTCACATCTTCAATGAATTGGGCTTTCTGGAGTTTCTCGACCTCCTCTTGTATGGCCTGGATCTTCTCGGGACTAAACACTCTTCTTCTTTGCTTCACAGGCTTGATCTCCTTATTCACGTTGAGCTCATGACATAAAAAGTTTGGATCTATACCTGGCATGTCTTCATGACTCCAAGCAAAAGTATTCTTCCTATTTCTCAAGAAAGTTATCAAATCTTGTTTTATTGAAACATCCAACGACGATCCTATCTGAGTTACTCGTTCAGGATGCTCGTCGTCCAGGATAACAATTTCTGTAGATTCCACAACCTGCCCTTTTACGAGTTGAGATTCATCCCTAGGGTCAAGAGTTTCAATTTCTGTGCTCTCCTCCACTTGATAAGTAGTAGTCATTTTCCTTGATTCTTCAAGTTCTTCTTGCTCGGCAGACGAATAATAGCATTCCCGAGCTACTTTTTGATCACCTTTCATAATTCCTACTCCAAAATTCGTTGGGAATTTCAAACATTGATGTACTGTAGATGGAACTGCTTCGAACTTCTTCAATCTAACTCTTCCCATGATGATGTTGTAGGCGGACTGCACATTCTTATCGATCACAAAGAAGCGTATTCTTTCTGTTCGACAAGCAGGCCAAGTTCCAATGAGTATATCCAACTTGATCGTCCCAAGTGGAAAAACTTTCTCGCCAGCAAAACCCAGAAGGGGTCTGTGATAAGGTTCCAATTGAGATAATTTTAAATTCAAGCTATCAAAGCATGAATAGTACATGATGTCTGCCGAACTACCATTGTCTACTAACACCCTTGAAATGATCACATCCTTCATCCTCATTTTGATCACCAAAGGATCATCATGAGGGTAAAGAACACCTGCCAGGTCGTTTTTTGAAAAACCAATCACTAGCTTCTCTTTGTTTACCTTCCTCGGACGATCATCCTCGGCCAGGTTTATTCGCTGAATGTATGAACAAGCTTGAGCCTCTCCGAGGTAAGCTTTTCTTTCTGCAGTAAGGTCTCCTCCTCCTGCATCTCCTCCTGTAATAACATTACAATCAAGTGATCCAAAACGTATGGAAAATACCTCTCGTTCAGGTTTCTTTGGTTTCTTGGGAAGATCGGGGTCATCATCTGGATCCTCTTCATGGTCCCTCTTCTTTTTATCCTCTGCACGACGAGGAGATCTAGATCTCTCTCTAGTTCTATCATCATTTTTTCTTTCACCTCTGCGATCTACATACTTTGATAATTTTCCTCTTCGGATGAGTGTTTCAATCTCATTCTGAAGGGCTATACAATTTTTGGTCATATGGCCATGATCTTTGTGAAACTCGCAATATTTGTCTTTATTCCTCAGGTCGGGATTTGTCTTCAGTTTCTCTGGCCACTTGATTTCCTCGCTATTCCTGATTTCTTCCAGAACATGATTAATACCCATTTTCAATGGAGTATAATTATCATACTTCTTTAGGACTTCCAACTTCATCCTGTTATTCCTGGAATGTTTATCACCACCATTACCTTTCTGATCTTTCTTCTTAGAATTGTCGACCTCAACTTTAACTTCTTTGTCCATATTCTTCTTCGCAGCCATAGCCTCCTCGGCATTCATGATTTTGGCCGCCTTTGCCATCAACTCCGACATATTTTTAGGTGGATCTTTGGCCAAAGTGTAGTACAACTTGTTAGGCAGCAAACCACTCATCAGAGCAGTGATTGCTGTCTTTTCTTCATAATCTATGACTTCCAACTTCTCGTTATTGAAACGAGTTATGTAATCTCTAGTACTTTCACCTGATTTTTGTCTAACACTTAGCAAGTGTGCTACTCGCTTTACCGGCTTTGCTCCAAAACAAAAATTGCCAATAAACAATTCGGCTAACTGAACAAAGGTTGAAATCTTACCCCGAGGAAGATTATTGTACCATATCTGTGCAGATCCGGTAAGAGTTCCTGAGAATGCTCTACATCTCATCTCATCAGGGACAGCGTAGATATCTGCAGCAGCTTGGTATTGTTCTATATGAAGTACGGGATCTTTTCTTTCCATCGTACTTGGGGGTCACTACGGGTGCTTTGAATTTTGACGGTGTAGGGAAATCCACAATGGCTTGCACAAAAGGTGTTCCTTGAACAAAAGTTCTCTGTAAGGGGTTCCTTGCCTTAGCCATTTCTCCCAATCTATCTTCCAACCGTTGAATGGAACCTTTCCATGCTTCATTCCCTTCCTCGGGCCGCTTAGTCCGAGCAACTGATTGCTCTGACGTAGCTTCCTGAGATTTATCTCGACGAGTAGTTGGTCGCGATTGTGCAGATCCTTCTCTCAAACCTGGTGGTGGTCGAAAACTTCTTGATGGAGCCCTAGGTGGACTCATGTTCCTCCTTGGTCCTAACCGACTGAAAGGAGACACCCTGCTTAATCTTTCCAAAGCGCTAGTTCTCTCCGGAGAAAGAGTAATACGTTGATCTGTATCCGTAGCCCGTATCGATGAAGTTCGCCCAGGTTGATAAGAAGAATCACTAGACTCCTCATTGCGATATGACCCGATACGTCTAGATTGCGATTGCCTATGATCACTCCTTTTCCCTGAATAGGTAGGTGCACCTCCCTGAAGAGTTTGAATGAGTTGCCTCATAGATTCTTGCATGGCGGTTTGTCCTTGAGCCAAATTCGTCATAATTCCAGCCAGATCTGGGGATGCAGATGGATTTGGAAGATTTCCAGTATTTCCAACATTTCGATTACTGGATTCTAGATTATCTGCCATTGGTGATAAATGATTTTTATGAAAAACGATAATAACAGTCGTTTCCCACAGACGGCGCCAATCTGTTGATGTAAAAAACTAGATTGCTCTAATTATTCAATCACAGATAAATAAATAAGAAAGAGATTTTTAAAGTGGTTCGGCTAGGAATAAAGCCTACGTCCACTGTTATGTTATTGCTGAGTGTTTGTGGAATTCTTGATTATAAATTCTCTCAAGAAATTCCGGTCCCCTTGAATGAGGATGATACAAGGTATTTATAGCCTTGAGGCTGTACATGAAAGGTTCGATACATTAAATGACATACATATGAAAGGATAATACATTTAATGCAGAATGCGTGCCAAGAATATAAGCATTCAATGAATATCTGAACTGTTGATTATCTGGCAATTAATGATACGACCGAGATGCAGCTCGGACCGCCATAGCTGTTCGCTGATCAGGAGTTCCTCGGAACATTAGAGTACCTCGGTGCTATAGAGTTCCTCGGTGTGTTAGAGTTCCTCGGTGTGATAGAGTTCCTCGGCGTATTCTCGTTGCTCGGAAAGAAGCATGGTTGGTCGGGAAATGATCTTCCTCGATGCTATTGTGCCACGTAGATTGACACGTGTCTTCATCTTATTCGTCCACATCAGCATATTAATTTTGGTATCAACAATATGTAATTGTTTTTCAATAAGAACGTGGCTGACTGGCTGATATATTGTGTTTGAAAGTCAATAAAACAGTAGGTATTTTGATTCCCACATTCTCTTTGAACACTTACTAGATAGGACTAAGAACAATGAATATCATACTTAGGATGGGAGACAAAAACTTCTAAAAAATAGGATTAATTGCATAAGCCCCCGCCACCAAAAAAAAAAATTAAGCCTCTCAAACACCCATTTATCCAATCTCTTATTTTTAAAGATTTGCACTAACCGTACCCCCCCCCCCCCCCCCCCAACACCCACCCACACCATGCCGGCGTCAGAGCTTCGATGAGGGGCTACATGAGCTCCAGCAGTGAGAGGAGGGTGGGGATGAGGTGAGCACAAACTTTTAAAAATAAGAGAATATTTAATAAATAGGTGTTTGAAGGACATAAGTATTAAAAAAAAATATCTTGATTTTAGAATCCAAAAATTGTTTTCTAAGGAACTATACGGTATGTTTCTCTTTCAAATTTTGCTGCTAAAATGTTCCACAACTACAACGAGCTTTGGCAAAAAATACCAAGATGAACTCCATCAAAATATCACAATAAATTTCAATTCAGCCACTTTTAAAGATCAGTGTGGAAGTGATTGTTCGGGACAGCAAGGGTGGCTTTTTAGCATGTCTGTCACAGCGGATTTGGCAACCTCTCGAGGCAGAACATGACGAATCCATAGCTGCTGGAATAGCAGTTTCTTTTTCTATTAATTGTCGCTGGACCTATTTCTATTTGGAAGGCAAATGACAGTGAAGATTGGGGTGCAAGTGGAAATATCATTGACAGTGAAGCAGCAAGTTGTTATGGGTCATCAGATATACTTCTCATTCGTGAGAAGGATCGGCAACCCATAATTTGGCTCAACATGCCATACACCTTAGAAGATTACAGTTCTTGGACGGGAGTTGCTCAATGTTTTTTCCAAGACTCTTTATTGAGGATGTAATTGGCTTATGTTAGTAATGAAGCTTTATAGTTTTAAAAAGAAAGTGGACCTTTATTTTTAGTTAAATAGAAATCAAAGTAAATTGCAAAAGTACCCTCAAACATAGCATCAACTGCAAATGCCGTCAACTATTCCTTTTTGCAAAAATGAAAATCTTAAAATATTTTAATTGCAGCAGTTTATTCCCCCCATGTTCCCAAAAATGTTTTCAAACCATGCAAACAAACAAAAATAGACACATAAGAGACAATTTACAGCTTTACCTTGCCTTAGGGAGTTATTTGTAACCTCACAAAGCATTGCATGTTATAAATTACAATATACTAAATCTACTTCTATTGTTTTTACTTATAGGCGTGATTTCAACTTTCAAGAAATGAGCATAAAATGACACTGGGAAGAAATGATCATTAATTGGAATATCACTAGCACACTTGTTCATGAAGGAATGGTAGATTACTAAAAATCAACAAAGCAATCTCCATTTGTGCCTTATTAATCCAAAAATCTTCAAAAGAAAACAAGAGATTAACCCCAAGCAAAAGACTTGATGCCACAGTATATAAAAAGTATCCCTGCCATGAGATCAATTCATAAAATGATATAAAAAATTAAAGAGGCCCGGGGAAAGTCCCATTTTCCCTCTGCTCGTTCCACCTATCAACCTGCACCAAGTAGTTCCAATGGTCAAACAATTGCATGCATGTGGGCGCGCGCGCCCACACGGGTTCGTGTACGTGTATGCGTGCACGCACACATGTAAGAGAGAGAATAACTGTGACATAATAAGCACGGAACAAAAGTGGAAAAGATAGTAACGGAAAACACAAAGCTAAAATGCTTTACAATATTTCCACCTTCTTTTTTATTTTAAATCACTGCCAATAAAAGAACGTATAGAACCAATCTATATGCATACCTCCAAATATTACATCATAAATGCCAAGCTTATCTTTAATCGATAATAAACTCTAATAAAAATGGGTTAATCTTGAAATTTAAAAATAAAATATAGATTATAGATAGACCTCTATATGGGTAGAGACGGCATGGTGCCTGCGAATTGAACTCGAAGCAACAGAAGATCAGGGTTCCACTTGCTTAGCTAAGGGGTTTAGAACTGCCGGACTCTTCTTTCGAACAATGCCAGGCTATATATTCTAAAGGCCTTCGGAAACTGTCACTTAACATTTGGATTTTTTGCCCCGTACCAACCCTAACGAGGCAGGGCTTGGAAATGATATTTATGGGTTTGGGGCAAGATCAGGTTTGCTAAAATGAACCCGGAGCGGGTTGGGGATGGGTTAGGGTTTAGGTGTAAAAAACAATTCACCCGCCCCAAATATATAAATCTTACATAAAAATTATATACAAGCATAAATTTTACAAGACACATCATTAAATAAGTAATATATTTAAATTCAATTTGTCCATTAATAATCATGAGTTTGTCATTATAATGGTGCACTTATGCATTGTTCAAAATATTTTTAAAAACCTAAATTTAACATGCTACGTAAGTTTAATAAGCGGGTCAGACTCGGGGTGGGTGGGTTTTATATATACCATTTCGGGGTGAGTTTGGGTTTCGAAAATAGAATCCATTTCGTGTTCGGGACGGGCGGGGTGGGTTAAGTACATTTGCAAACGGGTTTGGTTCAGATTTTGCGAAACCCACCCCAATCCTAACCCCCTAACCATCGATATATTGGGGGCATGGCAGTAGGAGGTAATGTTGAGCATGGTAACATGACATCATAGGGGCTTTTGGGAGAGGCTCAAATATGGAACCTGAAGCCAAGTCAAGTTTATAGCATTACTGTTTATGAAGTAGAAGCAGAGTCTAATAATACTAGTTCAAATTATGAGAGGAGAGCTGAAATAGAAGCAGAGTCTAATAATACCATTACAGCAGCTAAAAGAATCCTTCCAAATTCCAATGGGGGTGAGTATTTAAGCACATTCAAGAGAAGCAAATTTTGTGGCTTATACTCTTTCTAAATGCAGACATTACACTAATCTCAATACTTGGTGGAGTAACAGGGTTCTGCCAGAGGATAAAAGAACCCTTAATGTGTTTTGTTTCTCGTTTCCTTTTTTGGACTGAATATAGGTCTTGGGAATATATACACTTCTTGGCTGTTTTATAAAGCCAATTGGGTTCCCTTTGCTATTGTTTTTTCAGAGGCCATGGTACATCCTTCCATTGTATACCCTCCTCTGATAGGTATTGTCCCTCTTATTAAAATAAGGGCAATTTACACTTGGGTCCCTTGTTGACAATTTCTAAACACTTAAGGATAATTTGCTATTAGGTCCACTTGTTATGCTACTAGCGTGGACTTCTACAAAAAGAGAATTAGTGGATCTAAATGTTTAAATTTGTCAAACTTTCTTTAGTGTTTAAAATTTGTTTGCGAGAGATCGAAGAGTACTTTTCCCTTCAAATAAATACGGTCTAAACAATAGTGCCCCCTGGACTGCTAATAAAAATAAAAATAAGAAAGCCATAAAAATCTCCTTGAGCTTAGCAATTGTGAAACCAGACAACGTTTGGCAACCTTCAGTTCGATGTTAGTATTAACTTGTATAACTGATTTCTATTAGTTATACAAGTTAATTGATTCCCTTGACACATCAGCATATAAGTTAAAATAATTAGTTAGCAATTAGTTAGAAAGTAGTAACAGTTAGTTAGAAAGTAACAGTTAGTTAGAAAGATGTTTGTTTACTTCAATGTATATAAATATCTGATGTATTGTGAATCAAAGACAGATAATAAGAATTCATTCATTTCCTTTTTCTCTTCAATTAGTTTGAAATGGTATCAGAGCAAGATTTGTCACATTTTCTTACTCGTTCTTCTCAAAATCTTTCTTTACTCATCTTATTCTTCTGAATTAGTCAATTAGCTTCTTCCATCAGTCAATACTCTCCTCTTGTTCTTCGATTGTCGATTTCATGGCAGCTGGTACTGAAATGCCTACGACAACAACAGAAAGAGTTGATGAAGCTTCGAATCCCTATTTTCTACATCATGGTGATAGCCCTGGATCTGTGTTAGTTACTCAACAACTCACTGGAGAAAATTATCATACATGGAGCAGGTCCATGTTGATGGCACTAACTGCAAAGAACAAAGTCGGATTTGTGGATGGATCAATTGCAGAACCTTCAGAAGGTAGTCTTCTTGTTTCTTCTTGGATTAGATGCAACAATATGGTATTGTCATGGCTGCTGAATTCTGTATCAAAGGAAATTGCATCTAGTATTATATACATAAATACTTCACGAGATGTCTGGATAGATCTTAAGGATAGATTCTCTAGAAGAAATGGACCTCGAATTTTTCAATTGAAAAAGTCAATATCATCACTCACACAAGAACAATCATCTGTCACAATTTATTATACGAAATTGAAGGCACTTTGGGATGAATTGATGAACTATGGACATTGCACATGTGGGGCTCAACAATCTGAACATGTTTTACAATTTCTTATGGGTCTAAATGATAGTTTTTCCCACATTCGAGGCCAAATTTTGCTATTAGATCCTCTTCCACCCATAAACAAAGTCTTCTCACTTGTTGTTCAAGAAGAAGAGCAAAGGAAAATTGGTTTCGGAAATGAGCATAGCACTGAACAATCAGCTTTTTCTGTTCGAAATGACAATTTCCGTCCCAATACTAATGTTTCTGGTAATTTTCATGGAGGAAAACCATACTATAATAACCCCAAAGCTTCATACCCTCGCAATAATAGGCCATTTTGTACTCACTGTGGGATACCAGGACATGTAGTGGATAAATGTTACAAGATACATGGTTATCCACCTGGTTTTAAATTCAAAGGGAAAGGACTTGGAAATAACCAAGGTCTGATGGCTCAAGCACATCATGTTTCATCTGGTAATAATCACCAGAACTTCTATACAAATCCAAATGTTTCACAGACAGGGAATAATGGATCTCAGAATCAATCTCCACATCAAGAATTAGCTTCTATGGGGTTAAATAATTCCCAATGCCATCAATTGATTCAGCTTCTCACTAATCAAATGGCTCAACAATCTCCTCTTGATTCACCTAAGGATTTAGCTACTGTTTGCTCTACTTCTATGACAGGTATGTTTCATTTCTATCCACATGCTTCATGCTCAGCAGCTACATTTTCTTCATTCAAAGATATGACTGTAGATAATAAAATCTGGATCATAGATACTGGAGCAACTGATCACATGGCTTTCTCTATCTCCCTATTCACAAATACCCAACCTGTTCAAAATACCTTTGTCAAATTACCAAATGGAAATAGAGTCTATGTTAGTCACATTGGAGATGTACAAATATCCGAATCTCTCATTCTCACAGATGTGTTGTGTGTCCCAAATTTCAATTTCAATCTTCTCTCTGTTAGTAAACTCACACAATCTTTGAACTGTGCTTTCTCCTTCTCACACACCAATTGTTTTATCCAGGACCTCACCACTTGGAGAGTGATTGGGATGGGTAACAAGGCTGGAAATCTTTATGTGCTCTCATCAAAATCTTCCAAATACATCTCAAACATACCAACTTCAACATCTAATTCTGTTGTCAGCATCTCCAAAAATGATCTCTGGCATAAGAGATTGGGTCATCCATCACATACTAGACTTCAACTTCTACAAGATCAATTGTCTGGTTTTTCTACATCTTATCTTACAAACAATACTCCTTGTAATGTGTGTCCTTTAGCTAAACAAAGGCGATTGCCTTTTAAATGTAATGGCCACATTTCTACTATTCCTTTTGAAATCATACATTGTGATATATGGGGACCATTTTCTGTACCTTCTATTGGTGGGTTTCAATATTTTCTTACCATTGTAGATGATGCCACTCGCAATACATGGGTTTATCTCATGAAACATAAATCTGCTGTTCATGGTTTGATAACTACATTTCTCAATCTTGTCAGTACACAATTTGAATCTAAAGTCAAAATTCTTAGAAGTGACAATGGTCTAGAATTCATTCTCAAAGATCTATTTTGTAAGTATGGCATGATTCATCAATTAAGTTGCATAGAGACCCCTCAAAAAAATTCAGTAGTTGAGAGGAAACACCAACATCTTCTAAATGTAGCAAGAGCACTTCGATTCCAAGCCCATCTTCCTATATTTTTCTGGGGAGATTGTGTGTTAACAGCAGCATATCTTATCAACAGAACTCCTTCCCCTCTATTATCTAACAAAACTCCTTATCAAATGTTATTTGGCAAATCACCATCATATAATCATCTTAGAGTCTTTGGATCTTTGTGCTATGCTTCTACTACTAAAGCTCATAGGAACAAGTTTGCTCCTAGGGCCCGACAATGCATATTTTTAGGATATCCTTTTGGAATCAAAGGGTACAAAGTGTATGATCTTCAGTCTCACACCATTTTTGTGTCTAGAGATGTTATCTTTCATGAACACATTTTTCCATATTTTCAGTCTGATCATTCTTCTAAGTATCACTCAGATGTAGTTCTTCCAAATATACCTAATAATGATTTTGATCATTTCAATTCCCAGCCACTATTTCATGAATATCCCACTGAGTATTCTGACCCCATTCAGCAATCTCAACCAGAAGAAACCACTTTCCCACACAACACTCAAACCCAACCATCTACACAACCTATCCCTAGAAAGTCAACCAGATCATCAAGACCACCTTCTTATCTTCAAGACTATCATTGTCAATTGGCTTCTTCAAATTCTGATTCTAAAAATCATCCTCATGATATTTCTCATTTCCTGTCCTATCAAAAATTAAACCAACCACACAAAAACTTTGTTCTATCAGTATCCAGTACAATGGAACCAGAATATTATTATCAAGCAGTCAAATCTCCTGAATGGAGAGAAGCTATGGCCAAAGAGATACAAGCACTAGAAGAGAATCATACATGGCATATTGTACCTCTACCTCCTGGAAAATCAAGTATAGGATGTAAGTGGGTGTATAAAATCAAACATAAATCAGATGGCAGCATTGAAAGATACAAGGCAAGGTTGGTTGCCAAGGGATATAACCAACAAGAAGGTGTAGATTATTCAGAAACATTTTCTCCGGTGGCAAAATTAGTCACTGTCAAGTGTCTCTTAGCTCTTGCAGCTATCAAAGGTTGGGAACTCACTCAGTTGGATGTGAACAATGCCTTCTTACATGGTGATTTGCAAGAAGAGGTATACATGTCATTACCACCAGGGTTCAAGAAGAGGTATACATATGGTGTGCAAATTAAACAAATCATTATATGGATTAAAACAAGCTTCAAGGCAATGGTTTGCAAAATTCTCAGATGCCTTAATTTCTTTGGGATTTCAGCAATGCAAGTCTGATTACACTTTATTTGTCAAAAATAATGGTTCATCTTTTATGGCTCTCCTAGTCTATGTTGATGATATCATCATAGCAAGTAATGATTCCACAGCAGTAGTTCACCTCAAGACTGTGCTCAATGAGAAATTCAAACTCAAAGACTTGGGTTCTCTTAAGTATTTCTTGGGTCTAGAGGTTGCTATATCTCCACAAGGCATTTCTATATCTCAAAGACATTATGCTTTACAATTACTCAATGATACTGGCTATTTAGGCAGTAAACCAGTTCAATTTCCCATGGATCAAAACTCTAAGCTAAATTCAGAAAATGGTCCTTTGATTGCAGATCCTAGTCTTTATAGAAGACTTATTGGCAAGTTATTATACTTAACCATTACTAGGCCCGACTTGTCATACTGTATACATAGACTTAGCCAATTTCTTTCCGCACCAAGAACTCCTCATTTACAAGCAGCATACAGAGTTCTTCAATACATCAAATCAACTCCAGGACAGGGCCTTTTCTTCCCTACCACTTCTTCTTTTTCTCTCAAAGCTTTTACTGATGCAGATTGGGCTGGTTGCCCTGACTCCAGGAGGTCTATCACTGGTTTTTGCATTTATTTGGGAGATTCCCTAATTTCTTGGAGATCCAAGAAGCAACCTACTGTCTCTAGATCATCAGCAGAAGCTGAATACAGAGCTATGGCCTCTACTGTTTGTGAACTTACTTGGTTGCAACAACTTTTCAAAGATTTTGGTCTTCCTTTTTCTCAACCAGCTGCTATGTACTGTGACAGCCAAGCAGCCCTCCACATTGCAGCTAATCCTGTTTTTCATGAGAGAACCAAACATATAGAAATTGATTGTCATCTAATAAGAGACAAGATTCAGCAAGGCACAATCAAGACTATGCATATTTCATCAAAACACCAGCTAGCTGATATAATGACAAAGCCTTTGGGATGTCAACAGTTTCATTTTCTCCTTAGCAAGATGGGCATTCACAACCTTCATGCTCCATCTTGAGGGGGCCTATTAACTTGTATAACTGATTTCTATTAGTTATACAAGTTAATTGATTCCCTTGACACATCAGCATATAAGTTAAAATAATTAGTTAGCAATTAGTTAGAAAGTAGTAACAGTTAGTTAGAAAGTATCAGTTCTGTTAGAAAGTAACAGTTAGTTAGAAAGATGTTTGTTTACTTCAATGTATATAAATATCTGATGTATTGTGAATCAAAGACAGATAATAAGAATTCATTCATTTCCTTTTTCTCTTCAATTAGTTTGAAAGTTAGTGACTCGAGTAACATGATCAGGTACAATATGTGGTTCAACTTTCAATCATATTTCTTCACAGCTTTCTTTACTTGTTTACTTTTGCTGCACTTTATTGCAAATATATTTTATGGGGATGATAAATTAAAGGGTGACAAGCTCATCTTTTACTCATTTCAATGGAAAATATTTATTCAACCACCCCCCACCCCCACCCAAAAAACAAAAAGAATTCCATGGAGAACTGGAAACCTCAAGTTGTGTTTGATTGGCATTACATATCTTTACAATACATACATAATTTTTCCGATTTTGCTACTTTGGTAGCGCCCGACTCAAATATAGTTTACGGGACATTCTTAAATGTGCTATATATGCTTCATTTCTTCTTCGTTTTCTATCAAAACATTTCTTACCAACCCCACCCTACCAAAAAAATAAAGAGCATGCATCTCTTTCAAACTTGAATCAAAAATCAACTATTTTTTAATCGTTTTCCAACTTGGTAATCAACAGCACCAGAAGAGAATTTCTCACCGAGCCGTAGTATATTTTTCTACTCTTTTCCCAACTTCTTATATAAAATAAACTGTTTTCCAATCCTTTATCAACTTTTGTGATCAAAGTCATCTGAGTTTCAATCATCAAGGAATATACGTGTCCTTCACAGTTCCCTCTCATTTGAAATCAGAAATCCAAGTCGTGGTGGTCGATCATTCTCAGACTATCAAATCGGGGAGATTTTCCCCTATTATGAACCTCATATTGTTTAGTGACTTTCGTTTGAAAGATTTTTCCCCCATGATATAGCTCATCTTTGTTTAGTGACTTACTAGTGACAAGAAGACGGTGAATATATATAGAGAAAGAGGGGGATCAAGTGAGGGCGTCGAGTTTGAAGATCCTGAATGACTTTTTTTAAAATGGAAAAAAAAATATTTTGAAGTTGATTTTTTTTCTATGATTTTTAAAAGTTTTAATAGGATCATAAAAAAATAATCAGCTAAATATTTTTTTTTACTACTTAAAAAAAATAGATCAAAGTTTGTCAGTTTTTAACAACTTAAAAACTGACACAGTTTGACCGATTTTTTAAAATAGCAAAAAAATTCATTTTGAGTTGATTATTTTTTTATGGTCCTACTGAAATGTTTAAAAACCATAATAAAAAATCAGCCTAAAAATATTCATTTTACTATTTTAAAAAATTGAATATATATATATATATAGGCGAGTTCTCGAACATACTTCACTTAACATACGTCTGAACATACATATTTTTAAAATAGTAAAATTTTTTATTTTTCAACCAAATTTGATATACATGATCTCATAATGAGAAGATCATTTACAAAAAAATATCATCAAAAAATTCAACCCGAAAGTGGGTGAGATGATGGAAAAATTTTGAACAGTAGAAAATGCACATATATACCCATTTTTCATTTCACTCACTTTCGGTTGAATTTTTTATTGATTTATTTTGTAGATAATCTTCTCATTATGTAGATAATATATATCAGATTTGGTTGAAAAATACATTTTTTTACTATTTTTTAAATGGGTATGTTCATAGGTATGTTGCTAAGAGGTATGTTGGAGAGTCTGATTGTGTATATATATATATATCCAAACCTTTAAGAGTAGCTTCCAAATTTAGCATCAATAGTATCACAGATATGAGGGGCATCCATAGGAGGAGATTCGGAATGAAAAGAATGCAGACAAAACTCATGACAACTAAGAACCAAGATTCAGAAGCAGATTTATCAAATGAATTTGGGCCAATTAAAATAACAATATGATTAAGTCTAATAGAAGAGACAGTTCATTGAGATTGAGTCCCACGACTTCTTCAATCACCAATCAAGACCTTCCGTAAGTGATGTAGTTATGGTGAAGATGGGGAAAGAAGCAACAAAAGTGACGGAAATGGGTCCCCTTTTAGGCATTATTTACCATTTTTATTTTCTTTTATTTTATTGTCATTGTATTTCTTTTTTTCTTTATTATTTAGAGGTAAGGAGTAATAATGACATTTTTGTAATTAGGGCCTTAGCTTAAAGTCTAAGCTACTTATTTCCTTTAAATACTCCCATGTAAGCCTCATTTGGGATAGACTTGAAATTCGAAAATAGAAAAAAGTATCGCTCTCTAAAAGCGTATTAGATATTTTTAGGAGCGTTTTGGCGTTAGTTTATGTCAAATTGGTATCAGAGCCGGTGTCGTTCCACATTGGTGTTTGGTGTATCGATGTATTATTTATCAAATCATACGCTACTCGTCATTGGCTCCAAGAATATCCAAACGACAAGAGACTAATCAAGATTTGAGGAAGCAAATTGAAGAGTTGGCAAGAAAACAACAAGAAAATTTTGAAACCCTAATGCAAAAAATTTCCAAGTTGCAAAACCCTAACCCAACCTCCCTTCCTCCAACCAAATCCACACCCCACTTCCCACCCTAGACCATTATTTTTAGGCCCCAACAAATTTATGGCAAATTGTTGGAATTTCCTCACGAGTCTCCAATTTTTTTTAACACTCGAGGACGAGTTGGTCTTAAAAGGGGGAGAGTGATGGAAATAGACCATTTTTAGGGTTTATGGCATTTTATTGTATTCATGTTATTTTATTTTATTTTATTTTGTTTTGTCATTGTATTTCTTTTTTTTCTTTATTATTTAGCGCTAAGGAGTAGTAATGGCATTTTTGTAATTAGAGCCTTAGCTTAGAGCCTAAGTTACTCCTCCACTTTAAATACCCTGTGTAAGCCTCATTTGAGGTAGACTTGAATTTAAAATAGAAAAGAGTATTTCTCTCTCTGAAGTGTATGTTTAGATATTTTTAAGAGCCTTTTGACGGGTAGTTTATGTCAAAAAGGGAGGCAGAGCAGCGATATTCTTAAAATAGAGACACTACACCAAATCTGCCCATTTGTCAAGGTCATTGACCTTGACAAATCCAACTTGTCAAGGTCAATGACCGTGACATTTCGAGGCGAGACAACTTTTTTTGTCACGGTCGTGTCAAGGTCAATGACCGTGACACGTTTGTCACGGTTATAAACCGTGACAAAGTCGTGACCCCTCTTGCCCAGAATTGTCACGGTCAATGACCGTGACAATTCTGGGCAGAATTTAAAAAAAATCCGCTGGGCAGTATGGCCACTGCCACTGCCCACGAGTATATTTGTACCTGTTATAGTAACGGTGTACCTGTTCCAAACATCATATATCCAACACAAACTAAAGATAATGCAAATATATATTCATGACGATATAATCCAAATATTCAAAGTAAAAATAATATACATGACGATATAATCCAAATATAATTAAAATGGACAAACTTAAAAATAATGTTACTACATGTCTTGGATAAAACTGAGGAGGTGAGTAGGCCACACGACATACGAATTGACGCACCCACTACTATACGTCGTGCCGCATTGTTCGCGCAACCACAATAGGGAGTTCTCCTTCCCGGGTATGACATGCGTGACGAGCACCCTGGACTCCATCTCTTGAAGCACATGTCCATGGACTATTCCACCCTCGACGATATTCGGGTCCCTCAACCCCCACCCTATCCGCTGGCCATCAAATACGTCCAATATGAACACGCTCGGCCAACCAAGTGTCGACAATGGTCTGTTGAAGGGCGCCAAATAGGGAAGTGGATCGTCGAAGTACGAACGCGTCGGTGATGAAGCAGCGAGGTCCACATCCTCGTCATCCTGCGCCTCGTCCTCCCGCACCTCCTCCTCCTCCACCGCCTTCTCCTTCTCCTTCCCTTTCCTTTTCCCTTTACGTCTCCACCCAACGTACGCTTAATGAATGCGTACATATCTTGGACCGTCGCCTCCAAACGGGACAGCTTCGCGTCGTGTGAATCCACCGTTCGAGCCAACCCGGTGTCGCTCGTCTCCAATCCGATGATCCTAGATTTGGCCACCCGCAAGCTCACTCCCCTTGTCCTCCCCTTGCGATCAGAGCCAAGCACTTGGCTGAGTGCGTCTGTGGACAAAGATGCCTTGTCGGCATCAGACTGCGACTCATGCACTTCCTTAAGCTTTGCCTAAAACGACAAAAAGCACATGATTAGTAAAATAAGTAAAGTAAAAAATTATAACGTAATTAACAATAATTAAACTGTTGGATTATTTACAATCGTGGCCGCGACGCTCGGGGACACCTCCTTGTCCTTCCCCTTCTTCGTCCGAAGAGCCACATAAGTATCGAGCCTATGTGGCTTACGCCCTGGCCCACTCCCTACCCCCTGAAATGAAATAAAGTAAAGTAAAATTAGTATCGGCCCCGCAAAGTAAAATAATGAAGAATAATATATTTATGTAGTTATAGATAAATTAAATCTTACCTGCATCCTATGCTCCACCTCAGCGTAAGAGGTCCGGCCGGAGTAGTGCACGTCCGTCTTTTTTGCCCGATTTTCCCTCCCCGATTGGCGAGATGCCAATTGTCGATCCTCGATCTCATTGTCAATGAACTTTTGCCATTGTGCCAATGAGATCGGCTCCTTGGGCGGGACGGATCAGCGCCATTGTATAATGGACTCTCGTGTTTTTCCAAAGTACCGTGTCCGCATATTTTTCTTCCACGTCTTGTGTTGCTCCCTCAACTGCTCCAAGACGGAATCGCGTAGCTTTGGATCCAAGTTGAATTGTTCCTGTCCAACAAATACAATGTTAGTTGCGAATAAATATAAATATAAATATGAAATTGAAATTGAAATTGAAATTGAAATTGAAATTGAAATTGAAATTGAAATATGCATATAAATATAAATATAAATATATTACCTGTAGTGCCGCCCAAACAGCTAACTTGAGCTCATATGGCACCTCCTTCCAACTCATAAACCCCGGGGCCGATGACCGTCTTTAGCAGCTCGAGGGATCTCGCTAATAGCTCCGACTTGTTCTCGACGGTAATCCCAAATTTTCCATATTTGGGGAGCCTAGGGGCGGAGGAGCCCTCGTCGCCTTCGCTACCACCGAACCCAGACGACATCATCATAAACAGCATCATCATCTTCGCCTTAACATCTGAAGGAGACATTTTTGTACAGATAAAAAAAATGTTAATAGTACACATACACACACCCGCCACCCTACCCCACCCGCCACGCACACACACACACACACACACCTACGCACACACACACACCCTACCCCCACCCCCACCCCCACAAATTATAACAAAATATTATCAGCTCCCCCACTTACGCACCTACGCACACACACACACACACACACATACACACTACCCCCACCCACCTCACCCCCACCCCCTCCCCCCACCACGACCGTGACAACTACATATATTGTTTATCAATAAAATTATGACATGAGATAATTATAATTGGAGCATAAATTTCATTATCATAAAGGGATAAATCCAACCAAGTACAAAGATTCTACAAATTAAAGTCAGAATTAAATTTAAAACTTTCTAACAACATGCATGTGTATGGATTCTAACTAATGATATTCCTAAAAACATACAATTGGCAACATTTTGTGAATTTACTAAACTTTATATAATATTATCAAATTCTGTTAAAAAATTATCTAGGGTTTTACCTAATTGAATTAATTTCATGAATAAAATTATTATCAATTTAAATGAAAATATCAATTATTATCCAATATTTTTGAATTAAATATTTATTTTGAATGAAAATATCAATTATTATCCAATTATTATCCAACTATTATCAATTATTTATTTTGAATGTAAATAATATCCAAAAATGTAAATGTAAATGTAAATAATATTCAAAACCCCACCCACCCCCTCCCGATGTTTATTATTTTCACAATGTTCTTACAATATTTGTTGATGAACTATGTGGGAGTATAACCCATATTGAATTATAAAGTAAAAATCTTTAAAATTGATGTCTACTTTTAGTGTTGTGTATATATGTTAGTTGATGCCATTATATTTTTAGCCTAATTAGATTCTAAGGTTATCTCAATTTATATTTTTCTTTTTCTATCTAATAATTTTCAACGTAAGAGCACAGTACATAATTCCAAACACGTCCTTTTTTTTTTAAATTTCGTATCAATTTGGAGTTTTACTGTACATTTTTTTATCTTGAGATTCTATATTATAACGTATGTGTAAGTTCCGTCAATACCATTTCGTTTCAATTTTGTAATATTATGTTTTTTTCAAATATTTTAAAAGTTATTAAATGGGTGCCCCACCCCCTGCCCCCCTCCCCCCGCCACACACATACGCACACACCTACACACACACCCCACCCCACCCCCTGCCCCCCTCCACCACCCCCTCCCCCACCACACACCACCACACACATATATACACACACATACACACACATATACACATACATACACATACATATACACACGCACACACCCTGCCCCCACCCTGCCCCACCCCCCACACACGCACACACATACACACATATATATATACACATACACACATAAATATACACACAAACATATATATAAATGGAAGAGAGAGAAAGAGAGAGAGAGAAAATCGACCTGAAAGTAGAGAGAGAGAGAGAGAGAGAGAGAGAGAGAGAGAGAGAGAGCAGCGTCGAGAGAGAGAGAGAGAGAGGGAGGGAACGACGGTAGGGAAAAAAGAAGGGGATAGGGTTTTTGCTGAAAATATTGTCACGGTCGTGTCAAGGTCATTGACCGTGACAAGTATTTAAAGAATTGTCACGGTCAATGACCGTGACAAGTCCGTGACAAGTAAATTTGTCACGGCCTTGTCACGGTCAATGACCGTGACAATTAGTTGTCACGGTCGTGTCAAGGTCAATGACCGTGACATAAAACGCGTGTTTTTTGTCACAGTCAATGACCTTGACAAGGCTGGCCGGCTGAAAGGTGACAATTTTCCCATTTTGGTGTAGTGAGAAGAATGAGAAGGAAACGGCGAACAAGGAGTCAACCAAATCCTTAGCTCACAAACGTTTCTTAATCTAATTCATTAGCAACACTAATAGCAAATCTAAATCTGTTAGGACCACATCACCCACCTTCCATTTTTTTAATATCGAAAACGTGAACTTATATATAATTTTATAGAGAAAGAACAAAAGGAGAGGATGAACAAGAAATAAAATAAAACAAAAAATTTGAATTTTCCAGAAGATGACACCCAAAAGGAATCAAAAATATATATATTGTCCCAAATCTCTCCTTTTCGAAATTTACTACTAAAAAAAAAATTCTTCTCCTTCCGAATACTCCATGCTATAGATAAAAGAATATAGTGGCTTGTTTTTGTTCGCCTTCCAAGTTCAAACACTACTGTACTTTGGAAGTCACGCAAAGAATATGGGACAACCCCCAACACGTCGAGTACATGACCAGTTTGACCTCAACAGTATCTAGGCATCTCACAATGAAGAAGAGTGTTATCAACATTTTCATCCTTCCACTCGCATAGAATACATACACCAAGGTGGAGATGAGCTTCATAGATGAACCAAATTACGTCTGCTCAGCTTTCCATAAGCTGCCAGCCACAAGAATATACATGGACTTTCAATGGTCCATCTCCTATCCAAATCAATTTCTATTGGATCGACAGAAGGGAATGTGTAACTTATCAATTTATCAAAAAAGGATTTGCACGAAACACAATCCAAAATCTCTACTATCAAGATTACGACTAAATGTCATATATCATAAAACGTTAGGGAGAGTTCCAAAAGACAAGACTCAATCATCCCCATTGGAGAGAAGAGATAAATGAAAGAGTTCTGGCAACAAAATACAAAAGTTAGAATTTCATATTCAAGTATCCTCATAAAAGTCCAATTTTCCTTCCATTTCAATTTTAAGATAGATGAATTTAGAAAATAATCCAAACCATGAGACATAAATCGCCACAAATTGCGGAGAGGGGCCTCTCCGCCAGGCTAGCGTCCTAGCCATTTCCATAAATCATGTATTAACCCCCTTAGCAAGGAATCCCAAAGAGGTTCTTGAACAATTGGAAAATCTCCATTATCATTTCCCCCAAAGAGACACAATTCTCTAAATAAGATTTCCCACTCCCAAACCCCTTTACTCTTAGCCCTACAAGCAAATTCTATTCCTCTTCCCTCATTACCTTCCCAAAGGAAATTTCTCATACACTTTTCAAAATCTTTTATCAATGTTCAAAAAAAATAATGGAGAGAGAAAGAACGTAAATGGATATACGTCCTGTGATGGAATTTGTATTTACCTACCTCCAAGTTAATACCCACAATGGAACTTTTTGACATAGTGATTTCAAGAACCAAATTTTTCCGAAAAGATTTCTGTTATCCCACCAAGATTATCAAATTTTGTTTTGATCTTACCATAATGGAAACAATGTCATAGGAGAGGTCAAGCCTTAAGCCTTAGGAGCTTAGGTGTACAAAGGCATTTTCCCTTTTTTTATTATTTTATTTATTCTAAGGCTAGTAATATAATAAAATAATACGTACCTTAAATTTTGAAAATATATCCGTATGTTTGATAGCCATCTTTCTCATATGCATGCTCCATAATCAATATATAAAATGTATTTTTCAGTATTTAATAGGCAATATACAAAATGTATTTCTCAATATTTAATAGGCAATACACAAAAAGTATTTTTGATAATTCAATAATCAATATCAATAATCATTCAATAATTGATAATCAATAATCAATACAAAATGATTCAATATAAGAAATGTATATTTCACCTTTCAAATGAAGCATATAGACTTTTGGTTGGAAGTCGGTCGGTAATGTTAGGTTTTTTAAATGAGAGGCAAAGAGATTTGGGATACCAATTGTCTGTTGATTGTTTTGAACGAGATATTGGTCAAGTTTTTTTTAATAGGTCTTTAAAAGGTGATATCGTTTCACAAAAGCGTTTTTGTTCTTAAAAAAAGTGCGCTTTCAGCCTTTTACCAAGAATAAGGCGTAAAAGGCTTAAAGCGGAGCGTTTCTCCCAAGCCTCAAGCCTAGGCGCGCCTTTTAGAACACTGATCCAACTCCTCCATTTCGAACCAAATCCTTTATGTTCTACAATGTATTCTAGGGGTTGCAATTATTTACACCATCCGTTAACACGACACAAAATAAGCAAGTTCTGGTTTAATTAACCGAGTTAGGGTCATTAAACACAAGTATACAAATGATTGGCAGAACCCGTTATACCCATACCCAACAAAAACCCGCTAAAAGTGACAAGTACGCAACTTAAAGATGACACAAATCTGATATGACACAACAGAGACTATACACGATTATAAATGGGCAGAGTATGAGTTATGTCAATGTTGACACGACACCAACACAGCGCCATCCACTGGATGACCTATTGTAATCATTAAAATCTCTATCAATGTTTCACAAGACTTTTCAAAATCAATTTTGAAAGCCAAGACTTCTTTCTTTCTCCATCCTCCCACCTTGTTAGCAAATAATACTACATCTGTAATTTTTTTTATATGGCTAAATCCAACGAAAGCCACTTAAGCAGGGACAATAATCAAATTAAGGATTTTTCCCAACCTAGATTAAAATACTTTAGCCAATGACTTAAATAGACAAGTTTAAAAAAACATATTAGACACTTAATTAAAATTAAAATAATTCAACGCATATCAGGTACGCTTTCCCATGGACGAAAAGACTTCTTGACTTCGATAGGGCCCGTGGTTTTCAGCTTCAACTTCCAAAGTGAACCATGATTGGCCAACCAATTAACTAGGAATATTGTAAAGTAATGAGGTGGAGTGGGTTGCTTTTCTCTTTTCAGATTAAGCTCTTATTTTGTACTCTAGATATACTTTTCGTCCTTCTTTGTACTTATTCATATCATTAATAAAATGAATTTTTTTACGTAACCCCCACTTTATAATGCCAAATTCGACATAACCCCCACTTTACTATAAGAGATATTCAACTCCATTAGCAGCCCTCTATTTCATAATTAGACTTCACCCCTAAGCAATTATTTTACCAAAATACCCCTAACTTCATCTTCTTCCCAAAATCAAAACCCTAAATACCCAACAAACCTGATTTTTTTTAAGAAGTCACCAATCAACACACACACATCTCCTCCCCCTCCTCTCTAACACATCCCAACTCTCACCTCCCCACCAGACCCTCTAACCTGTAACTACCTAAACCCCAGCCCCATTTTTCTCACCCACCAACCCGCTGACTCCCCAACTCCCCATTTTTTTTAGCTCGACACCAAGATGATAAAAAGCTTGACACCTCCCATTCTTATTACTTTTTCAATAGAAAAAAGAAAAAAAATAAAAAATCATAAGGTCATCTTAACACCAACCCCAGCCCCAATTTTTTTTGTACCCTAATTCACAACCCCAAGTACTTCCCAGAAACCCAAACCTGCTGACACCCAAACTCCCAGCAGCTCAGACCCGCTGCCACACTACCCCACAACCCCCGTGTACGAATGGGTTTTTATTTCTAATGTTTTGGTTAAAAAATGGACTAAGAGATTTTGATTTGGTTTGATGATTTCTATTCTTTTTTTTTTTTTATTTGAACAGGGTATGAGGTGATTTTTAAGGGTTTAATTTTGATTCGGTTTGATTCTATTGTTTTGATTTGATCAAATGAGGTAATTTTGAGGGTTTTGTTTTGGTTTTGTTTCCGTTTTTGTTGATTGGTGATTTTTAAAAAAATAGGGTTTGTTGGGTAATTAGGGTTTTGATTTGGGAAAGAAGATTAAGTGAGAGGTATTTTGGTCAAAAAAATGTTTAGGGGTGAAGTCTAATTATGAAATAGAGGGCTGCTAACAGAGTTGGCAAGTTGGATGTCTGTAAGTTTTTTAGGGGTTATGAAAGACATTAGTAAAATGAGGGTTATGTCAAATATGGAATTATAAAGTGGGGGTAATGTAAAAAAAACCCTTAATAAAATTCCAATTTACTGTAATAAAACTTATAGAAGGTAGAAACTGCTAACACATATATTGCATAAATCAAGAAGCATACAAGTGAAATTTTATAGTTTTAGCAAATATAAGGTTCAAGCAATGAAACATATTATTTATTAAGCCTATTCAGGACAGCCATAAAAGATCACACCAAAATGCACCACAAGAGTTTGCAAACTTAATACAAAGAAAGAACATAAGCAACATAATAAGCCAATTACTCACCCATTCACCCAGGCAGAGGGAACGGTAGTATTTGGCAAATTTTCGACAGTCCAGACTCCTCTCCCTTAGCTTCCAAGCACCTGCAGTTTATAATTGAAATCTACAGAGAAGTGAAGGGGTGACAATTTTTGACACGACACGATAACCCGACACGAAGTTAGCGAGTTAGGGTTAACGATTTCTTGACACGAACCCGAATATGACACGACCCCCCAACACGAATAATAAACGGGTTGGGTTAGTGTCAAACACGTAGAACTTGAAAATGACACAAATAGACCCGCTTAACTCATATTTTATGAAGAATTTTTTATATAATTTATATATCTTGATAGGCATTCTATAAAATTCATGGAGAATCGGATGATAAATTATTTAGGTGTTGAAAGAAGTTGAAATTAATTAAATTTAAGTTATTGTACGCCTATGATTGGTATGATTGGTTAAGAAAGAAGAAAAAAATTATTTTATATTTTACTTAATGGGTTATGCGGGTCAACCCGAACACGACACGATAATAAATAGGTCGGGTTAGTGTTTGCTCATCTGACACGATTAGTTAAATGGGTAGGGTTATGATTGACTAATACTTGACACGAACCCGATATGACACGACCCGAACACGACACGACGCACACGAACTACCACCCATATGAACAGGTAATTAGTTTTTTTTTTGTGTGAAAAGGGGAATATATTAACTAATTAACCAAACACACCATGATAGTACAAATAGTCCGACATACATCCATGATATCAAGCATAATCCTAACAGTAACTCCACACAGTGGGGGCACCTACGTTTAGTTTGATCCAGATGCCTCATCCTGAAACTTGTTTTTCTCTTCATCGATAATTTCTCTGAGTTGGTCCGGGGGTTCCATCAAGGTGAAGAAGTCTGTCGCCCGAGACTTAGCATATTTGGCTAACCAGTCCGCACATCGGTTGGCTTCTCTTGGGATGAACTTGACAGCAATGCTCAGCTCCGTCTTCAGGTCCCTGCAGTCTAGAATAATGGCTGAATGTGGGTGATTCATCCACTCCCCCTCATTGATCATGTCCACTGCCACTTTGCAATCTGACTCGAGGTTGATGTTCTTCCACCCCTGTCTCTAGCCAAGAGCAAGCCGTAGAAGATGCCTTCGAACTCCGCACGCAGTGGGTGAGCTTCGATGATTTTTCCAATAAAGTCGGTGATCCAATTGCCCCTCCAGTCTCTCACAATTCCACCGAAAGATCCCACTCCGATACAACTGTCCCAACCTCCATCGGTGTTGATCTTCAATCTACCTTCACAAGGACAAGACCACGAAATTAGTGGAGAAACTGATGGCCCCCTATGCTTGTCAGGTTTAGTGTATGCACTAAAGATCTCGAGTGCATAGTTTACACTAGACTTGACAATCATAGTAGGCGGAGGAGAAAAATCGTCAAAAATTCGTTGGTTCCTAGCTTTCCAAAGGTGCCAAATAGTTGAGATAAAGAGGATGTCATGTTTATTATTTTTCACATTCATTATGATCCATTCTCCAAGACTCTCCGTGCCCTCACTGATCGGGTTAACCCTCGGTCTCATCATTTGCCAAGTTTCCTTGGCAGCGGAGCACTTACGAAACACGTGCTCCATGTCCTCAATCCTACCACACGTGTGACAGGAGGGGTCATTCGTCATATATCCGATCGAACGGTGCTGGTTAGTTAGGATCTTTCCATGTAGGATGGTCCATAGGAAAGTTTTCAGTTTTTGCGGAATTTGTTTCTTCCATATGAGGTTCCACTCGTTATGCCCCGGCACATTAAGGTCCCTCCCCTGGAGAAGATCATAGTACGACTTGGTTGTGAATTTACCATTCGGGTTGGGGGTCCATATAGGTTTGTCGCTTTGGGAGCTAATCCTAGGTAAATTCGTGTTGAGGACAGCATTTGTGTCCGATGGGTGGATCCAATGGTGTATGGAGTTAAAGTCCCATCGACCCTATTGGTCCATTAGGATTTCCACTCTCGTGTCTATGCATAAGTTGCCATATTCCTCCAAACCAAAAATTTACATGCCACTACAGTCTTGATGTAGGACTACTTAAAAGGCTTTTGAAGTTCAAGACGAAGACTACGGGCTCTACACAAGTTCAGGCGTCATTTTGTTCTGGTGGGAAGTGGAACTGATATATAGTCTTATTTTATCTAATTATAGAAGTCTAGGATGTATTGGTCAAATTCAACTATATGGGTATTTTGGAAGTTTGGCAACTTAATACTAGTCCGAAATTGATCTTGAGGGTATTACACACAGTATGATGTAAATAATAACGAGGCTATATTTGTACTATTCCTTTCTTTTTTATCTTTTGTCACACGTGTCCGATTTTAGTTAGGTTAGGAGCTTGTAGAAGGTACCATTAGTGTTCTCATGGTACTACACCTATAAATGTATTCATTCCCATTGGGGTTACTAATTCAATACATTTGTGAGAGTGTGCTAATGTTGTTATTCTTTCTTTTTGGTGCCATTGATGTGACAAGTCAGCAATTAGGACGATGCAGATGATGACAGACTTTTTCTAAGGAGTGTTCGACGAAGCTAGCCAGTGGGTCGAACATCTGTAGGGGAAAGCCTCACCGTTGCCTGAAAGGCTAGGAGCTTCTTGGACTTTGATAGATCTACTAAAGCAACTGATGAAAGGTGTGTTCTAGTAATAATATAACCTTAGGAATGTGGTTACAGTGAAAGCGGACTACGTGCCAATAATATGTGGAGAAGTGGTCACAGGCAATGGTTAGAATTCAACAAGTGTGGATAATGTTATGTCTACTATTTATAAATAACAATTGTACAGAATTATGAACAATTACAGAATAGAAACAGAATTATAAAAATGAAATACTTACTAGAATTTGCAGAAATAATAATAATTAGAAAGAAATCCGAGCCCTGTTGAACAGTCTCCTTAAGACAAAATTATTCCTCCAACGTGCTTGAGTTTAATGAATAATTGCCTCCCAAGATAGAACGGATTTTCGAATTTAATCAAGCAGCACAGCAATGACTAATCCCAGCGAACACAATTTCTGTGTTTTGTACTCAACACAACCAAGAACATGCAATGCAGAAAATGAAGAAAGAATTTTCTGGGCAGAGGAAATAATGCAGTAGAAATTTCGGAATTTGGAGAGTTTATTTATAGTAAATGTCTTGACTGTTGGGAACAGTCAAAACCGAAATTAACTGTCAAAGCAGTTAATTTGGTTAACTGCTGACTCTTGGAATTAACTGATTATCAGTTAATTAAAGATTAATTAATTCCGTAATTAATTAATTAAAGCCCAGAAAGTTAATTAGATTCGGCCCAAAAATTTAAGAATGATTATAAGCCCAAGCCCAAGCCCAAGCCCAAGCCCAAACCGAACCGAGCCGAGCCGGCCGGACGGACGGACGCGCGCGCGCGCGAGTGTGGACTTTTGACCGAAAGTCAACCCGAGCATAGCTTAGGTCATCTCCCCTTCAAAGAGTTGGGATACCTCCAAGGCATCCAAGCCTTAGTCCATACTTGGGGTGTTATTAACTCATCAAAATTCCACTACTCTTCCAATGTGGGACAAGAGTTAAAACACACCCAATTCATTAACTTTCATTGCTTTGTGAGTCACTTTGGGGACATAATTATCATTCATAACTTATTGAAATTGGACATATGAATATACTACGTTAATCTCCTTGCGGAGGTGAACGCGTTCGTATATGGTCCCACAATTTTCGTAGTGTGGGTCCCACCTAAATTTGAGCTCAAAGTTGCTCAAAAATCTGTCCAGAAAAATCTGGACAGCTTTAAATACCCATTTAAGTTCCAATTTTCCAACAATCCCCCACATGAATGATATATCGCTATAAATAAAACAAAACAGATGCTGATGCAGATGCAGACACAGGTTGAGTAAAACTGAAGACTTATTGCATCGGGAGAAGTAGCCTAGTGGCCTTGAACTTTCCTTAGTGATATACTATCGGATTACTTGGTTAATCAGTAGACTTCACGTCCTTGAACCGTCAACCGTTTTTGTAAACCTAGACAACAATATTCACACAACAATTCTTCAACACAGTTGGTTCTCACGTTTGTGTTCATTTTGGCCGTGAACACCACTTGGTTCTGCAAGTATTTTAGAGAATATGCCTTTCATTATTCTCATAGAAGTGGCTCCCTTCTTACTTACGTAGGTGACTTCCATAAAGAGTATTCTGCAATACCCCACTTAGACGTACTAAGATATAGATGTCATTAAAAGCATAACTTATCCTAATTTCGCGGCAGATATGCACTGTCTCATCTTTGGAATGGATAGGATTAAATATCATCCAGTGCTTACTGAATACAACGTAGTTCGGTTTTCCCATTGAACCTAGATCTTGGGATCTCCAGTCAGCTAGGTTGGGTTGCCACTATATTGATTCTTATTTATTTATAGGCTTTAGACCCATTCCTCTCGATGATCTTTCAACTTGCTCTCGGTTTAAACCTTTCGTTAGTGGATCCGATATATTATCTTTTGACTTTACATAGTCAATTGTGATAATTCCGTTTGAGAGAAGTTATCTAACGGTATTGTGTCTACGACGAATATGTCGTGACTTTCCGTTATACATGTGATTTTGTGCCCTTCCAATCGCTGATTGGCTATCGCAATGTATACATATTGCGGGCACAGGTTTAGACCAATTTGGAACATCCTCTAAGAAATTTCGAAGCCATTCAGCTTCTTCTCCAGCTTTGTCTAGTGCAATGAATTCAGATTCCATTGTCGATCTAGCAATGCACGTTTGTTTTGAGGATTTCCAAGATACGGCTGCACCTCCGAGGGTAAACACATACCCACTCGTAGACTTAGAGTCTTTTGTATCAGATATCCAATTTGCATCGCAATGTCCTTCAAGAACAGCTGGATATTTTGAGTAATGCAATCCATAGTTTTGAGTATATTTTAAATAACCCAAAACTCTCAATATTGCTTTCTAGTGATCTCTTCCTGGATTACTCGTAAATCGACTTAGCTTAATTATTGAGTATGCTATGTACGGTCGCGTACAGTTCATGACATACATTAAATTGCCGATAATACGAGAATATTCTAGTTGAGATATGCTTTCACCATTATTTCTTGCTAGATGTAAATTTACATCTACAGGTGTCTTGGTAGAACTAATATCATACTTCTTGAATTTTTCAAGTACTTTCTCAATGTAATGAGATTGAGATAATATAAGTCCATCCGATGTTCTAAAAATTTTAATTCCTAATATAACATCGGCGATTCCCATATCTTTCATGTCAAATCTACTACTCAACATTTGTTTTGTAGTTTTGACAATTTCCAAGTTACTACCCATGATAAGCATATCATCAACATAGAGGCATACAATGACATATCCATTATGAATGTATTTAAAGTAAACACATTTATCGCATTCATTAATGTTGAAACCATTTGATAACATTGCATTATCAAATTTTTCATGCCATTGTTTAGGTGCTTGTTTTAATCCATATAATGATTTAACAAGCTTGCATACTTTTCCTTCTTGTCCGGGAGCTTTGAACCCTTCAGGTTGCTCCATATAAATTTCCTCGTCTAGTTCACCATTTAAGAATGCAGTTTTTACATCCATTTGATGTATTTCAAGTCCATTAATAGCAGCTATTGCTATTAACATCCGAATGGACGTTATTCTTGTTACCGGTGAATATGTGTCGAAGTAATCCAACCCTTCCTTTTGCCTATAGCCTTTAGCTACAAGTCTAGCTTTATATTTATCAATTGATCCATCGGCCTTCAATTTCTTTTTGAATATCTATTTATAACCTAACGGTTTTGAACCTGGTGGAAGATCCACTAGTTCCCATGTATGATTTTGTAATATGGATTCAATTTCACTATTAATTGCTTCTTTCCAATTGGAAGCATCGGGTAAAGATATAGCTTCTTTATACGATTGAGGTTCATTTTCTAACAAATATGTTAGAAAATCCGGACCAAAAGAAGTCGAGGTTTTTGCTCTTTTACTACGTCTTGGTTCATCATCTATTGATTCAATAGGTTGATGAGTACCACTTGTAGTAGTTTGATTTGTCCTTTTAGGAGGACCAGATTCTCGGGTCATGTTATACGGGAATTCATTTTCAAAAAATGAAGCATCCCTCGATTCAATAACCGTATTTACATGAATGTCCGAAATCTCAGATTTACAAACTAGAAATCGATATGCACTGCTATTAATAGCATAACCGATGAATACACAATCCACGGTTTTTGGCCCTATTCTTACCTTTTTAGGTTTAGGAACCATCACTTTGGCTAAGAACCCCCACACTCGTAAATATTTATAGGAAGGTCTTCGACCTTTCCATAATTCATAAGGTGTCTTGTGAGTCTTTTTGTGAGGTACTTTATTGAGAATGTAATTAGCAGAAAGTAAGGCTTCCCCCCACAAATTTTGTGGAGCTCCTGAACTTAATAACATTGAGTTCATCATTTCTTTCAAAGTACGGTTTTTGCGTTCAGCAACACCATTCGATTGAGGAGAATAAGGAGCGGTTGTTTGATGAATAATCCCATTTTCAGAACAAAATTCCTCAAATGGATATTCATATTCACCTCCTCTATCACTTCTAATAGCCTTTATCGTTTTGCTTAATTGATTCTCAACTTCATTCTTATATTGTTTAAATGCATTAATAGCCTCATCTTTACTATGTAACAAATATACATAGCAATATTTTGTGCAATCATCAATAAAAGTAATAAAATACTTTTTCCCACCTCTAATTTGAACAAATTTTAAATCACAAATATCGGTGTGAATTAAATCTAAAGGTTCAGTTATCCTTTCAATAGAATGGAAAGGTAATCTAGCTAATTTAGATTCCACACAAATTTCACATTTATGATTTTTATCAATATTGAATTTTGGCAAAAATTCCAAGTAAATTAATCTACGTAATGTATCAAAATTAACATGTCCCAATCTAGCATGCCAAATATTAGATGACTCAATCAAATAAGAAGAACTAGCAACTTCATTCATTGAAACAGATGTTTTAGGGGTTACAGTAAGAACATTCAGTTTAAAGAGCCCCTCATTTAGGTAGCCCTTTCCTACATACATGTCATTTTTAGACAACACAAAGCGATCAGATACAAACACAAGCTTGAAACCATTCTTAGTAAGGAGAGATCCAGAAATCAGATTCTTTCGGATATCAGGCACGTGAAGAACATTGTTTAGAGTAAGTTCCTTTCCAGAAGTCATTTTCAAAGCAATCTTTCCTTGTCCCACCACCTTAGAAGTGGAAGAATTTCCCATAAAAAGGTTCTCCTCATTTTCTAAAGGCTTATAGGTGGAGAACATCCATTTGTTTGCACAAATGTGTCGTGTGGCTCCAGTGTCCACCCACCATTCCTTGGTATTTCCAACCAAGTTACATTCAGAGACAACGGCAGAAAGATTCATATCCGCCAAATCATTGGTGATATTCTCACCCTCAGTCACATTTTCTTGAGAGTTATTTTTATTTTGCTTCTTAGGCTTACGACACTCACTTGAGCGGTGTCCCGGTTTACCACAATTGTAGCATTTGCCTTTGAACTTTTTCTTGTTATGTTTGGAAGTGCCTTCCCCATCATACTTTCGTTTGTTCTTTTTAGGACCTTCAACGACATGGACCTTTGTTTCCATCGGATTCTTCCCACTTTTCTTTTGAGATTCACGGTTGTCTTCTTCGATTCTTAGCCGGACCACCAACTCCTCCACATTCATCTCCTTACGCTTGTGCTTGAGATAGTTTTTGAACAAAGTCCAAGAAGGTGGCAACTTTTCAACAATTGCAGCAACTTGGAAAGTTTCACTGATTGACATTCCTTCAGCATGAATGTCGTGGAGGATCACTTGGAATTCTTGCACTTGCGAGATCACAGATTTAGAATCAACCATTTTGAAGTCCAGAAAACGCCCAACGATAAATTTCTTCATGCCAGCATCTTCAGTTTTATACTTCTTTTCCAAAGAATTCCATAATTCCTTGGAAGTTTTGATAGTGCAATAGACATGGTACAAAGTCTTGTCCAAGTAGGCCAAAATATAATTTCGGCATAGGTAGTCCGAGTGCTTCCAAGCATCGACAGCAGCAACCTTTTCAGCATCATCTCCCTCTTGAATAGAGGGGCAATCTTCATATACAAACCTGCCCAGTTGGCAGGTAGTAAGATAGAAGTACATTTGTCCTTGCCAACGTTTGAAGTCAGCCCCAATGAACTTTTCAGGTTTCTCCCCGTGTGGCATAGATACGGGTGCAGTCACATTTGTGTTGGTGACAATCAGTTTCGTAGGAGTAGTGTTCGTACTTTGTGATTCCATTTCTGTTACAAAAACAGAATTTTAATCAAAACAGAATACAAAATTCTGTGCACCAATTTTCTCCAAATATAATTCACAATAAATGAATTCCAAAAGAATTCCAAATAAAATTCAGAATTAAAGTATAATATATACAGAATTCCGTACAAAACAGAATTAAATTATAAAATCTGTGTCACACTAATTTTTAATAATAAAAAGAATTCCGTACAAAACAGAATTATAATTTTTAAAAAATAGATAAACAGATTTTAATAAGAGTACACAAATAAAATTTATTTTCTAAAACAGTATAGAATTAATTTCTATATCAAAACCGTTTTACTAATTTCTACAATAAAGCAGTAAATTAATTCATTTTATTCTGTCAAAACAGATTTATTTCCAACAAATAAATTTCTGTAATAAAAAAAAATTCTGTACACTAAAAACCAGTAGAACTAAAATAATTTTGTCTTAAGATTGTTATGTCTACTATTTATAAATAACAATTGTACAGAATTATGAACAATTACATAATAGAAACAGAATTATAAAAATGAAATACTTACTAGAATTTGCAGAAATAATAATAATTAGAAAGAAATCCGAGCCCTGTTGAACAGTCTCCTTAAGACAAAATTATTCCTCCAACGTGCTTGAGTTTAATGAATAATTGCCTCCCAAGATAGAACGGATTTTCGAATTTAATCAAGCAGCACAGCAATGACTAATCCCAACGAACACAATTTCTGTGTTTTGTACTCAACACAACCAAGAACATGCAATGCAGAAAATGAAGAAAGAATTTTCTGGGCAGAGGAAATAATGCAGTAGCAATTTCGGAACCTTAGGTCATCTCCCCTTCAAAGAGTTGGGATACCTCCAAGGCATTCAAGCCTTAGTCCATACTTGGGGTGTTATTAACTCATCAAAATTCCACTACTCTTCCAATGTGGGACAAGAGTTAAAACACACCCAATTCATTAACTTTCATTGCTTTGTGAGTCACTTTGGGGACATAATTATCATTCATAACTTATTGAAATTGGACATATGAATATACTACGTTAATCTCCTTGCGGAGGTGAACGCGTTCGTATATGGTCCCACAATTTTCGTAGTGTGGGTCCCACCGAAATTTGAGCTCAAAGTTGCTCAAAAATCTGTCCAGAAAAATCTGGACAGCTTTAAATACCCATTTAAGTTCCAATTTTCCAACAGATAAAGGGCATAAAAGGACTCAACAAAGCCCAAAACGCTAATAATATCCCAATGGATTCTATAAATAGTAGGCAACATGATTGAGGAGAATTATGGTCCCAGTAAGGCTCATTTGTGGCTGAAAGAGAATATGGTAAACTCAGGCTAGCAGGTCCATGCCACTGCTGAGAGCTTGACGAGCTCAAATTCATTGTGTTAGTGCAGGTTTTAGATATGTACAATTCTTCTTTGTATCATATCTTCTCCAGCAATCAGTCCATCCTCACTGTGTTGCATTTTAATTAGTGCACGTATTAGATATTTACAACTCTTCGTTGTATCATATCATCTCCAATCAATCGACCCTTACTATGTTGGGCCTTTTGATGGTTGATTCACTTTTACAATGAATTTTATCACACGTGGTATAACTATCCAACTTTTACAGAGATGGGCATAGTTTAAATCCCGCTAGGGACAAATTCACACCCCTTCGAACCTGATTTAAAATGGGGAGGGCTATCACCAGCTGCATAGCTCTTCTTCTTTCTTTAATAATCATAATACCTCTAGTCGGGAATTATTTCTCATCTACTTTTAAAACAAAAATGGTTTGACTCACTTTTATTCTTTCTTGTTCTGGTCCTATTCCGAAGTAATAGAATTCCCTTGTTTCATTTTCTATAATTGAACATGAGAAATGAGGTCAAGTAGCAGCTGCTCTAACTTAAGTCCAAGGACTCCATTGGTGAAAGTGATTATTCAAAAATCATGCGTGTTGATATTGATGCCTTTTCAATCTGTTTTGATCCGGTGTACCATATGTTTGAATAGGGTAGGCCCATCCAAGTAGGCTGAATCGTGAAAATTTCTAGCTACAGAGGGCTACAAGGATATTTCGAGCCATGTGAAGCTTCAGAATTAATACTTAAGCTATGGTCTATGTCCATTGTATGTTATGTATAAGACCACAGTGAAGTCTCTCCTAACCAGAGTAGAGTTTTGAAGACTGCTCGATATACAGCTAGAAATTTGTATGTGACACGTATCCGATGTATACTTCATACTCAATACAAGGCTACGAATTCGTATGTGACACGTATTAGATATAGATACCAATACGTTCCAATATGAATACGTGTCCGATACATATCAAATATGCAATTTTAAGTATCCTAATTTCGTATTGTTTTTTAACTTTCTATTTTTTGATATTTTTTTCATCTTTATTTCTTTTAATTTTTGAACTGATTCCCAATTTTTTTTTACTGGTATTCTAAAGTTCTGTTGTCAGTATTGCCCGATTCACAATACGTATTAGCCGATTCGGTTCAATATACAACGAAAAAGAAACGTATCACTGGCATGAATCGAAATCGTAAATATATCGTGAGAATTGGGAGCGTATCGCGATTCGATATGTGAATCGTATGAATCACAAGTCACTCGCGATACAGTGAAGTCGGGTATTTCGGAACTGGGAGTTTCAAAACTGAAAAAAAAAATCCTGGTGCTGAAAATTAGTATAATAATATTTAAAGAATTTTTAACCCATAAAGGAACATAACCCTAGGTTTAAAAGGTCTCTTTCTCATTTCTCTTGTGCTCTCCACTATTATTGTTCTGTCCACTTCTTTCAGATAGCACTTTCTTGTTTTTTTCCTCAAGTTTTTGCAAAGAGAAGCTTCCAACCTATATATTATGCTTTGTTTTGGTGATTTGGTAAGTAATCTAGTTTATTTATTTATTGTTTCTCACCTTCTCAACCTATTCATATCTTCCTACTTATTTATTAAGATGCCTTTATTTATTTATTATTTTGGTAGCTCTGATCTTGATATTTCCTCTTTAGTTATTTTAGAAATTACTAAAAAAATGAAAAACATGGGATTATTGTGAAAAGGTGAATGATAATAGATTGCATTTAAGATGTAATTTTTGTAAGGATGCAAAATGGGTGGTATTTTTAGAATGAAGCACCATCTTGTCGGTATAGGAAAAGATGTAAAAAAGTGTATGCAATGTCCCGAAGATGATTAGGAAAAAGTTTGCAAACATTTTAGTAGTAAATGAGGATGATTATAATGAAGAAGGTGGGTAATAAAATGAGGGTGAAGAGGAGTTTGAAGTTGAGCAAAAATTGAAAAAAAACGAAGGGAACTATGGATGCATATTAACAAAAGTACCTAGTTAACTAACAAGATGAAGTAATTGATGTATATTTTTGCATTTTTTTTTTCATATAGGATCAAGGGACGAGGAAAAGAAAATCGGTTCGTGTTGATGAAGATGATGTTGAAGTTCTTGACGATGATGATGAGGAGGAGGAGGAGGAGGACAAAAAAGAAGAGGAGAGAATCATTGTAGAAGATGAAGATGAAGACGATGATAATGAACTAAACATTGATGATGATGATTAAGATTTAGAAATAATTAGAGGAGTGATCAAGATGATGATTTTTTTGGATATATTTTGGATTTTGGTTATTATTTTTTGGATACTATTAACGTATCATCATCATAGTTAAGGATGGCACAATGACGATACGTTAATAGTTACTTAGGAATCTAAATATAACCTCTGGTTTCTCTTTTTGATATGAGTTGTAGAGAAGCTTAAATCATATTATGTTATATAACTGATTGTAAAGTGTTCTCTATATTTTTATTTAATTTTCACAATTTTATTTGTTTTTTGTGACGTATCTTACGATGCATATCGCGATACGATTCATGATACATAGGGTTTTCGATAAACGATACGTATCATGATTCAACAACTATGTTCTAAAGCTAGGGGCTTGTTGTGAATCATTGTTGAAGGATGAATTCACAATGAGTGGATGGCAATTTATAGTTTTGGGCAAGAAACAACCATTTTCCTAATGACTGTTGGACTATGTTGTTTTGTAAAAGACATGACCTGGTTTAGTGGAAATAATTCTTAAATTATTGTATATATATAATATACACTGTATCCCCACATATCCTATTTTTCTACTTATAAATTTGTATCAGTGTATCCATATCATATAGTACCTCTATCCCCGCGTATCCCATTTTTCTACAAATAAATCTGTATCGGTGAATCCATATCATATAGTACCCATATACCTTATCTATACTGATGCTTCTTAGGTGATTGGAGGAAGTTTATCTATTGTCAATCAATGTTTAAAAAAGCGTTTGAGGCTTACGCCTCGAGGCGAGGCGGGCAAAAAATGCCTCGAGGCTTACGCCCCAGGGTTAAAGGTCTTGCCTCCTGCCTTTTTGCTGAGGCACGAAAAAAAAAAAAACTTTTTTTCTTCTTCCTTCACGAAATTTGTTTTTTTAAATGTTAAAGTTCTTTATTTTTCTAAAATTGCACTTAACTTAAAAAAATGTTGTTTTAATCTACTAACTCTTATTCTTTTTTTATTTTAAAATTGCACTTAACTTATACTATTTACTATTGTAACTTGAAAGAAAATTTTAAAAAATAACCAATACGTGAATGAAACTTAAAAAACTGATTTTGTCAATTTGATTTTGCATTTATTAATTTATTATCATATTATAAAATAACCAATCTGAATGAAACTAAGAAAAATGATTTGGTCAATTTGATTTTGCATTAATTAATTTATTGTCATATTAAAAAAATTAACAATATGTAAAAAAGTCATCTCCGGGGAACAAGAAAATGTTTAACTATGTGAGAAAGTCCTCAAAGTTATTTTTTTATAGTTTTATTTTATATTTCTTTGTTACTTATTTTTTATGATTTTATTAGTATTTTTTTAATATTGTTTTGCTCCCGTTTTTTTTGTGAGGCTTACCCCTCAATACGTCTAGTCTCGCCTCGCACCTTTTTAAACACTGTTGTCAAGGTATGTTTAACCTCTACTGAGGAAGGCTGGATGCTGCAAATATAAGTTCGGCCTCGATTGAGCTTTAGGTAGATTGCTATCGGGGTTAGCCTAACTAAGGATAGGCTGGAAGCATAAACTCGAGGGGAGCGATCGACCTTGGCATTACTTAGAATCAGAGAGGTTTCACCTTGGAAAGGAGATAAGAGACGTGCGCCTAAGAGAAAGAGGTCCGACAGGGAGAGGTTGGCCTCAATAAGGTTTAGAGGACTCTGGAAGCCTCATCCCAATAAAGGAGCGCCTGGCAGAGTTGGCAGAAGATTCACCCCATCAGCATTAGTGTTTAACTTGGACAAATCTTAACCTATCTTATGTACAAAGTTAGTGGTGGTCTCGAAGAAAAAAAAATGAGGACACTTGTAGCAAGGAATTTTCAATTATAACGAAACGTGGGTGGGTCCGTCATATATACTATTCAAGTGTGTTTGAATCAATACAGTGGGGGTAGGCTTCCACAATCCAATGAATGAGGGAAATAGGTTGACGGGAAAGTTGAAATGGTTCAAAGGCTCGAAGGGATTTTGTTTCATTAGCCCCCATGAAGGTAGTAATGATTAGTTTTCCCACCACTCATCCATCAGAATCGAGGGCATTCGTAGCCACAGCGATGGCGAGATTGTTGAGTGCATGATCGAATTTTGTGTCGACGGGTGGACCAAAGTTGTTTTTTTCACTGGTCCCAATATATCATCGATCCAAGGTACCTCCCACTGCTATGGTGGAAGAGGTAGTTGTTGGATTAATTCCAATATTTATTGATTTTAATTTTTTGTTAATATTTTATTATATTATTTGTGTTTTATTTTAAACATAATTTGGGTTTTAATTTAGAAAGTAGAAACATGAGCAAATGGGTGTGAAAGATATGGGGAATGCTCAAAATCCCATATTGTCTCACATTGGAAGAATACTACAAAAGGTAGTGGTATATCAAGTAAAGGACAACTAAGATTCTTAGTTGACAAGTCAAATAAGAGGCTATGATCCTACGCATCGCGGTGGTGCTTAAGCACCACTAATCGCGACACGCGGCGCGCGAAAGGGCTATTGGGCGACTTAGGGCGCATTGCGCGCTTTGACGCGCACTTGGCACTTCGCACGTGTGCATCGTCGCTTGGAGCGTGGGAGCCTAAAGTTTTGACGAGGTAAAATAGATCAACGGTTGTGATTAAACGATCCGATCAAAGGGTTTAAAATCCGAAACGGCTTGATCTAAACCGTTAGATGAACTCGTAGCGTTTCGTGTAGGGGATGTCCATTCGCTTACGATGGGACGTCTAATCTGAACCGTTAGATCGTAGCTGTTCCAAACAGGCACGATCCAACGGTTGCTGAGTCACTCCATGAAGAGCTGTGACTGTTGAAGAACATCCACAGAAATGACTATAAAAAGAGTTACAGACCTCTGTTTTGGACACCGAAAATTGCTAGTTTCTCCTCTCTCCGTCCTCTATACTTTGGCATTATCAAGTTACAAATTCAGAGTGTTCTCGGGTTTGATCAAACAGTACATAGTTTGAATCAAACAACTATTCATACACTGCATTGTATCCTGAAGGCAGGTTCTACAAAACCCATTGTGTACTCGTGGTTCTTGTTCTATCTCAACCGGATTGGGAGAAATTTTGCCTAAAAGAAAGCGTTCCAAGAACGTGCCTTGCAGAAATTAATTATTATATTTCGTTCTTTCCATAAGAAAACTCCAACAGTTTTAGGCAAAAAATTTATATTCTTATTACTCCACTCAAATGGAAGGAACTGTGGCACAATCTATCCAAGTCATGACTCAAGACTTAATCCGACTCGACCGTTTTGATGGAGGAAATTTCACCCGTTGGCAAGAGAAAGTTATGCTCTTCCTCACATCAGTAAAACTTGCATACATTGTAGATGATAACCTTGAACAAATTCCCGAGCCCACACCCGAAGACACCGAAGGAATAAAGCAAAAACGTGTGAAGAGGAAAGAAGACGAATTTATGTGTCGAGGACACATCCTCAATGCTTTGTCTCAAACTATTTATAGCGCTCATAGAATGATTCCGACGGCAAAGGAATTATGGAAGGCTTTGGAGATAAAGTATCAAAACGAGGAAGCGAGCAATCGTAAGTTTCTAATTTCAAACTATATGAATTTTAGAATGAATAAGGATAAATCTGTCGTTGCACAAGCCCATGAACTCCAACAAATTGTTGGTGACCTTAAAGCCGCTGGTATTAATCTTCAAGATGAATTTCAAGTAGGGGTGATTGTTTCAAAACTTCCATCCTCTTGGAATGGCTTTAAGAAGAAAATTAATCATGATGAAAAGACTTATACTGTGGAATCCCTTCTTCGTCACCTTCGTATTGAAGATGATACTCGTATTCGAGAAAAGAAGGATGAACAAAGTGAGGGTCATTCAAAAGCTAATATGGTTGAGGATCAAAAATCCAAGATTACCAAAGACTCAAAATTTAAAGCAAAGAATGATTCCAAATTCAAGAACCAATGTGCAAATAATAAAAAGAAGGGAAAATGTTTCTTCTGTGACAAACCGGGCCATTATTCTCGAGAATGTAGTCTTAAAAAGAAGGCATTTAAGGAAAAACAAGGGTCGAAGGAAACCAACAATGTTGAAGATCTTATTGCTACTGTTTGCGAAGCAAATTCAATTGATAATGAAAGTGGATGGTGGCTGGATACCGGCGCAACGGTCCACATATGCAAAGACCGCTCTTCATTCAAAACATATCAAGAAATTGATGGAAAAGAAGTGAAGATGGCAAATAATCTTCGCGCCAATGTAGTTGGAAAAGGCACAGCGGAATTGAAGCTAACTTCTGGAAAGACACTTACTCTAATTGATGTACTTCATGTACCTGATATGTGTAAAAATCTTGTGTCTGGGGACCTTCTCAATAAGAGAGGTTTCAAACTAGTGTATGAGTCTGATAAGTTTGTATTGTCTAAGAATGGCCAATTTATTGGCAACGGGTACTCTTGTAACGGCATGATTAAAATTAATGTAATCAATGATATTAGTTCTGCTTATATGGTTGAGTCTATTTCTTTATGGCATAGTAGATTAGGTCATGTGAATTATAGAAGTATAAAAAATATGACTAATCTCGGCTTAATCTCGGATTGTAAATTTGATAACCTTTCTAAATGTGAAATTTGTGCTCAATCGAAGATAACTAGAAAGTCGTTCAAATCTGTTGAGAGGAAATCCGAAATGCTTGATCTTATTCATAGTGATGTATGTGATATGAAGAGTAATATGACTCGTGGTGGAAATAAATATTTCTTAACTTTCATTGATGATTACTCTAAGTATGCATATACATATTTACTTAAAAGTAAAGATGAAGTTTTCGAGAAATTCCTAATTTTTAAAGCAAAAGTTGAAACTCAAAAAAATCGAAAAATTAAAGTCCTACGATCCGATAGGGGTGGTGAATATTACCCGAGTGAGTTTATACAATTTTGTAATACTCATGGGATAATCCATCAAGTTACGGCGCCATATACGCCACAACAAAATGGAACGGCGGAAAGGAAAAATAGGACTTTAGTTGAAATGATAAATTCAATGTTAATCAGTTCTGGTTTACTTTTGTCAATGTGGGGAGAAGCGGTTTTATCCGCATGTTATATTTTAAATAGAGTCCCATTGAAAAACAAGGATATTACACCATATGAATTATGGTTTAATCGTAAGCCTAATCTTAGACGTCTTAAAGTTTGGGGATGTCTTGCTTATGTAAGAAAACCCGAACCTAAAAGACCTAAACCAGGAAATAGGACTTACAAATGTGTTTTCATTGGATACTCTAGTAACCGTACGACTTATAGATTTTTAAACCTTGAAACTCAAGAAATCATTGAGTCAGTAGATGTGCAATTTTTTGAACATCTAACAAAGTTTAGTACTTTGAATCAAGGTTTAGAAAATAATAATTCGACTGTTGACTCCTCAAATTTAGAAGAAAATTCACAACCTATATCTTCTTCAGAAACAACGAATGACGTTGATCCACGAAGGAATAAAAGACAAAGAACTGAAAAAACATTTGGGCCTGATTTTTTTATTTATTTAGTTGAAGGGGGTTTAAATGGGACTAAGAACAAAACTAAATTTGTTCTTAATGTAGAAGATGAACCGACCACATTTCATGAAGCGGTAACATCTAGGGATGCTGTCTTTTGGAAAGAAGCAATAAATGATGAAATGAACTCAATTTTGTCAAATCAAACTTGGGTTATTTCCGATCTTCCCCCCGAGTCTAAACCTATTGGGTGCAAATGGATATTTAAAAGAAAATTAAATTCGGATGGTTCTATAAATAAATTTAAGGCAAGACTAGTTGCTAAAGGCTATAAGCAAAAATATGGATTTGATTACTTTGATACATATGCTCCTGTTGCTCGAATCACTTCCATTAGGATATTAATATCTCTTGCTTCTATTCATAATTTAGTTATTCGTCAAATGGATGTTAAAACTGCATTTTTAAATGGTGATTTAGAAGAAGAGATTTATATGGAACAACCCGAAGGGTTTGTATTGCCTGGCCAAGAAAAGAAAGTGTGTAAATTGGTTAAATCTCTTTATGGCCTTAAACAAGCTCCTATGCAATGGCATGAGAAGTTTAATAATATTGTTATATCCCATGGATATAAAGTTATTAATGCCGACAAATGTATATATAGTAAATTTGAAAATGGTGTTCGTGTTATTATATGCTTATATGTGGATGACATGTTAATATTTGGGTCTAATCTCAAATATGTTGAAGAAACCAAAAGATTTCTTTCATCAAAATTTGATATGAAAGATCTTGGAGAAGCTGATGTGATTTTAGGAATCAAAATTGTGAGAAAGGATAATTCTTTAGCGTTATCTCAATCTCATTATATAGAAAAAGTTCTTAAAAGATATAATCATTTTGAACTTAAGCCAGCTGCTACACCAGTGGATCCTAGCATCAAATTAATGAAAAATACTGGGCGTGCTATGGACCAACTTAAATATGCTAGTATTATTGGGAGTCTAATGTATGACATGCATTGCACTAGACCAGACATTGCTTATGCATTGAGTGTATTGTGTAAATTTACAAGTAATCCAAGACAAGAGCACTGGAATGCAATTTCTAGGGTGCTTAGATATCTGAAGAGGACTTTGGATTATGGCTTACATTATGTAGGATATCCATCTGTTTTAGAAGGATATAGTGATTCAAGTTGGAATAATCTTGAATCAAAATCCAAGTCAACTACTGGTTGGATTTTTACATTAAGAGGAGCAACTATCTCTTGGGGATCCAAGAAACAAACATGTGTATCAGATTCAACAATGCAATCTTAAATTTATAGCCCTAGCAGATGCATGTAAAGAAGCAGAATGGCTTAGAAATGTGTTGTATGATATTCCTTTATGGAAAAAGCCATCACCTTCTATTATGATAAGTTGTGATAACCAAGCCACAATTTATAAACTTTCGAACAAAACTTACAACGGAAAATCTAGACACATTAGTCTAAGACATCAAATTATAAGAAAATTACTCAAGGAAGGAGTAATTACAGTCGACTATATTAAAACGAACAAGAATTTAGCAGATCCTCTGACTAAAGGTCTTGTAAGAGAGATGATATATATCACCTCAAAAGGAATGGGACTAAGGTCTATTAAATAACACAACTATATTTAATGGGAACCCAACTCATATCTTGAAAATATAGATAGAGTTCAATGTGGTACAAACAAGTGAAATTATAGTTATGGAACACTAGGAATTTATACAAAAAGTTCCATTCCTATATGCCTAGTGTTGGTTTTCTGCATGTTAGAGGATGAAGGTTACTTCTTAATAAATCATATAAGTGTGACTCGCAGAATCACTAAAGTTGATTTACCTATTCGAGTGTCGAAAGTGTGCTTTCTATGAAATCGAGACCGATCCTAAAGCGCTCGTGAAATCAGGATTAACACAAGGCCATAAAAGTGCATGCCAGAAGAACACTTATAAACTCAGAAATCGGTATGTGTGATAGTTCCGGCTAGTCTCAAAAGGTCCTTGGTTCAAGATACGTTCACCACATCACCTTGATGAAGCTTTAAATTATTTTCACTATATGGAAGTTCAAGTCCGAAAGACACTTCTCATTTATGTACTAGATTTTAGCGATAATGCCAAAAAGTTATTTATTGTCTTTTTGCTTTGCTCTCTTGTGTATATTGAAATTGGTGGGAGAATGTTGGATTAATTCCAATATTTATTGATTTTAATTTTTTGTTAATATTTTATTATATTATTTGCGTTTTATTTTAAACATAGTTTGGGTTTTAATTTAGAAAGTAGAAACATGAGAAAATGGGTGTGAAAGATATGGGGAATGCTCAAAATCCCATATTGTCTCACATTGGAAGAATACTACAAAAGGTAGTGGTATATCAACTAAAGAACAACTAAGATTCTTAGTTGACAAGTCAAATAAGAGGCTATGATCCTACGCATCGCGGTGGTGCTTAAGCACCACTAATCGCGACACGCGGCGCGCGAAAGGGCGATTGGGCGACTTAGGGCGCATTGCGCTCTTTGACGCGCACTTGGCACTTCGCACTTCGCACGTGTGCATCGTCGCTTGGAGCGTGGGAGCCTAAAGTTTTGACGAGGTAAAATAGATCAACAGTTGTGATTAAACGATCCGATCAAAGGGTTTAAAATCCGAAACGGCTTGATCTAAACAGTTAGATGAACTCGTAGCGTTTCGTGTAGGGGATGTCCATTCGCTTACGATGGGACGCTTAATCTGAACCGTTAGATCGTAGCTGTTCCAAACAGGCACGATCCAACGGTTGCTGAGTCACTCCATGAAGAGCTGTGACTGTTGAAGAACAGTCACAGAAATGGCTATAAAAAGAGTTCCAGACCTCTGTTTTGGACACCGAAAATTGCTAGTCTCTCCTCTCTCCGTCCTCTATACTTTGGCATTATCAAGTTACAAATTCAGAGTGTTCTCAGTTTTGATCAAACAGTACATAGTTTGAATCAAACAACTGTTCATACACTGCATTGTATCCTGAAGGCAGGTTCTACAAAACCCATTGTGTACTCGCGATTCTGGTTCTGTGTCAACCGGATTGGGAGAAATTTTGCCTAAAAGAAAGCGTTCCAAGAACGTGCCTTGCAGAAATTAATTATTATATTTCGTTCTTTCCATAAGAAAACTCCAACGCAGGTCCAGAAAAGGTGGTCGTTCAAGGTGGAGGTGGCAATTACAGTTTTGGCGGCGGATATGGTTACAATGAGTATGGAGGTGACAGCTGGAGTGGTTTGGGTTAGTATGGTGGTGGTGGAGGTGGATACAGAGGAGGTGTGAGAGTTTGTGGTGGTGGTGAAAGGCACAGCAGCAGCGGCGGGGAGTTGGCTGTGGTGGTGATAGCGATGGCGATGGTGTATGCTACAACTATAGTAAGATGGTCATAAGACCAATCAATGAAGTCATTTTCTAAAACATAAAAAATTCTCTCTCTTGACATTTTGGCCTTTTTCCTACTTTTTCCTTTCAACTTTTCCAGTTTGTGTGAACCACTTATTATGATTGTAAGTGAGTCTTTTTAATTGACTATATCAATGAGTATTGTTGCTCATATTCACGTTATCGAGGAATATTGAGTGATGTTCCTCTTCTACGATTTAAATTGTGAAGTTAAATTATCCTTTATAATACTATTCTTTGCCTTTTTAAAGTTCAAGGTCTAGACCCCTTTGTTTGTCCAAAAAATCAATATTGATTCTTTTTGCTCTGCATATTCCTGTGAGATCTTGTCTCCAGTGACGATCTGATGTTTGGCCCTCCTCCTATTGAGAATAAGAAGAGTGATTAGCAGTGGAAATTACCCTAAAGAGGATTAGACCTTGACATGTGCTTTAAATGGATGTTGAGCTTAGGCCATGCACTGACCAAGTTAGAACTTGGGGACATAGCGAGTGGCGGACATAGCATATAATTGGGGGGTGCACGTGCACCTCCCAGCATTTATTAAAAAAAAAGTTAAAATAACAAAACCCAACAAACGCAGCCAGCACAAAGCCAAACATAGAAAAAATAACCTAGCCGCCCCTCTTCCATCTCTCCCCTTGTCTCTTGTCCAAATCCAAAAAAAACTTGCCTCACCCAATCTCTAACAGCTCTCTGTGCTCCGACGACCGGCAGGCAGCCCCTTCGCCTCTGTTCCGCCCCTCCGCCTCCGACGATGACCGGCAGGCAGCCCCTCCGCCTCCGACGACCGGCAGGCAGCCCCTGGCTACCGCTGCTCACTTGTGAGTGATGAAGGTATTCTTGAAAGTAAATGCTAAGTTGTGTTGTGTGATTTAATTTATACTTGTTGATTTATTTGTAAGTATTTATTTGTGTTTGTGGTTGTGATTCTGTTTGTGTTTGTGCTTGAAGATGAAGATGAAGGTTTCAATTTTTTTTTTAAGATGGGAACCAATTATTTTTTTGAAGATGATTTCAGTTAGATGATTTCAATTAGATTTCTTTTTGAAAATGGGTTTCAATTTTTTTTGAAGATGGGTTTCAATTTTTTTTGAAGATGGGAACCAATTATTTTTTTGAAGATGATTTCAATTAGATTTTTTTTTGAAAATGGGTTTCAATTTTTTTTTAAGATGGGTTTCAATTTTTTTTGAAGATGGGACCCGATTATTTTTTTGAATATGATTTCAATTAGATTTTTACATTTCTAAGAAATTATTCATTGTTAGTAGTCTAATTTCCTAATAATATTTTTTTTATTGATTGCTAGTCTCTTGATAAATATTTCTCCAAAAGAGCCCGTGAAGAAGACTCTCCAATCGACAATGTCACACCACTTTCAATTCCAACCAAAGTTGTCGAAAATGAACCTTCTAGAGTATATCGAACTCGCATCGAAGTTGACTTGACAAATCTTCCTTCGGATCCTAGCTTACGATCACGCATTTCAGATTATGATGCGAACGATCAAGACAAAGTTCGCCTAGTATACTTGCAAATGGGTCCTTGCCAACCCTCTATGACTCTTTATCCTAAAAAAATAATGGGAGGAAAGGATAGGCGTTTCGTTTCAAGTTGGTTCACCCAATTTGGTAGTTGGTTGGAATATAGCGTTTCAAAGGATGCAGGATTTTGTTTGCCTTGTTATTTATTTTGTCTGGAATTCTCAGACAGAAATAAAAGTGATGCTTTTGTTAGAGGTGGTTTTGACAATTGGAAGCAAAAAGATCGACTACAAAAGCATGCTAACAGTGAGGGTCATAATGCGGCCTACATGAAGACTCAAAATTTGTTGAACCATAGTCAACATATTGCGGTGCTATTTGATAAGCAATCGAAGGAGTGGGAAGATGATTACCGTCTACGTCTAATTACAACTATTGACGTGATTCGGTTTCTTTTGCGACAAGCATTATCTTTTCGTTCTCATGATGAATCAGAGGACTCTATGAACAAAGGTAACTTTCTTGAACTTTTAGAATGGCTTGCCAAAAGAGATGCATCAGTTAACAAAATTGTTCTTAAAAATGCTCCGGGCAATCATAAATTGACATGTCCTAACATTCAAAAAGATATTGTTAATGCAATTGCAAGTGAGATTACTAAAACAATATTAAAAGATCTTGGTGGAGATCCATTTACGATATTGATTGACGAAGCGCGTGATGTATCAATCAAAGAACAAATGTCTATTGTGGTTCGTTATGTGAATAAGCGGGGTTTTGTGATGGAAAGATTCATGGGGATGGTACATGTTGCTAACACTACCACTAAATCATTAAAAGCTTCACTTGACCAATTTTTCAATAAACATAATTTGAGTGTAAAAAATTTGCGGGGTCAAGGTTACGATGGGGCAAGTAACATGCAAGGAGAGTACAATGGTCTCAAATCACTTATTTTGAAGGAGAACAAGTCAGCATTCTATGTACATTGTTTTGCACATCAACTTCAATTGGCACTTGTAAAAGTTGCAAAAGATCTTAAAAACATTGATGAGTTCTTCTTCTTAGTTAATAATGTAGTGAACATTGTTGGCGCATCTTTTAAGCGTCGAGACATTTTGCGAGAGAAAGAGGTGGAGAGGATTAAAAATCAATTGATGAGTGGTGAAATATCAAGTGGTCGGGGATTAAATCAAGAAACTAGTGTGAAGCGTGCCGGTGATACACGTTGGGGTTCAAACTATGGAACCTTGATTAATTTGATTGTAATGTATGGATCCGTGCTTGGTGTTCTTGATGATTTGGGGGAAAATTCCACGAATAAAAAAAGTGAGGCGATAAATTTGATGAAATCTATGCAATCATTTGATTTTGTATTCACCGTACATTTAATGAAGAACGTACTTGCAATCAGTATTGAGCTTTCTAAAGCTCTTCAACGAAAAGATCAAGACATTGTAAATGCAATGACTTTAGTGAAATTGTCAAAGCGCCGAATGCAAATATTGAGGGATAGTGGGTGGGAAAATCTTCTAATGGAGGCGTCATCTGTTTCTGTGAAACATGATATTGAGATTCCTAACATGGAAAGTATTTTTTGTCTTTTGGGAAGATCAAGGGGAGGATCGACAACCACAAATTTACATCACTATAAAGTTGACTTGTTCTACCTTTGCCTGGATAAACAACTTGTTGAACTTAACAACCGTTTCGATGAGGTGAATTCTGAATTACTTATATGCATAGCATCATTTGATCCAGCTCATTCGTTTAATGCTTTTGATATAAACAAGTTAGTTCGTTTATCTGAATTTTATGTTGATGATTTCACTGAGCAAGAGCGTATTGTACTTCGGGATGAGCTTGAGTTATATGAATTTGATATCAAATCTGATAGTGACTTTGTTGATGTGGATGGAATGAGTGGGTTGGCTAGAAAAATGGTAGAGAAGGGGAAACACGTCGTGTATGGATTAGTTTATAGGCTCATAAAGTTGTCATTAATTCTTTCGGTTTCCACAGCTACAGTTGAGAGGTCATTTTCTGCTATGAACATCGTGAAAACAGATCTTCGAAATCGTATGGGGGATGGTTGGCTAAGTGACTCTTGCGTGACGTATATCGAAAAAGATGTCTTTGATTGCATTTCCAATGATGCAATTGTGGATCGATTCCAAAAGATGAAAAATCGTAGAGGAATATTGTAATTTGCTCGTTTAGATGCTCTTTTTATTTTAATTAGTGTCTGTAATTACGAATTCATATTTTGGATGCTCTTTTTAGCAATGAAGTATTATGGTTTAGTTTGTTCAATTTTATTACTATTGATGGGTGAATATTTATTTTTATTTAGTTATATGAATAGCCCTCAAAAAAAAAATTCGGGGGCTACAGCCCCCGAACCCCTGTATTTTATGTGGAGGTGCCCCACCCATTTAAAATTCCTAGATTCGCCACTGGACATAGCTGGGTTACTTGGAAAGTTCATTTTATTCCGAATCGAGCTGAGGTCAATCTCGTAGAGCATGAGGTTCTGAGGTCTGGCCTAAGGTTTCAAGGATGGGGTCACGACTCACGAGAACCCATACCCATCTTTCTGGGTCAATGAGGCCTTTGAGAAGAGATTCATTATATATTCCTATATTATTTAGTGATTCTCATTATATTATAGGTTTGTTTTTGTTGAGATTATTATTCATCATATTGTTTTGTTATTATTGAGATAAATCTTTTTGCAGTTGTTTAGTCATATTGTTTAGTTATTATTATTCATCATATAGGTTTGCAGTTGGGACATTCCCTCACTAAGGCATTTGAGACTTCACTTATTTTATTTTATTTTATTTTTTGTCTTCCTCGACTTAGAAAAGGTCGGCTAGGAGGTGTTACTGGTCGAAGAGAAGAGCATACAGAGAGAAAAAAGTTGAAGCTTGTGAAGTCCATGTTATATTCAAAAGTTGATGTGATGTACTCTTCTTTTTGAGCTTGTAGAGTTTTATTAAAGAGTATTTAGTAAGAAAACTAATATTCCATAGATTTTATGATGGCGGGGATGATCTTTGTTCTATGGTCAGACTATCTAGTCCAGGGTCCTTTTAATGAGTTATCTTTATACGTATATGTCACAATAGTTAATTGATAGATGATTTATATTGGTGAATATTAATTATTTATGGTCATGTATGAAGGGAAAAGTAATCATTACGAACTTAGTAGAGGTCGGTCGCCCGAAGCCAATCCGACCTTAGATTTTGAGTGGGCTCGAGTGTATACACAGTGAGTGATGTGTATGGAATTTATAGCGACACGTGACGCGTGATTGTGCCTCCGGGAGAAGATCGTCTTTTATTTTCTATTTTTAGTTTAGGGTTTATTGTCGTTTTCCTTTATTTTTAATGTTTTAATTATTCTCTAATCATGTTTGGGGCTAATGAGTCATTTTTAGTTGTTAGTTGTCCTTTTTGTTCTTTTCGGGTGATAGCTTGATTATCAAGCTAACTCTTCCTACAAATAGACATTTTGGTCCTTATTTGTATTTAACCTTAAATATTGAAAGTTGAGAATGGAGAGAGAAAGAAACCCATTTCTTTAGTTTAATTATTTGTTGTTGATATCGTGTAGATAATAGTTGTTGTGTAGTGTTATAATAACGCTTCCGCACTTGAAGATTTACATCAAATTGGTATCAGAGTTGCGTTTGTTCTTGGTGTTCATCACGGTGCATGAAGCGAGTCACGAGTTGTGATTCCAACTCAGGCAACCCTTTAATTGGAAGATTGATAAATATTCAAATGGGAATCGGGTTGATGAAAACCCTAAATTTCATCACCGATAAAAGGGGGGATACAAACCCTTTTGGCCACCTCCACCTCCTACCATCACACAACTACCATTGCGTTAACATAAATCTTCGTCTTCATTTTTACCCAAACCCTAACCCTAATCCCCAAGAAAATAAAAATATACAAACCCTAACCAAGAATCCAACAAACCCCAGACCAAACAACCCCTACCCCTGTCGCCGACCACCGGTCAGGCCCCAGGCCCATTTCCGACACCGATTCCCTTCCCACAAACCCATAACCCAAACCCCATATACCAAACCCTAACCAAATTCTTTAACCCAAAATAGCCCCACCTCTATTGCGACCCTAATTTCCCCCTTTTCCCACTCATTTATGCCTAACCAAATAACATCTAACCCAAAATGGGCGTGCCCTACTTTGAGTCAATCTCATCCTCCCTATTGACCTTTAATCCGATCAATCTTTGATACAACATATAACTTCCATGAGAAATGTACCCACGGGGGATACATTTTCCGACTATTTGCTATTTTTGGGTCCAGCTTTCCGAAATGTCACCGTTTTTAGTCCTCTTGTTCCGCCATTGTGCTCGCAAAGGTGAGGTCGCCGGAGTTACCATTTGGTCAAATTCAAGGGTTCACCAAGTCAAGTTGCAACCATGTGCTTGTGATGTCGAGAAGGCATATATTGTCGTCAGTCTTTTATTACTCGGATTTCGTAGGGGGCATCATTGAGATTTTGGTATATTAGGCTTATTATTGAAGGTCCATATGGGTCTAACGAAAGTTCAGCGGATCCATTTGCGTGATGGATTGATTTGGGTTTTTACTTTGGAAACTAACACTTGTAGCGACTCGTGTACATTTGGATAATGATGAGTCACCCTCCAACCTCAAGGACGAACTTATTCGAAGATGGAGAGAATGATGTGTATGGGATTTATAGCGACAAGTGCGGCGTTGTTGTGCCTCCGGGAGAAGACTATCTTTTATTTTCCATTTTTAGTTTAGGATTTACTATCATTTTCCTTTATTTTTAGTGTTTTAATTAGTTTCCAAGCATGTTTGGGGCTAATGAGTCATTTTTAATTGTTAGTTATCCTTTTTGGTCTTTTTGAGTAATAATTTGATTAGCAAGAATACTCTTCGGCCATCATTTGTACTTAACATTAAATATTGAGAATTGAGAATAGAGAGAGAAAGAAACCCATTTCTTTATTTTAATTATTTGTTTTTGTTGTTTTTGTTGTTGTTGTGTAGGTAATAGTTGTTGTGTAATGTAATAATAACGCTTTCACAGAGCATGGTTCAAAGACTCGATCTCGATCCTCGTATCGGACACCTCATTTTCAACTCGGTAGCGGTATCGGGCGATACACATCGATACGCTATTTAGAGAGCTTAAAAAACTCTGAAAAAAATATAGAAATTCTTAAAAAATAAAATTAACATGGACCACCTATGTAGCACGGACACACGTGTCGCGTCCGATACGACACGAACACACCGATACGGTTAATCACGACGTTGAATAAATATTTTTTTAAAATATTTTTATATAAAATATCGCATTAATACTAATCCCGTACTAAGAGCAACAAAAAGGTGATTGTTTTTTGTGCATATATGTTAAGTTTAAAAAAAAAAGGTGAGTTATATAAGAGAAATAAAGGGTTGTAAGTCTGAACAAAAAATAGTTTTTCTATTGAACCTGAATTTTTGACTGAAAACACATGTGACAGCGCGGTATTAGTCGATTTCCTTATCCCACTGGCGTGACCCCACAAACTAACCAATTGAAACCCTCCCGTAATTCGGTATCTCCACTTTCGGTCAAAAATTTTGTTCCAATGACATTTTGGGAACAAAAAAAGAAAGAAAGAAAGAAAAAAACCAAGTCTTTACTGTAAGTTATAAGAGAAAAAGGTTTATCGATTTTTGTGTAATGAGAGAGAGAGAGTAGCTAAAAGAAAGTAAAAGAGAGGCTGATGACTACCAGTTTGGAGAGAAAGTAAAAAATAGTAAAAGAAAGTAAAGGATATCTTCCGGAAGTTACCTAATGTCTTCCAGTGGGCAGAGAGGCTACCGGAGAAGAGTTCCGGTAATGGCGGTGGTGGTGGCGGTGGTGTGGATAGAAAAGCCTACGTTGGTTTGGTTGTGAGACGCCTAAGTGAGTGAGTTGCAAGGTTGAAAAGGGTTAAAAAAGTTAGGTTTTTAAAATAACAAACTTATCTCCATTTTTTTTAACTTATTATGTTTCTACCCCTGTTTTTTTTAAGTTTTCAGTTTTTACCTTGTCGTGTCCAATATTTTTTTATGTCGTTTATGTCCGACACGTCATGTGGCGCGTCAAACACGTATCCATGCCGTATCCTTTGAGTGTCCGACACTCATACAGGCCGCGGGGAAGCGTCTGTGCTTCATAGTGGACCACTCACATTAGTTCTAGACTATCCTTTGATATGCCTTATACTGACGCACATCAAACTTGTCTAATATTACAAAATAAATTAAGGTAGAAAAACAATATAATGACACATAAACTTGATATATGAATAATTTATAGTTAAATAGAAATGATTGTTTAGTAAGAAGGTGAGTAAGGGTAATTTATTAAAAATGTAAAGCAATTTCTTTAGTGCTCTAACACTATTAATAATCCGTTTTATCCCAAACTATTTCCTTTTTTCATACACAACTGCGAACTTTTAGTAGCATTTTTTTTAAATTACTAACAGTTTTTCAAAAAATTGCACCAATTTATTAACAATTTGTAATATATTAACACCAGTTTATTAATAATTTTATTAAAAAACAATGTTAATGCTTTCGAAAAAATAATACCATTATTTAAAATAATTTTGTTAATAATTAGTAACAATTTTTTCAAAAAAATAATGAATTTTTTTTTTCAAAATTTATACCAGTCTTCAGAAATTAGTATCAATTTATTTATATATTTTTTAATTTAATAACACCATAGATATTATATATAAAATGACTCGGCCAAGACTTTGAATCATGATTTTAAGGAGTGATTGGTAATAAAACAATTTAATACCTAGATAATTATACATTTAATGGATATTAAGTAAATACGTTTTAAATGAACAATGATAAAGAGGGTATATAATGATATAATGTTTTGATATATTGAGAGATAATGACAATATTATTTTTAGAATAAATAAATAATACTACAATGTAATGCATAAATAAATTTATTTTTAATACATATATAGTTACATTTTAAGTAAATAAAGATTAAAACATAGATTATGTTACATTTTAACTAAAATGTCTTAACTAAAACATTTTTTTAACAAAAAATAAAGTTAAAATATGTAAAAGTTTTTACTTAAAACATTTTAACTCATCTCAAAACAAATAAAAATGTTTTAAGTTAAAAAGTCAAATCCACGACCCCACAAACACAATCCCGCCTCTTCATTTCTTTCACATACAAACCCTAGCCACTTTGTCCAAAAAAAAGCTAGTTGCCAAAATTCCAAATCCTAACAGCTAAAACCCTAGCTGCCACCTATTGCATAGGCATCCGCCCAGAGATGGCTCAAATCAGAGTCGCCACAGAGAAAAAGCAGGAATACTTGCTCAAAAGCAAATCCGTGAGGACATGGGTCCAGCACGGCCTAATTTGAGCCAATTCCCAATATTTTACCGAGTTAGCTATTTTTCGGACGATTCGACCAATCTCACCAAGTTACTAGTTTTTCTGCATTTTTTGGATATGGATCACGGTTTCGCAATGGTGGGCTGTGAAATCGAGTCAACTCGGTCGATACTGAGTTGACTCGGATGAGATTTTGAACCATGGCTCAGGGTGTGATTCTCTTAAGCTGAATCACAAAAAATTCAATAAAAGTAGGGATAGAATGGCCTTTTTAAACCATGAGAAACTCCTGCCAAGTAGCACTTAGATCGTGCTTCTGCTTAAAATCTTGAACACAAATTTTGAAGCAATCAGTATAATCAGTCCCCTCTTTTAACAATAAGGCCTCGTTTGCGAGTTCTGTTTTGGAGAAAAAAGAAAGAAAAGGAAGAGAAAGTGTATTTCCTTTCCTCCGTTTAAGAGTTTAGGCAGGAAAGAAAGTGACTTTCTCTCATTTGGGAGTTTAAAGGGAGAGAAAAGAAAGGAAAGTTTAAAAAAAAAATCTCTTCCTTTCTCTCCAAAAATTTCTTTACAAATCGGAAAGAAATGGGGAGAAAGGAAAGTTTTTAATGAATTACTTCTTCTTTCTCTTAAAAAATTATTTTCCTTCCAAATTCCCAAAGGTAAGAAAAAAAATTATTTTCTTCTCTCTCAAACTCCTTTCTCTTCTCTTCTCTTCTTTTCTCTCTTATTAACTTTCTTTTCTTTTCTTTTCTTTTCTTTTCTGTCCTAGTAAAAGTTTCTTTTTCTTTCTCCTCTCTAAAAGTCCCAAACGAGCTCTGAATCAGACAAAAAAAGAAAGGGGCAAATTATTTGCAAGTTCTAATAGCTTTGGAATTGTTTGACATTCTCTGTCCTACCGCCATGATTACATATGCATAATTAAATTAAAAGAATGATATTTCAAAATCAAGAGCATGTCAAGAAAACTCAAAATCAACTTTGATCTAGCATTGCAGAAATATGGTCGCATTACACCAAGAAACAAAGGACTCCATTGCAGAAAATAAGGCTGCAATAGTAATCTTCACTGAAACTCCAACCCCAGAGACTCCTTAATTGGCTACACAATTTAAAATACATTTATAGATGGTATTTGTTGAAAATTGACTCGAAGCTAAATTGAAGAAAATAGTGCAGGGGCGGACCTAGGTGGTCCCGAAGGTGGGCGGCCGCCCACCCGGGTTTTTTGGAATTTTTTTCCTGAGTATAGGTTTTTTTTTTGGACCTATGTGTAATATTTAATAAAGAAGGTGTAATAGTTTTGGGGGCAAAAATGAAAATAACCAAAGTCAATTCTCTACACATACACAACAACACACGACTAATTTTTTTCATTTACCCTAGCCGCCGCCTCTCTTCTTCTTTGTTCTCTCTCTCTACCGCCGGTGGTCCGGCTTTGGTTAGACTAGCTCATCCAGCTCTCTCTCTCTCCACCAGCTACTCGGCCTCTCCACCACCTACTCGGCCTCTCCACCACCAGCTACTCGGCCTCAACTCTCTCTCTCTCTCTCTCTCTCTCTCTCTCTCTCTCTCTCTCGATCCGCTACTCCACCGGCCGGCGGCAGCAGCGCCGTGACGCCATCCCTCCCTCTTTCTTCTCCTAACAAACAACAAAGGAGCACATCTGCTGCTGCATAGGAGCCTTGTTGTGCTTTGCATAGGTAATTTTGACATTGTTAATTTAGTGTGTTCTAAAATTAATTTATTGCAAAATAATTAGTTTATTGTAAAAACATTGTTAAAATTAGATTGTTGACATTGTTAATTTAGTCTAAAAATTAGTGTGTTCTAAAAATTGCTGACGTTAATTTAATCTGAAAATATTGTTAGTTTATTTTAAAAACATTGAAAAAAATTAGTGTGTTCTAAAAATTAGTTTATTGAAAAATAATTAGTTTATTGTAAAAACATTGTTAAATTAGATTTTTGACATTGTTAATTTAATCTAAAAATTAGTGTGTTCTAAAAATTGTTGACATTATTAATTTAATCTAAAAACATTGTTAGTTTATTTTAAAAACATTGAAAAAAATTAGTGTGTTCTAAAAATTAGTTTATTGAAAAATAATTAGTTTATTGTAAAAACATTGTTAAATTAGATTATTGACATTGTTAATTTAATCTAAAAATTAGTGTGTTATAAAAATTGTTGACATTGTTAATTTAATCTAAAAACATTGTTAGTTTATTTTAAAAACATTGAAAAAAATTAGTGTGTTCTAAAAATTAGTTTATTGAAAAATAATTAGTTTATTATAAAAACATTGTTAAAATTAGTTTGTTGTTATTTATGAAACATAGGGCAAAATGTTGAAATATTTTAAAAAGACACGTGGAGGAGGCGAGACAAGTCAAAGTCATACAACCCCAACCTCAACCCCAACACCTCCGCCCGGACCGTCGGCGCCACCCAATATTGAAGCAAATTTAGAAGATTATCCTGCTGATCCGGGGTTAAGAAAAAGTGTTTCGGAGTATGACGTGAATGAAAGGAATGCGGTTCGATTGTATTACTTGACAAAAGGACCTTGCCAGCCTAAAAATCACAACTTTCCTTGGCATTTATGTGCAAATGAGAAACGCAGATTTAGGCCTGTGTGGTTCAACGATCACGCAAATTGGTTGGCGTATAGCATTGCCAAAGATGCCGCATATTGTTTGTATTGCTATCTCTTTAAAACTGATAATGGTGGTTGCTTTGTTTCTGAAGGATATACGAATTAGAGAAAGAAAGAGAACTTTAATAAGCATGTTGGAGAGCCTACGAGTACACATAATAAATGTGTAAAGGCTGGTGGAGATCTATTGAAGCAAAAGAAACACATCGAATTTTCTTTGACTAAGCAATGCAGTCAAACTCAAGCAAACTATCGTGTTCGTTTGACCGCATCAATTGATTGTATTAGGTTTCTTTTGCGTCAAGGGTTGGGATTTCGAGGGCATGATGAATCCGATGAATCACTGAATAAGGGTAACTTTCTTGAGCTTTTGCAATTTCTTTTCGATCACAATGAGGAAATCGAGAAAACTGTATTAAAGAAGGCTCCCCAAAACCACACGTTGACATCACCCAAAATTCAAAAGGATATTATTAACTCCATTGCAGTTGAGACTACAAATGCTATCCTTGCCGAGCTTGGGGATGATTATTTCTCTATCTTAGTTGATGAGTCCCGTGACATATCAGTGAAGGAACAAATGGCTGTTGTTTTACGCTTTGTTGATATAAAAGGATATGTAATGGAGCGTTTTCTTGGGCTTGTACATGTTAGTGATACTTCTGCTTTGTCACTTAAAGCAGCTGTTGAGGGACTTTTATCCACACATGGAATAAGTATTGCAAGTTTGCGTGGGCAAGGGTATGACGGAGCTAGCAATATGTGAGGAGAATTCAATGGACTTAAAAGTTTGATTTTAATGGAGAATGAAACTGCTTATTATGTTCATTATTTTGCTCATCAACTTCAATTAACTCTTGTAGCTGTTGCAGAAAATCACCTTAAAATTTCTGCATTCTTTGATCTTGTAACATTTCTCACAAATATTGTTGGAGCATCATGTAAACGTCGAGACATTCTTCGTGAGAAACAGTTTTAGCAGGTCACAATAGGAATTTGCAATGGGGATATTTTGACCGGGCGGGGTTTGAATCAGGAGTTGGCATTAAAACGGGCGGGGGAGACACGTTGGGGTTCTCATTATAGCACACTTGTGAGTTTGATTTGCTTATTCTCATCAATAAAGGATGTTCTCCTAATTATTGAAGATGATGCAAGAAATCGAAAACATAGAGGTCACGCAATGAACCTAATGGTACTTATGCAATGCTTTGAATTTGTATTTCACTTACATTTGATGAAAAATGTATTAGGTATTGCAAATGACTTATCACAAGCATTACAAAGAAAATACCAAGACATTGTGAATGCCATGACTCTTGTGAAAATAACCAAACAACAATTGAACAAATGAGAGATGATGGGTGGGAGTCATTGTTGGAGGAGGCTTCTTTATGTTGTGTTAAACATCAGATACCCGTGCCGAGTATGGAAGACTTGTTTGTGGTTATTGGAAGATTCCATCGCAATTCTGAAGAAGCCACAAATTATCATCATTATCGCGTTGAAGTGTTCTATACAGTGATCGATTTGCAGATTCAAGAGCTAAACAATCGTTTCAATGAGGTGAATACAGAGTTGTTATTGTGCATGTCTTGTCTTGATCCAAGCAATTCATTCTCTGCATATGACAAGAGAAAATTGATCCGATTTGCTGAGTTTTATCCCACTGACTTTTCTCCACAAGTGTCAATGATACTCGAGCATCAACTTGATAATTATATTGTGGATTTGCAATTCGATCCCATTTGCAGGAGTAATGGGCGTTGGTGGGCTTGCTAGAAAGTTGGTTCAATTGAAGAAGGATCGTGTATATCCGTTGGTATATTTGCTTGTAAAATTGGCACTACTCTTACCCGTTGCAACTGCAACTGTAGAAAGAGTATTTTCTGCAATGAAAATTATCAAAACTTCGTTACGCAATCAAATGGGAGATGACATGATGAATGATTGTTTGGTGTCATATATTGAAAGGGGAATAGTGGTTGCCATTGACAATGCAAATATCATTCGACGCTTTCAGAATATGAAGACACGAAAAATTTTGTTGTAAACAAGCTTATGTAATTTGATGTTTGATGACTAGTGTTTGTAATGAAAGATAATTTGACTATTTATATATGGTATTCTCGATAATACACAGGTTCTATAAATTGTGATTTTTTTTAATATTATTTAATTTAATTAAATATTATTTTATTTTTCGCCCACCCCTTGCTAAAATCCTGGGTCCGTCACTGAGTACAAAGCCTATAGAGAAATTACATGCCACTATTGAATGGTGGTGTGCTGATTAATTACAAGTAACAAGCATGACTACGATTAATAAAAATTGATACAAAATTTAAAAGAACTATATTTGCGGATGATGTTCTTTTGATACTCGTCTTATTACAAGGGGAGGCCATGGCCTATATTTACACTAAAATACGTACAATCCTTTAAAGTAAATAACTTCAGAAAAGACTAAAAGATAAACGAGGAAACTATTAAAAGATGTCCAAATGGTGTGTCTTGAAAAAATGAAATTAATAATAATCCTAAATCCTACGGCCCAGTTTGGTTGCGCAAATTGTTTGATTATGTAAATTGTTTCATTGTGAATTAGTGAATTATAAATGAGTGAATTTGAAATGAGTTAAATCCAATTTTACACAATGTTTGGTAATTTGAAATTGATGTTAAGGTTTTATGAAAAAAATATAAAAACAAATCAAGAGAGAGAGGGGGAGGGAAAGAGAGAGGGAGAGGGAGAGGGGGAGGGGAAGGGGAAGGGGGAGAGGGGACATGCACCTAATGTGACTCCTATTTCAAATGGATTCATTTCACATTTTTTGTGAAATGATCCAATTTCAGATTTTGCACATGAGCTAAAATGGGACAATTAATGAATCATTTTATTAATGAAACCAAACACAATTAATGAGTCAATTTGTAAATGGGACAATTTATTAATGATCCAATTTATAATTTTGGGACAACCAAACAGGCAGTACAAATATCTTGTGGATTGGCCATCATTAGACTTTACGGTCTGGTATTTGTAGTTCGCAAGTGTAAATAATACAGGTCCAGTTAATCCCATTCTCATGGCTTTTGTCTGTCATACCTTCCAAAGCCGCATATAAGCTCCTCTAAAGTTATGGCTTATTCTCCACCTTTCAATGTCAATTGAATGGCTGAGATAATAACTTTACCGTGTAAAGAGATTCCACAACTCTAATGGATCCTAATCTCCAACAAAAGTATACGAAGCGAGAACAAAAATGTTTCCAGGTGACTAAGATATGTCCAACACTTCAAAGTACCATACAATCCCTCATTCAGTTGTAAATGCCCAGAGAGTACAGATACAGAGTAAATTTTACCTGTGGAACTCGATGTAACGTGTGAAACGATGTCTACTCTGATTTGTAGTTGGGAAACGAAAATCAGCTGGTGCAGTCCTTAGTTCAATCTAAAGGAAATTATCAAGGAAAAGAGATAAAGAACTTTAGCAAAAAGCAAGGAAGCCAATGCCATACTAATGCAAAGTTAACAACAGAGAAAATTAATAAACGAAAACCAAGTGGGATGCCACTTTAAAACGGTCCGGAAATGGGTAATTTTTAAGAAATGGGATGTTGCAATTGATTGGAATAAGATGACTTAAATGCTCATTTAAATTTTTTTTTTTACTCCCTTTTTGAATAACTCATAATTACTTTCTTATGTGCGCAGAATATTTGTGAGAAAATAAGAATAATAGAATTTTGTTTTTTCTCTCTCTCCTTAGAAACAGTGTGTTATGAGATGACTCTAGATGGTGCAGAGGTCTCTACGAGGGTCGGAATCTTACTGGAGGTGGGACTCTTTTAAAGTCTCCCACTAATGCCACTAACCATCATGTGACTAACGGATAAGATTTACCAAATTTTTTAATATTTTTATTTATCACATTCATAATTAATTATCTAATATTTATCAAGACCACATAAATAGAAAATTCAGAATTTAATACAATTGAAATTAAATAATTAATTTTGTCACTTAACATTAATTTCCAACAGTCTCCCACTTAGTCTTAATAATTCGTATAATTAGATTAGCTATCATAAGGTGCACAATCATTGATAAATATCATTTGCTAAATCAAATGATTCATGGATGTGAGTCATGGCGGTTTCATTTTATTCAAGAGCATAGTTCCTTACATGTACCACAACACCAATGTTTCATTCAACTGAGCCTTTGATATTGGGTATCATAATGGCCTCATAATGTCCTTTTGAATAAGGACTATTTCTATCAACAATAATTCATAATTATATGCATGCATTCACAAATGACAGAAATAATAGAAATCAGAAACACTTTTATTGAATTCAAGTAATAGTGTCAAACAACTAAGTCAAAATAGCAATCATAATCTAACTAATCGAGACCCATCTCTTTGACATGTTCCATAAAGGTCTTCGGAGATAGTAATTTTGTTAGAGGATGTGCTATGTTATCACGCGTACTAATGTCATTAATTAACAATCTTTGTTTCTGAACTTCTTCTTTAACTGATAGGTATTTTATCTCAATATACTTAACAGCCTTAGTATACCTACCATTCTTCGAGAAGAAGACTGCTGCGACATTATCACAATAAATTTTCAGCGGCTTAAATATTGACCCCATAATTCTAAGTCCTGAAATAAAGTTTCATATCCATAATTTGTAGCTTCGAAGCAAGCTACGTATTCAGCCTCCATAGCAGATGATGCAATGACGCTTTGCTTAGCACTTTTTTATGAAACGGCTCCTCCAGCCATAAGGAAGACATAACCGAAGTGCTCTTCCTACTCTCAAGGCATCCCCTAAAATCTTAGTCTGAATAACTAATCACCTCAAGGTGATTAGTCTTCTGATACGTGAGCATGTCATCCTTGGTCCCTTGCAGGTACCTCAGCACTTTCTTTGCAGTTTTCCAATGGTAAATCCTTGAATTGCTTTGATATCTACCTATCTTCCCAACGACAAAACTGATATGTGGCCTAGTGCAAACTTGTGCATACAACAAGCTCCCTACGAGCGAAGCATAAGGCATGTCTTTCATGTTCTCCCTTTCTAAATCACTTATAGGGCACTGACTTAAGCTGAACTTATCCCCTTTCTGAAGTGGAACATTAATGGGATTACAACTTTGCATGCTAAATCTTTTTAAAAATTTATTAATGTAAGCTTTCTGAGACAATCCCAACGTTCCTCGTGATCTATCCCGAGATATTTCTATCCCGATCACGAAGGATGCCTCACCTAAATCTTTCATTTCAAAGTTTTTAGAAAGGTACTTCTTGGTTTCACTTAATAAACCAAGATCACTGCTAGCGATAAGCAAGTCATCAACATATAGTACTAAAAACATAAACTTACTCCGACTGATCTTTAGGTATATACACCGATCAACAGTGTTTTCCTTAAACCCAAAGGATGTAATGGTATCGCGGAACTTAATATACCATTGACGAAAATCTTGCTTTAGACCATATATTGACTTCTTTAACATACAGACCATGTCTTCCTTTCCGTCCTTTATGAAGCCTTGTGGTTGTGCCATGTAGACTTCTTCTTCTAAACTCCCATTTAGAAAAGCTATTTTTACGTCCATTTGGTGCAACTCCAAATCATAATGAGCCACCAACGCTAATATGATTCTTAACGAGTCCTTTTTTGAAACTGGAGAAAATGTATCATTATAATCAATGCCTTCTCGTTGGTTAAAACCTCTGGCAACAAGTCTAGATTTATATCGTTCGATATTTCCTTTTGATTCAAGTTTGGTCTTAAAGATCCATTTGCACCCAACTCATTTTTATCCTTCTGGCAATTCGACCAACTCCCAAACTTTGTTGTCATTCATAGATTTTATATCTTCATTCATGGCATCAATTTATTTATCGGAATCATCACTATTTATAGCTTTTTCATAAGAAACTGGATCATTAATATTCCCTATGTTAAATTCAATCTCTTGAAGGTATATCACATAATCATTCGAAATTACCGATCTCCTTTCTCTTTGAGATCTTCTTAATGTCACTTCCTATGGTGCTTCATCAGTTATAGTCTCATTATATGGTTGTTCAGTTTGTTGATCATTCACTTATTATTCATTGTTATTGATTGGGTCAATGACCGGTTCAACAACTACATTATGAATAACAGGTATGTTATGAACTCTAGGTATAGGAGTTTGTACCCTGACTTCTCGATTGATTACCTCCCTTTCTTTTATACTCCCACTTACTTCACCTTCTTCAATGAATTTAGCATTTCGAGTTTCTATGATTCTAGTTGTATGATTTGGACAGTATAATCTATATCCCTCCAACTTTTTTGGATACCCGATAAAATGACAAGATAATGTCCTAGGATCCAATTTCTTTTCATGAGGGTTATAGATTCTAGCTTCCGCTGGGCAACCCACACACGTAAATACCTTAAATCGAGTCTCTATACTTTCCAAAGTTCAAAAAGGGTTTTTGAAACTAACTTACTAGGAACCCTATTTAAGATGTGTACAACGGTCTTTAATGCATGTGTCCACAAAAATGTAGGCAATTGGGTCCTACTTATCATACTTCTAACCATTTCTATAAGGGTACGATTATGCATTTCAGCTACACCATTCTGCCAATGTGATCATAGCATTGTGTATTGGGCGCAAATACCTAATTTTTCAAGGAGTTTAGCAAATGGGCCAGGGCGTTGCCCCGACTCGTCATATCTACCATAATATTCACCACCTCTATCAGACCTAATAATTTTCACCTTTTTGCCTAATTTCCTCTCAACCTCATTAATGTATATTTCAATGACGTTCACAGACTGACATCTGGCACGCAACATGTACATAATGCAATAACGTGAAAAATCATCTATAAAGGTGATGAAGTATTTTTCTCCACTAATGGATGGAATATCAAAAGGTCCACATATGTCTGTATGTATTATTTCAAGTAGTTGGGTGCTTCTTGTGGCTCCTTTCTTTGTATGTTTGGTTTTTTTTTCCTTTAATATAGTCCACACATACATCATACTTGGCCCAATCCAGGTTATGGAGTATTCCATCTTTAATGAGTCTTTCATTTCTCAGACTGGATATGTGCCCTAATATTTTATGCCATAAATAAGCAAATTTTCATCATTAAGTGTACGTTTCATACCAACATTAGGATGCGGGGTCACAAGGGTTTTATAAATATTATTTTCAAGATTCAATTGATATAAACCATCTAATAAAAATCCAAAACCAACATTATTAGAATTTTTAATCAAACCAAAACCATTGTACTTAAATTCAATCGCAAAATCGTCTAAAGCAAGTTTGGAAACAGAAATTAAATTCCTAGAAACCGTGGGAACATAAAAAGTTTCTTTCAAATCTAAAATAAATCCAGTGCTTAAAATCAGGTGAAAGACTCCAATAACTTCTATTTTAGCCTTCCCTTTATTACTTATATAGAGAAAATGCTCATTTGGATTTGTTTTGCGAATCGAAGTGAAGTCCTGCATCGAATTAGAAACATGACATATAGAACCAGAATCAATCCACCAAGTGTTAGAAGGAGCGTTAATAAGGTTTTATTCAAAACAAACATAAATAAAGAGCTTACCCTTTTTCTCGAACCAGGCCTTTCGTTTATGACAATCCCTCTGAAAATGGCCCTTCTTTTTACAGAAGTGACAATTGTCGTTCTTTTCCTTCTTCACAGCAGCAATTGATGATTCAGCTTGATGAGATAGCCTAGGACCTTTTTTAATGCCCTTGCCGAACTTCTTCTTAAAACCAGATCCTTTGACTATAAGATTTGCCACTTGTCCCCTAGTCACATGGCCATTCTGTTTCTTAAGCCTTTCTTCCTCCTGTACCAACATGCTTTGCAAATCATTTACATTCCACTTGTCTTTTATAATGTTGTAATTGATTTGGAAAGGCCCATACTCAGGAGGTAGAGAGTTTATGACGAATTGGACGAGAAAAGACTCATCCACTGTGATGTTCAAAACTCTAAGTCTAGCAGCCTCATCTCTATAATGTGCTCATTCATGGTTCAAGTACCATCGAACCTCATAGTGGTCAGGTTAGCCATCAGTTTCCCAACAAGGGATTTATCAATAGTGCGAAAGCTTTCTTTAATGATGTTTAAATACTCTTTCGCTTTCGTAGTTTCAGGTAGGGAGGTCTTAATGTTAGCAGAAATGCACATTCGCATAAATATAAGGGCCACCCTATTGGATCGAGATCATGCTTCATGGACAGCAATTTCATCCTCGCTACTAGCATCAGTAATAGCAGCGAGTTCATCACACATAATTTCCATGTCCAGGTCAATAACCCCTAGGTTGAACTCAATTTGCTCATTCCATTTAGAAAAATTAGTTCCATCAAATTTGGAATACGACTCATCTTGCGAATATAGGTTAACGGGAACTGTAATTAATAATAATGTTCACAAATGAAATTTTCACACACAACAAAAATTGCAAGGATCGAATATTGAATTGTTGACTAAAAATTTTGGCATATTTCATTTACAATCTGAATATCACGGAATCTGTGTTAATCGTTACATAATGTTCAGATTGTAAAGATATATTACCCCATAATTCATTTATCATGATCCCATAATTTTAGCCTCTGTGTTTGTTGTCTAAACATTTAATACCATGATTAATGGACTTAATGTCAACTATTTTGTTTTCACAAAACCAGTTCAATTCAGAAATTAGCATGTGTTGCGCCTCAATCCAATTTTATAACTAACATTAGAATAAACCTTTAATGCATGTAAGTGTATTATTCATACATGCAGTCTCGGCCTGTTTTTGGCCTTTGACTTAACTCAAATGAATAATTTCTTACATTTCCTAATTTAAATATAGTTAATCATGCATTAAATATTAACTATAATACGTAATCTATCAGTAATTACAAAGATACCAATAGCAGCTTAAATGCCTCAAAAACAGAATTGCCTAGTTATAGTAAAAACACATTGTTGATACCAAAATTAATCTGCTGACATGGACCAATCATATGAAGACACATGGCTATCTACATGGAAACAGCAAATACTTTCGAGGAACCCACTCACTCCAAGGAACAAGGCTACAACGAGGAAGACTAGTTCCCGGAGGAACTCATAAGCTCCGAGGAATAATGCCTCTCCGAGGAACACTTAAATACCGAGAATCTTATGCGGTCCGAGCAACCCATGGCGGTCCGAACTGCACCTCGAAGAAGGATACCAACAATTTAAATGCTCATTAAATGCTTATCATTTGGACGCACACGCAAAGAGGGCATTAAATGTATTACCCTTTCATATGTATATCATTTAATGTAGTACCCTTTCACATTACAGCCTCATGGCTATAAATACATTGTATAATCCTCATTGTAAAGGGACCCCAACCCCAGACTGGAATTTCTTGAGATAATTTGTACTCGAGAATTCCCAAACACTCAGCAATAAAACAACAGTGGATGTAGGCCATTCTTATAAGGCTGAACCACTTTAAAATTCTTTGTCTCATTTATTTGTCTGTGATTGAATTATTAGAGTGATCTAATTTTTTACATCAACAGATTGGCGCCGTCTGTGGGAAACGACTGATAATATCGTTTTTCATAAAAAACATTCCATTACCAATGGCGGATATTCCTAAATCCAGCAATCAAAACGCTGGAACCCCTCCAAATCGGTCTGTTCCACCAATTGTTCCAAATCTGACTGGAATAATGGCAAATCTGGCTTAAGGCCAGACCGTCATGCAAGAAATAATGCGACAACTTATCCAAACCCTCCATGGCGGTGCATCAGCCCATTCCGGACCACGAAGCATTCAAAGAAATACCCGTGCGCCTTCTTCGCGTTTTAGGCGTACTGATTCATATCGCAATGATGAATCTGAAGATTTTTCTTATCAACCTGGACGAACTTCGTCAGTACGAGCCACAGATACTGAACAACATGTCACCCTCTCCCCAGAAAGGACCAGCGCATTGGAAAGGTTAAGTAGGGTGTAACACCTCGTATTTTTATGCATTTAATATTTAATTAATTCGGGAATTTTAAATTACTTGTGTGTTGTAATTTTAATTGAATTAATTATGACAATATATATATTTAAATATTAATCGAGGAGTAAATGGTTAATGTTTAGGGAAATTTATTTACTAAGTGAATAGTAATAATTTAATTACGTCATTTCGGGTATTAATGACGGGGTATGCACTTATTCCAGCCGGGAGTCGGTATAGACTTAATGTGGTGTGAGATAAGGATTTTTATAAATTAATTCGAATGTCAATTCTGACTGCACGGTTGAGTCCGGATGGGTCGAGATAGTCAGAAAAGAGTACCCGGGGGTAGTAATTGGGTCTCGGGGTATTTTTGGGCATAGCCGGGCCCACACGGGGTGAGTTGGGCCACTTTAATTAAGCCCATTAGGTGAAAAACGGGATTAAGGGTTTTTAACCTAATGGGGAGATTAGGAAAACAGCAGCCATCAAATCTAAGCCTAGGGCTTGAGAGGGAAATTGGGGGAAAGCTTAGCAAAAGCCAATTTGGGGATTTTGGAGCCAAATCGAGGGACTACGCCAACGGAATCAGACACTACGAACACTTTCAGGCAAGTGGTTAACTGTTTTGATTCTTAAAGCATGATAATCAATCCATATCATAGTGATGTGTAAACCAAAATTCGTTTTGGGTGTAAATGGGTACAAAATGGGGTTTTTGTTTTTGAAACACTTGAATGAGATTCAAAGTAAGATTTAGATGGGTGATTGATATCTGAATATGTATATATGATTTGAATGAAAATTTCAAAACATAAAAGAGTGGAAATCGAATCTGGAATTTGGGATTTAAAACAGATAATTGAATTTTATGGAGAAAGACCCATTTCGAAAATTATGAGATAAGTAGAGAGGTTGATTATCTTAAGGTCTCTATGATGAATGGGATGTGGATTAACCATGTGTAGATGATGGGATGATGTAATTAGAGGTTTAAATTCTGGTTTAGAAACCTTGAGGTTCGTTAATGGTGGAAAACAAGGGGGAGGCAGAGCTGTAACGAAGGGGTCGATCGATCGATCGGGGGCATCGATCGATCGATGGTGGGAAATTCTGGCCAGTTCGGCCTGGGTGAGATATAAGGGGGAATTAATTATAAATTAAATTTCCATACATTTATTAGTGATAAATAATTGTGAAACAAATATTCCTAGCAATTATGGGAGAAAGTAATTGGGATTAGGATGAATTTATGTGGGACATTAAATGGATGAAATTTGAGAAATTTTATTCCAAAATAGTTTGGTACGGATCAAGTGAGTGAATCCGGGTATATTGGACATGCGACCCCAAGGTAGTGAATTAAGTTTGGAGATAAACTAAATAATTTTGAGTCGGGATATAGACTCGGGAAATATTAAGTTACGGGCCAAGTAAGTGAGTCCGGGGAAAATGGTTGAGTGACACCAAGTTATTAAATTAATAAATGCGATAATTAATTTAATTAGAGTCGGATTGTAGACTTGGGTAGGATTAAATTAATAAAGGTGTTAATTAATTTAATTAAAGTCGGTTTGTAGACTCGGGTATGATTAAATTAATGGGTGGGATAATTAGTTTAATCAGGATCGGATTGTAGACTCGTGAAGGGTACTTATTAATTAATGTGATAATTAATTATATTAGAGTCGGACCACAGACTCGGAATTCGGGTTGATTAATTAATTTGTTAATTAATTTAATTAGAGTCGGGCGATAGACTCGGGGAGGTATTAAATTAAAATGTGTGTTAATTAATTTAAGGAGAGTCGGACCATAAACTCGGGGAAAGTATTATATTAATTGAGGTGTGAATTAATTATATTAGAGTCAGACCATAGACTCGGGAAGAGGATAAGTTATTAAGTGAGAAAATTAATTATATTGAGTCGGGCCACAGACTCAGGAAATTACAGGCAGTGTATGGGATTTTGAGTACATGGTAAAGTCGGGGTTATTAATATATATATATACGGTGTAGTGATAGTATATATATATATATATATATATATACGTGTATGTATTGTGTGTGACATTAAATTACAGGCAGTGTGCAGGAGTTTGAGTACACAGTAAAAATCGGGGTTCATAATATATATATACGGGTAGTGATAGTATATATATATGTGTATATATTGTGTGTGATAGTAAATATCAGTGACTAGATATTTATTAAATTTATATACTCTAATGCTATCAAGGGAGGTTGCGCGATGTGGGTGAATCCCCTAGCTTGAGGAGTAGGGCGAGTATATCCCCAGGTCAAAGCGTCCGGTATATATGGGTGAGGGATTTATCTCACTTTCAGGGAAGGAATATGACCGCCTCCACTTCGTTTATATTTTGGTCCAAGTTGGTGAGCGATTCCAACTCGGGGAAACTAGGTTTTGTGAGCACACCTAGTGAGATAACATTTTAGAGGGAATCATTCGGTGAGGGTATACTCGGAAGGATCGAGGAACACCTTTTGTCCAGGATGTTGTTGATTTTCCAACACCATCAAAGTTCAAAGCATCTGTTGTGACTCCCAAGTATGATGGAAAGTGTAATGACCCCACTTTTATGTGCTCATATGTATATAGTTTGTTTTTACACTCTTGTGTTATTTATTATCTTATAAATATTGTATTATTAGATATGTGGTATTATTGGCTATCAATATAACAAACCCCATTTTTAATTACGAAGAATCAACTGTAAATTGGATCAAGTCGAAGTTTTATGGCATATCTTAAGGCAAATAATAAGTTTTGGGGTAGAAAATATAATTTTATGAAACTTTAAGGACTAAAATAAAAATATAAAATGGGCCATTTTGTAAATAAAATATTTTCAAGGACCTCTAAGAAATATTCAAAATATATAGTGTGAAATTACCGAAATACCCTTCATGTGTGAAATGACCCTTATACCCCTATCACCTTTCCACCACGTGCTGGTCACCTCCACCATACACGTGTCGTCGTTAGAGGAGAAGCCAAAACACGTGTCATCGTTAGAGGAGAAGCTAAAACACGTGTCGGAGTCCGGTGAAATAAGACTGCAAGACGCCTCCGTTACGCGACACGTCAACGCTGACTCCCACTGTAAAAGCTTGGTCAGCATGGACATGTGTCAACACCGTGAGACTTTTGGAAACCTATAAATAGGGCCTTAGGGTTCATTTGAAACTCACACCAATTCCTTGAGAATTATAGTAAGAAAGAGTGATAGAAAGCTTGGGAAATATCTTAAGAAGGAGTTCTATAATTTCGAAGAAAGAATTCATTTCGTAGGTATGATTTTATTTAAATGTTATAATTCATTTTTGTAGTTTTAATTTCGTATTTTATAGCTTTACTTAGTAGTTATGCTGGTAAAATAAACTAAAGACTTTACTAATCAAAACTTAAAATTTGGAAACAATCTAAATTGATTTTATTTTCAAAATATGTCAACTTGTTTGAAAAATATATATATACTCTTTTTAAAATGATTTTTGTAAGCAATTGCTCGTATTATGGAATCTCATTTAAGTAATTCCAAAGTCAGTCCCGGTGAAATTCTGTCTAGTTGAGATGGTATTTAAGTGGTGCCCCTGTGACCCTCCATCTCTACTGGGAATAAATCCGGAAATGTTCTGTCTAGATGAGATGGTATTTAAGTGGTGCCCCTGTGACCCTCCATCTCTACTGGGAACCGACTGATTAGGAAGAACTATGAATTGAAATTCTTTAAATGCGATGAATGAATATTAAAAATTGAGAAAATGGTTTTAGTAACCTTTTTCAGCAAGATATTTTAGGATTAAAACACAATATTTAAAATTGGGCTTTATTTAGAATACATAATTAAACCTTTATTGTATTTATTAGATTAACGTGTGATCCAAGACTCAATATCTATATTTTCGAGCCTCTATTTTAGGTGAGTACTCTGACATTCCTTGTGCATTTTAATTATATGATATTATGCAAACTATATATTTTGTGAACTACTTTTATTCTCAAAATTCATGTGATACCGATGATTGATTCATTTGTGATATGTTTATATTTGTCCATATAAACATACTGATTAAAATGATTATCGAAAAGGATATTGAATATTGAAAATATGATTCGGCCTAAGGGACCTCTTTACTGACTGACCTTCCCAGCTGGGTTATCGCTGGTGTGCCCTAAATAAGGCGTTGTGACGAACTAGTTCGATTGACCCTCAACTACCGGGGTATAATGCGGTAGAAGAATACGGTATTAGAGTGTACTTGGCCATCAAAATGATATGATTGAAATAAAAAAGATATCACATTTGATTTGTTGCATTCGTCTTATTCTGAGATATCCAATTGTGATATATATAAGTTAATTTCAAAATATATATCTATTTACTACAAGTTCCTATCCATATATGTATATGCCTTCTCTTCTGACTTGAATAGGTATCTATTTTCTGAAAAACCTTGGAATATCGGGACATTAAATCTCATTCAGCTTTTAGCTGACGTTGTATAAATAACGATTTTTCAGGAAATAATTAGACGGGAGGATGGAGTGTAGAAGGACTATGTTGAAGATCTAGTGAGGAGCTCTTTTGTTATAAATATAACGTTTGTTTTTAGGAGATAGAGCATGTTTGGCTCTTTAGTAATAAGTTTTTAATTATGGCATAAGTTGTAATCTGTTCATACTTTAATATATACGAAGTTCCCTTTTAGAAAGCTCTGATGACGTAATTCCATTTTTTTAATAGTTTACGATTCATGACCATGTGAATGTATTTCCGTTGCATTTATTTTAAGAAATATTTTAAGTCCATAACATTGAATGCCTTGGTGGCATGTCAAGACACTCATTCCCTACTACTATTGGGTTGGGGTCGTGACAGAAGTGGTATCAGAGCATAGGTTATGAACCCGTAGACTACTGAACATAGGTTTCGAACGTTATAGATTTTATGTTTCAATCCTTAGGAGATAGTATTAAATATCTTATTTATGTGATAACCTTCCCTATGTGTTATATTATTTATAACTGGTATTTTAATTTGCAATCTTGATATAGTATAGTAGATCTTACGTTTTGCCATGACTGTAGAAAATGACCAAGAGAAGATCATCTATGGGAACTAGTGATTCAAGTATTGAAGGACTAGAAGGTGCATACAAGGCGATCGAAAGTCTAGCAAAGATTGTGGAGCATCAGGTAAATAATGGAGTACCAAGGAATCCCGAACTAAGTAAATGTACTATTGAACAGTTCAAGAAGTTGATTCCTCCATCTTTTAAAGGTACTCCTAACCCCACTGAAGCAGAAAGTTGGGTGATGCAAATAGAAAAGATACTCGATGTTCTTAAGTGTACTGATGAACAAAGAGTATCATTTGGAACGTTTATGTTAGAAGGTGAAGCCGAACATTGGTGGAGAATGACTAAGAGAATATACGAGGAAAGGAATAATCCCATAGGGTGGAATGATTTCCTAGTGATATTCTACGAGAAATACTTTCCTGAAACGGTACAAGACCAAAAAGCAACCGACTTCATGAGTTTAGTTCAAGGAAATATGACGGTTAGTCAATACGAGGCAAAGTTTACCGAGTTATCCCGTTTTGCACCTCATGTTGTGATAACCGATACTTTAAAGGCCAAGAAGTTTGAACGTGGGTTAAGGTTAAACATTCGTAGTCGAATTTCCATCCTGAAGTTGACATCATATACCGACGTGGTGACTAGAGCAACGATAGCTGAGAAGGACAGTGAAGAATATAATCAGATTAGAGAAGGGAAGAGGAAGTTTGGGGAACAAAGAGGAAGGAACCCCAATAATAAACCCTTTAGGACTATACCCAATACAGGGCGACCTTTTGTGAATAAACCCTTTAATGTTGATAGATGCCAACGATGTGGTAATATTCATAGAGGGCAACCATGTTACCTGGAAACAGGAAATTGCTTTGGGTGTGGCCAAAAGGGACATAAAATGAGAGATTGCCCTAACAAAGGGAAGGCGCCAACGAAGAATTTCAATGGCAATAAAGATCATGGCAGACAAGGTAGAATTTCTAATCTTTCTGATGCAAAGGCTTCCAATGCAGTAGTGTCAGGTATACTTTCTATATGTGCACAGCCTTTTCAAGTTTTAATAGATCCTGGTTCTACCCATTCATTTGTCTCTTTACGTTTCGTTAATCGTTTTCCTAATATTCCCGAACCCTTGAATCATAACATACACGTTTCTACTCCTTCTGGTGATTTATTGACGGGTACATTAGTATATAAATCTTGCCCTATAGATGTCAGTAGTCATAAACTATTTGTCGATTTGATAGTTTTAGACATAAGAGATTTTGAAGTCATTTTGGGTATGGATTGGTTAGCATCATATCATGCTAATGTAGATTGTTTTGAGAAGAGAGTTACTTTCCAAATTCCTAACCAACCAAAATTCAGTTTTGAAGGAACTGGCGTCCTATCTCCCATGTGTATTGTCTCTGCAATGCAAGCCTATAGTTTTCTTAAGAAAGGATGTCAAGGATTTCTTGCAAGTGTTATTGATTTGCAATTGAAGGATCCTAGTTTAGAAGAGATCCCTATAGCAAAACATTTTCCAGATGTTTTTCCGAATGATTTACCCAGTCTACCTCCTAGTAGAGAAGTAGAGTTTACAATTGACCTTCTTCCTGGAGCCATACCAATCTCAAAATCACCTTATCGCATGGCACCTTTAGAACTAAGGGAATTAAAAGTTCAATTACAAGATCTATTAGACAAGGGTTTTATTAGACCAAGTATATCCCCTTGGGGTGCTCCGGTATTATTTGTTAAAAAGAAGGATGGGACGATGAGGTTATGTATAGATTATCGTGAACTGAACAAGGTAACCATTAAGAATAAATATCCCTTACCTCGTATAGATGATTTGTTTGACCAACTACAAGGTGCGCAAGTATTTTCTAAGATTGACCTTAGATCAGGATATCACCAATTGAAGATTAAGGAAGATGATATTTCAAAATCAGCTTTTCGTACTAGATATGGTCACTATGAATTTCTTGTGATGCCATTTGGACTTACTAATGCACCAGCCGTTTTTATGGATATGATGAATAGAGTGTTTAGGAAATATTTGGATCAATGTGTGGTTGTTTTCATTGATGACATCCTTATTTATTCCAAGAGTATTGAAGAACACGAGAAGCATTTAGAGATAGTACTACAAATCCTTAGGAAGGAGAAATTATATGCAAAATTAAAGAAGTGTGAGTTTTGGTTGCCTAGCGTTTCTTTTCTAGGACATGTCATTTCCAAAGAGGGACTGTCGGTTGACCCTCAAAAGATCGAGGCTATACTAGATTGGCCTAGACCAACTAATGTAACAGAGATTCGTAGTTTCCTTGGATTAGCAGGTTATTATCGAAGATTTGTTGAAAGATTTTCTAGCATTGCCAAACCTCTATCCAGGTTAACACAAAAGAAGGTAAAATATGAATGGTCTGAGGAAGTTGAGAATAGTTTTCAAGAACTTAAGAATCGATTAGTAACTGCCCCAATTTTGACTATTCCTTCAGGGACAGGAGGATTGGTGATTTACAGTGATGCTTCAAAAAATGGTTTGGGATGTGTGCTAATGCAAAATGGGAAAGTAATAGCTTATGCCTCGAGACAATTAAAACCACATGAACAGAATTATCCAACCCATGACTTAGAATTAGCTGCTATAATTTTTGCTCTTAAGATTTGGAGACACTATTTATATGGTGAGACTTGTGAGATTTATACCGATCATAAGAGTTTGAAATATATATTTACTCAGAAAGAATTGAACATGAGACAAAGGAGGTGGTTAGAATTGATGAAGGATTATGATTTAAATATTCATTATCACCCAGGGAAAGCAAATGTAGTAGCCGATGCTTTAAGTAGGAAGTCTACAACAAATTTAGCATGTCTCATTACAAATCAGAAACCTTTGTTAGCGGATTTGAGAAGTATGGAAATAGATGTACGTATTTATAGCAAAGGAGGAATAATCGCAACCTTACAAGTACAACCCACGTTGATGGAAAGGATCAAAATTGCACAAGTAAATGACCCACAACTGAAGAAGATCAGAGAAGAGGTTATTGAAGGGAAGAGATTTGAGTTTGCGATACGGGATGATATATTGAGGTTTGGAAATAGAGTGTGTGTTCCACGTGATGCCCAACTAAAGAGACAAATTTTGGAGGAAACTCATTGCTCGAGATTTACATTTCATCCTGGAAATACCAAGATGTATAGAGATCTTCGAGAAGTGTTTTGGTGGAATAATATGAAAAGGGAGATAGCAGAATTTGTATCTCACTGCTTGGTTTGTCAACAAGTAAAAGCTGAACATCAGAAACCATCAGGATTATTACAACCTCTACCTATCCCTGAATGGAAATGGGATCATATTACCATGGATTTTGTGACAGGTTTACCAAGGAGTTCAAGTGGTAATGATTCTATTTGGGTAATTATTGATAGGTTAACTAAATCTGCTCATTTTCTTGCCATTAAAATTACCCATTCATTAGAAAAGTTAGCCAAGTTGTATGTGCGGGAAATTATTAGGCTTCATGGAACCCCAATTTCAATTATTTCTGATCGTGACCCTAGATTTGTTTCTCGCTTTTGGAAAAGCCTACAAGCAGCCATGGGAACAAAATTGAATTTCAGCACTGCTTTTCATCCTCAAACAGATGGTCAATCTGAGAGAACCATTCAAACATTAGAGGATATGCTCAGGGCTTGTGTACTCGATTTGAAGGGGAATTGGGATGATCATTTACCATTAGTGGAGTTTGCCTATAATAATAGTCATCAAGCAACTATTCAAATGGCTCCATATGAAGCACTATACGGTAGAAGGTGTCGTTCTCCCGCATGTTGGGTAGAAGTTGGAGAAAGAAAATTGTTGGGACCAGAATTGATTCAGATCACAACAGAGAAAGTGAAATTGATACAAGACCGACTTCGAATCGCTCAAAGTCGTCAGAAGAGTTATTTTGACAATCGACACCGACAGTTAGAATTTCAAAAAGGAGATTATGTGTTCTTAAGAGTATCGCCTTCAAAGGGAGTATTACGATTCGGGAAGAAAGGGAAGTTGAGCCCAAGATACATAGGACCTTTTGAAATCCTTGAAAAGATAGGAGTTGTGGCGTATAGAATAGCCTTACCACCTGAACTCTCTAGTGTACATAATGTGTTTCACGTATCAATGGTAAAGAAATATGTCCCAGATCCAACACATATCTTAAGTCACAAACCTCTTCAAGTTAGAGAAGACTTGTCATATATTGAGCATCCGGTAGAAATTTTGGACCATAAAGATCAAATATTACGGACCAAGATAATTCCACTGGTCAAAGTATTATGGCGAAATCATTCAGTTGAAGAAGCAACGTGGGAGCGGGAAGATGAAATAAAGGAGAGATATCCATACTTGTTTGTAAATTAATATGAGTCAAGTTTGGGGACCAAACTTTTCATAAGGAGGGTAGGATGTAATGACCCCACTTTTATGTGCTCATATGTATATAGTTTGTTTTTACACTCTTGTGTTATTTATTATCTTATAAATATTGTATTATTAGATATGTGGTATTATTGGCTATCAATATAACAAACCCCATTTTTAATTACGAAGAATCAACTGTAAATTGGATCAAGTCGAAGTTTTATGGCATATCTTAAGGCAAATAATAAGTTTTGGGGTAGAAAATATAATTTTATGAAACTTTAAGGACTAAAATAAAAATATAAAATGGGCCATTTTGTAAATAAAATATTTTCAAGGACCTCTAAGAAATATTCAAAATATATAGTGTGAAATTACCGAAATACCCTTCATGTGTGAAATGACCCTTATACCCCTATCACCTTTCCACCACGTGCTGGTCACCTCCACCATACACGTGTCGTCGTTAGAGGAGAAGCCAAAACACGTGTCATCGTTAGAGGAGAAGCTAAAACACGTGTCGGAGTCCGGTGAAATAAGACTGCAAGACGCCTCCGTTACGCGACACGTCAACGCTGACTCCCACTGTAAAAGCTTGGTCAGCATGGACATGTGTCAACACCGTGAGACTTTTGGAAACCTATAAATAGGGCCTTAGGGTTCATTTGAAACTCACACCAATTCCTTGAGAATTATAGTAAGAAAGAGTGATAGAAAGCTTGGGAAATATCTTAAGAAGGAGTTCTATAATTTCGAAGAAAGAATTCATTTCGTAGGTATGATTTTATTTAAATGTTATAATTCATTTTTGTAGTTTTAATTTCGTATTTTATAGCTTTACTTAGTAGTTATGCTGGTAAAATAAACTAAAGACTTTACTAATCAAAACTTAAAATTTGGAAACAATCTAAATTGATTTTATTTTCAAAATATGTCAACTTGTTTGAAAAATATATATATACTCTTTTTAAAATGATTTTTGTAAGCAATTGCTCGTATTATGGAATCTCATTTAAGTAATTCCAAAGTCAGTCCCGGTGAAATTCTGTCTAGTTGAGATGGTATTTAAGTGGTGCCCCTGTGACCCTCCATCTCTACTGGGAATAAATCCGGAAATGTTCTGTCTAGATGAGATGGTATTTAAGTGGTGCCCCTGTGACCCTCCATCTCTACTGGGAACCGACTGATTAGGAAGAACTATGAATTGAAATTCTTTAAATGCGATGAATGAATATTAAAAATTGAGAAAATGGTTTTAGTAACCTTTTTCAGCAAGATATTTTAGGATTAAAACACAATATTTAAAATTGGGCTTTATTTAGAATACATAATTAAACCTTTATTGTATTTATTAGATTAACGTGTGATCCAAGACTCAATATCTATATTTTCGAGCCTCTATTTTAGGTGAGTACTCTGACATTCCTTGTGCATTTTAATTATATGATATTATGCAAACTATATATTTTGTGAACTACTTTTATTCTCAAAATTCATGTGATACCGATGATTGATTCATTTGTGATATGTTTATATTTGTCCATATAAACATACTGATTAAAATGATTATCGAAAAGGATATTGAATATTGAAAATATGATTCGGCCTAAGGGACCTCTTTACTGACTGACCTTCCCAGCTGGGTTATCGCTGGTGTGCCCTAAATAAGGCGTTGTGACGAACTAGTTCGATTGACCCTCAACTACCGGGGTATAATGCGGTAGAAGAATACGGTATTAGAGTGTACTTGGCCATCAAAATGATATGATTGAAATAAAAAAGATATCACATTTGATTTGTTGCATTCGTCTTATTCTGAGATATCCAATTGTGATATATATAAGTTAATTTCAAAATATATATCTATTTACTACAAGTTCCTATCCATATATGTATATGCCTTCTCTTCTGACTTGAATAGGTATCTATTTTCTGAAAAACCTTGGAATATCGGGACATTAAATCTCATTCAGCTTTTAGCTGACGTTGTATAAATAACGATTTTTCAGGAAATAATTAGACGGGAGGATGGAGTGTAGAAGGACTATGTTGAAGATCTAGTGAGGAGCTCTTTTGTTATAAATATAACGTTTGTTTTTAGGAGATAGAGCATGTTTGGCTCTTTAGTAATAAGTTTTTAATTATGGCATAAGTTGTAATCTGTTCATACTTTAATATATACGAAGTTCCCTTTTAGAAAGCTCTGATGACGTAATTCCATTTTTTCAATAGTTTACGATTCATGACCATGTGAATGTATTTCCGTTGCATTTATTTTAAGAAATATTTTAAGTCCATAACATTGAATGCCTTTGTGGCATGTCAAGACACTCATTCCCTACTACTATTGGGTTGGGGTCGTGACAGAAAGACTGACCCTGTCCTTCATATAGAACAATATCAAGCTGCTGTTGACATCTATGCTGTCTGAGACGAGATGAGATGCAGGGCATTCTCGGGAACTCTTACCGGATCTGCTCAGATATGGTATAATAATCTTCCTTGGGGTAAGATTTCAACTTTTCTTCAACTGGCCGAGTTATTCATTGAGAATTTCTGCTTTGGCACAAAGCCAGTTAAACGAGTAGCACATTTGTTAAGTGTTAGACAAAAAGCTGGTGAAAGTATCAGAGATTATATAACTCGTTTTAATAACGAGAAGCTCGAAGTCATTGATTATGAGGAGAAGACAACGATTATCGCTTTGATGAGTGGACTGCTACCAAACAAGTTGTACTATACTTTGGCAAAGATCCACCTCGAACCGTGTCGGACCTGATGGAAAAAGCGTCCAAGATTATGAATGCCGAGGAGGCCATGTTTGCAAAGAAGAATATGGACGCCAAAGAAACCAAGGTGGAAGGTGATACAGTTAAGAAGAAAGAACATAAGAATAATGGTGGTGACAAACAATCCAAAAATAGGTCGTCGTGGGAGGTCTTGAGGAAATTTGATAATTACACACCTTTGAAGGCAAATATCAACCACGTCCTGAAAGAAATTAAGAACACCGAAGAGTTAAACTGGCCAAAGAAAATGAAGGCAGACCCTGACATGAGGAATAGGGAAAAATATTGCGAGTTCCACAAGGATCATGGCCATATGACTAAAAATTGCATAGCTCTTCAGAATGAGATTGAAACACTCATCCGACGAGGAAAGCTAGCGAAGTATGTTGATCGGGGAGGCGAAAGAAGAAACAATGACCAAACTAGAGAGAGATCTGGATCTCCTCGTCGAGCAGAGGAGAATAAGAAGAGAAACCACGAAGTTGATCCAGAGGATGACCCCGATCTTCCCAAGAAACCAAGGCAGCTAGAACGAGAGGTATTTTCAATACACTTTGGGTCATTTGATTGTAATGTTATTACAGAGGGAGATGCAGGAGGAGGAGACCTTACTACAGAAAGAAAAGCCTACATCGGTGAGGCTCAAGCTTGCTCATACATTCAGCGAATAAATTTAGCTGAGGAATATCGCCCGAGAAAGGTGAACAAGGAGAAGTTGGTCATTGGGTTCTCAAAGAACGACCTTCCAGGTGTTCTATATCCTCATGATGATCCGCTGGTGATCAAAATGAGGATGAAGGAGGTTATGATTTCAAGAGTACTGGTCGACAATGATAGCTCGGCAGACATCATGTTCTACTCGTGTTTCGATAGTTTAAATCTAAAGCTATCTCAACTAGAGCCTTACCACAGACCCCTCATCGGTTTTTCTCGCGAGAAAGTATTTCCACTTGGGACGATCAAGTTGGATATATTCATTGGTACGTGGACTGCTTGTCGAACAGAAAGAATACGTTTCTTCGTGATGGATAAGAATGTCCAATCATCGTACAATATCATCATGGGAAGAGTAGGATTGAAGAAGTTCGAGGCTGTACCGCCTATAGTGCATCAATGCCTAAAATTTCCAATAAACTTTGGAGTAGGAGTTGTGAATGGTGATCAGAAAGTATCTCGGGAACGCTATTATTCATCCGCCGAGCAAGAAGAACTGAAAGAATCAAAGAAAAAGACCACTACCTACCAAATGGATGAAGGTGCAGAAATTGAAACATTGGATCCTCGAGATAAGTCGCAACTCGTGAAGGGTCAAGTGGTGGAAGCTACTGAAAACATCATTCTAGACGACGAGCACCCTGAACGAACTACACAAATAGGTTCATCGTTGGAAGCCTCATTAAAACAAGAATTGATAACTTTCCTTAAAAGCAGAAGATAAACTTTTGCGTGGAGTCATGAAGATATGCCTGGGATAGACCGAAACTTCTTATGTCACAAGCTCAATGTGAATAAGGAAATCAAGCCTGTGAAGCAGAGAAGAAGAGTATTCTGTCCCGAGAAGAATCAAGCCATACAGGAGGAAGTCGAGAAGCTCCAGAAAGCTTATTTCATTGAAGATGTTAAATATCCAGATTGGTTAGCCAATGTGGTAATGGTAAAGAAAAAGAACAACAAATGGAGGATGTGTGTGGACTTCACCGACCTCAACAAAGCATGCCCAAAGGATCATTTTCCATTTCCCCGAATTGATCAACTGGTGGATGCTACTTCGGGATACGAGTTGCTGAGATTCATGGATGCTTATTCTGGCTACAATCAAATTAAAATAAAACCTGAAAACAGGGAAAGTACTTCTTTCATTACCCCTCGGGGAACTTATTGTTATAATGTTATGCCTTTTGGTTTGAAAAATGCAGGTGAGACATATCAGAGGCTGATGAACAAGGTCTTTGATGAACAAATCAGTGACAACATGGAAGTCTATGTTGACGATATGCTGATGAAAAGCAAGAAAGCTGTCGATCATCTAGTTGACTTAAGTCAGACTTTTGATCAACTAGATAAATATCAAATGAAGTTGAACCCGACGAAGTGCATCTTTGGAGTACGAGAAGGCATGTTTCTCGGGTACATTGCCAATCAACGAGGCATTGAAGCAAATCCTGAAAAGATCAAAGCTCTATTAGGGATGCGATCTCCAACGACGAAGAAGGAAGTACAGAGTCTCACAGGACGAGTAGCGGCACTCAACAGATTTATGTCACGAGCAACTGATAGATGTCTCCCATTCTTCAAGACACTCAGAAAGAATTTTGAGTGGAATGATGAATGCGAGAAGGCTTTTCAAGACTTGAAGAGATACTTGGGAACACCTCCACTGTTGTCCAGGCCAGTGATGGGAGAAAAATAGTACTTGTACCTTGCAGTGTCCGAGAATGTAGTTTGCTCGGCGTTGATCAGAGTGGAGAATGGAGTATAAAAGCCAATTTACTACACAAGTAAGGCCTTCCGAGGAGCAGAGATCAGATATCCAAGGCTGGAGAAATTGGCACTGGCGCTGTTTGAGGCGAGTAGGAGAATGAGGCCATATTTCCAGGCTCATACTATAGTAGTATATACTGATGTTCCATTGAGACAAGCCCTTCATAAGCTAGAAAAATCAGGAAGATTGATGTACTGGGCAATAGAACTCGGTGAATATGATATAGTTTATGAACCCAGATCATCGCTAAAAGGGCAGGCTGCAACAGATTTTATAGCAGAGTTCACCTATCCTGATACCCCCGAGGAGAAAAAGTTGCTTGCTGATCAACCTATGGATGTTACAGGATCAACAAACACAAGCTCAGACCAATTCCGATTGGTAAAAGGGCGTGTGGATGTTACAGGATGTGATGCAGAGATAGTTGTGAGAACTCCGGACGAGGAACAAGAGTTTCTCGCTGATCAACCTGTGGATGTTACAGGATCGACGAACACTAGCTCAGACCAACTCCGGTTAGTAAAAGGGCAAGTGGATGTTATGAAATCATTAAATTTGAGCCCAGACCAACTCCGGTTGGTAAAAGGGAAAGAAAAAATGATCGACGAGGAGCGAGAAAAATTCGGGAAGTAGGAAAGGAAGGAACAAATATTTCACCGAGGAACTCTAACTGATCAAAAATTTGAAGACGAGTTACCTATATGGAGACTATATGTAGATGGCTCATCTTGTAATGTAGGATGTGGCGCGGGGATAGTTTTGAGCACTTTGGACAAGGTCGGCATGGAATACGCCTTGCGTTTCCAATTCAAAGCTTCCAACAATGAGGCTGAATATGAGGCCATGATTGTAGGGCTTAATTTGGCAAAAGTTATGGACGCACAGCAGGTCATTGATTTTAGTGATTCTCAATTGATCATAAACCAAATGATGGGAGTATATGCAGTTAGAGGAGAATTAATGATCAGATATCATGCAAAGGCAAAGGATTTGGTGTAAGAATTTGTCGTTATTCAGCTTCTTAGAATACCAAGAATGGAGAATGCGAGAGCAGATGCCCTAGCTCGACTAGCATCAACTACTCACACCGAGCTACGACGAACAATCCCAATTGAAGTGTTAGCTGGTCGGAGCATAGATGAAGATCTGACGATGAACTTTATCACCCTTGATTTAGGACCATCTTGGATGGATTCCACCAGGGCGTATATTGAGGAGGGAGAATTGCCAATTGAAAAGCTCGCTGCTAAAAAGTTAAAGTTTAAAGCTGCTCGGTATGTAATAACTAATGGTGTTTTATATAGACGAGGAATTATGGCAGGTTTGCACAGATGTGTACATCCCTCCGAGGTGAAAGAATTAATTGAAGAGATCCACGAAGGGTCTTGTGGAGCACATGTAGCAGGTCAGACGCTTTTACAAAGGGTGATGACGCAGGGATAATACTGGCCGACGATGAGGGCTGATTGTATAGCTTATGCCAAGAAGTGTGACAAGTGCCAGCGCTTTTCCTCAATCCGAAGAACTCCACAAGCATTGTTGACACCCATAACTTCTCCTTGGCCATTTGCCATGTGGGTAATAGATTTTGTTGGACCACTGCCAACGACCCGAGGAAGGTTCAAGTACCTCGTCGTCGTAGTGGATTATTTTACTAAATGGGTAGAAGCTGAGCCACTCATTGACATGACGTACGAGAAGGTGTACCAATTTGTTTGGAAGAATATCATTTGTCGATATGGTCTACCTCATGCCTTCATCACAGACCATGGAACATAATTTGATAATGAGGAGTTTGCCGCATATTGTCATCAGTCAAACATTTTGAAGGTTCATTCAGCACCAGGCCATCCTCAAAGCAATGGACAAACTGAAGTGACAAATAGAACGCTGTTGAATGGTTTGAAGAAAAGATTGGATGATGCAAAAGCAAACTGGATCAACGAGCTACAATCAGTACTTTGGGCTTACTGAACTACTCCCCGAGTTTCAACTGGAGAATCACCATACATGCTGGCGTTTGGAAGTGAAGCTGTCATACCTGTCGAGTTGGGCCTCCCAACACACAGGGTACTGAATTTCAATTCCCTTATCAGTGACTTAATGAAAAGACTGGATTTAGACATGCTCGAGGAAGTCAGAGAAGAAGCAGCCATTAGAAATGCTGCTTACCAGCAGCGAACAACTTTGTTCTACAACAAGGGGGTGAAGAAGTGCGACCTGAAAGAAGGAGACTATGTGTTGAAGAAAGTAATTCAAAAGCATAACAAACTAGAGGCAAATTGGCATGGACCATACCGAGTTACAAAAGTTGTTCGACCAGGAACTTATCGAATAGCCACTTTAGAAGGCGAGGAGTTTAAGAATGCATGGAATGCAGAGCATCTGCGCAAGTATTATCAGTGATGTATATGTAACACAGTTCCATCAGTATGAATAAAATGAAGATATTCTGCCAAAGTCTCTCTTTTTATTGAAAATTTTTCGGGGAATACTAGTGCTACGCACTCCTCGGCTCGGCAAAGCTTGGCAGACTACTCAACGAAATATTCCAAACTGTACCAAGTATGGTTGGTCGGGGATAAAAACCCACTAACTGTAGATGGTCGACGAGGAGAAATATTCCTAAAAATGCCAACCTGTTTGGCTAGGAAACGATATATTCCAAACTGTACCAAGTATGGTTGGTCGGGGATAAAAACCCACTAACTGTAGATGGTCGACGAGGAGAAATATTCCTAAAAATGCCAACCTGTTTGGCTAGGAAACGATATATTCTAAACGGTACTAAGTATGGTTGGTCGGGGATAAAAACCCACTAACTGTAGATGGTCGACGAGGAGAAATATTCCTAAAAATGCCAACCTGTTTGGCTAGGAAACAAAATATTCCAAACTGTACCAAGTATGGTTGGTCGGGGATAAAAACCCACTAACTGTAAATGGTCGACGAGGAGAAACATTCCTAAAAATGCAAACCTGTTTGGCTAGGAAACAAAATATTCCAAACTGTACCAAGTATAGTTGGTCGGGGATAAAAACCCACTAACTGTAGTTGGTCGACGAGGAGAAATATATTCCAAACTGTACCAAGTATGGTTGGTCGGGGATAAAAACCCACTAACTGTAGTTGGTCGACGAGGAGAAATATTCCTAAAAATGCCAACCTGTTTGGCTAGGAAACAAAATATGCTCTCAAATGCCAACTTATGTTGGTCGGAAGGTACGTACATTCTCGAAAATGCCAACTTATGTTGGTCGGGAGGTAAGATTATTTCAGAAAGTGCAAAAGTTGCTAACTATGGTTGGTCGGGGATAAAAATCCACTAATTGTAGTTAGTCGACAAGTAGAATTTATCGACCTTGGTTGGTCGGACGCATTTTATGAAAAAGATAAAAATCTACCAGGTATGGCTGGTCGGGGATAAAAATCCACTAACTATAGTTGGTCGACAAGCATAATTTAACAACCTTGATTGGTTGATACTTGTGAATTTATTATTAAGTGATCGAGCAATATTATTGAAACTTGGAACTTTTTAACTATTACTGAATTGGTCGACGAACATCACAATATTATTATTTTTAACAGATATGCATAAATGTAAAGTGTTGATATTTACAAGACAATAGCAATTAATATTTGCAAACAAAAATGAAATTTTTTCATTAAATTCGAAATAAATTACATTGATGATAAAATGAAAGTTACATTGATATGTATGCTAACTATTACATCAAAAATTTCTATTCTACTGGTCTTTTCCCCTTAGCTTTTGATGCAGGTTCCTCACCAGCAGGCGGATCATTTAAAGACTGAGGAGAATTGATGAAGTTCAAATCCTTCAGCATCCTGACGTTCATCACAGAAGGTCGATCTAATAGATGCTCGGGACGAGATACCTCGATCTGAGAGTGAAGATTATAATCACCGAGGTATTTTGAAATTAAGCTTCGAGGAATGGCCCGGACAGGGATCCACTCCATATCCAAGTTGTATGGTGGCACAGGCAGGTCAAGCAACCCGGGATCATGGTAGTCCCATAGATAGTGTCCTTGTTCGAGCTTCAACACACCTAAGGCATTCAGCCAGCCTTGCTTGTAGCCCTCATTGTTGGCATTCTGGATACGATCATCCAAATGGAATAGTGCTTCGTTGTATCCAGCCATCCAGAATTCCATGGGATGTTTGTGGAACTGATATGTTAACCTCTCTAGCTGCTCGTGGAGACTCCTGGTGAAAATCTCCTTATTCTCCAAAACGGACTTCTGCGCAGAAAGCTGTTTTTCCAAGTCCCTAATTTTCTTTGACATGTCAGACAAAGCTTGGTTCTTCGCCATTAGTTGGAAGGCCTGGTTCTCTAAGGCAGATGCTGTCCTCTGTTCCTCGATAAGAACCCGAGCTACTCTTGCTCGTCCCCGAGGAGCTCTTGCTCGTCCCTGAGGAGATGTGGATGTGCCCGACCTCCTCAAGGTGTCCAACTCTTCCCTTAATTTGGCATTCTCGACCTCTAAAAATGAAAATCCCTCGTCAGTCACTGGGATTAGGGTTGTTGAAGAAGAAGCTGCAGACTTCAACTGCGCTAGCTCCTTCTGTAAATTATTATTCTCTTGCTCCAGCAGCTCTGCAATCTGTCTGCACTGTTCAACCTCACCCTTCAAAGTTCTCTCCCTCAGATCATACCCAGCAAAAATCTTCTCATAGCCCTTGTCAGCAACGATCAACTTATACTTCTTCTCGTACCCCTCATCCAGTAAGGCAGTTGATTTCTTATACTGATTCTGAAGGTCTTCGAGGGTACACTGGAGATCCTCGATCATTTTATAGTAAGCCACATTATTGGCTACAGCTCGATCAAGTAAACACTTCAGGTACTGATATGCTTCGACTGCCTGTTCTGAAGCATCATGACCAAGGATGTCTATAACTTCTGATGCACTCAGGTCTATGTGACCATCCTTATAATATTCATTACATTGCCACATCAGCTTTGTATCATTGGCAGATAGCAGATCCATCCTGGACATAAACTAGCAGAGAAAGAAAAGACAATCATCAAAAAGAAGATCAAGATAGAGTACAAGATAGAGTACAATCATCAAAAAGAAGATCAAGATAGAGTACAAAGAAGATCAAGATCGAGCAATATTATTGAAACTTGGAACTTTTTAACTATTACTGAATTGGTCGATGAACATCACAATATTGTTATTTTTAACAGATATGCATAAATGTAAAGTGTTGATATTTACAAGACAATAACAATTAATATTTGCAAACAGAAATGAAAGTTTTTCATTAAATTCGAAATAAATTACATTGATGATAAAATGAAAGTTACATTGATATGTATGCTAACTATTACATCAAAAATTTCTATTCTACTGGTCTTTTCCCCTTAGCTTTTGATGCAGGTTCCTCACCAGCAGGCGGATCATTTAAAGACTGAGGAGAATTGATGAAGTTCAAATCCTTCAGCATCCTGACGTTCATCACAGAAGGTCGATCTAAAAGATGCTCGGGACGAGATACCGCAATTTGAGAATGTAAATTATAGTCACGGAGGTATTTTGAAATTAAGCTCCGAGGAATGGCACGAGCTGGGATCCATTCCATGTCCGAATTGTACGGAGGGACAGGCAAGTAGAGCAACCTGGGATCATGGTAGTCCCACAGATAGTGTCCTTATTCGAGCTTCAGCACACCTAAGGCATTCAGCCAGCCTTGTTTGTAGCCCTCGTTGTTGGCATTCTGGATACGGTCGTCCAAGTGGAATAGTGCTTCATTGTATCCATCCATCCAGAACTCCCTAGGCTGTTTGTGGAATTAATATGTTAGCCTTTCTAGCTGCTCGTGGAGATTCTTAATGAAAAGCTCCTTATTCTCCAAGACTGACTTCTGCGCGGAGAGCTATTTTTCCAGGTCCCTAATTTTCTTTGACATATCAGATAACGCCTTGTTCTTCGCCATTAGTTGGAAGGCCTGGTTCTCTAAGGCAGATGATGTCCTCTGTTCCTCGACAAGAACCCGAGCTGCTCTTGCTCATCCCCGAGGAGCTCTTCCTCATCCCTAAGGAGACGTGGAAGGGCCCGACCTCCTCAAGGTATCCAAAATTTGGCATTCTCAACCTCTAAGAATGAAAATCCCTCTCCAGTCACTGGGATTAGGGCTGTTGAAGAAGAGGCTGCAGACTTCAACTGTGATAGCTCTTTCTGCAAGTTGTTGTTTTCCTTTTCCAGCAGCTCGACAATCTGTCTGCATTCCTCGACCTCGCCCCTCAGGGTTCTCTCCCTTACATCATAACCAGCAAAAAGCTTCTCGTAGCCCTTGTCAGCAATGATCAGCTTATACTTCTTCTCGTAACTCTCATGCAACAAGGCAGTTGATTATTTATATTGAAGATGAAGGTCTTAAAGGGTGCCTTGGAGATCCTCGATCATTTCATAGTAAGCCACATTATTGGCCACCGCTCAATCAAGTAGACACCTCAGGTACTGATATGCTTCCACTGCCTGTTCTGAAGCATCCTGGCCAAGGATGTCGGTAACTTGCGCAGCACTCAAGTCTGTGTGACCAGCCTTAAAGTACTCATTGCACTGTTTCTGCAACTTTGTATCATGGGCAGATAACAAATCCATCCTGGCCAGAAACTAGCAGAGAAAGAAAAGCAATCATCAATAAGAAGAACAAGCAGAGTATGAATAGAAGATGAACAACAGTATGCAAGAAAATTCAAGTTTTATTAGATCATAAAATTCAGAATTACAAGTTCTGGATTACATTGACAAAAGAATAAAAATATAAAGATAAGCCCGAACAACACTACACCTTTTCCTTATCCCCCAGAACCTTCTCGGGAGGTTGGGAAGAGGAAGCAGGTTGCTCGGAGGGAACTGTGGGTTGTTCGGAGAGCACCAGTTGTTTCTCGGAAGAAGAAATAACTTACTCGGCAGCATTTTGAATGGTTGGGGGGTGATCTCCCATCACCATTGAAGACTCCTCAGAGGTAGCTTCGTCCTCTTCTAATTCTTCTGGAGTAGGAGGGGGACCAGGGATATGTCGCTGGAAGAGCTCGGATGATTCGTCAACCTTCATTTCCTGAAGGGCAACAACCCATCCATCCCTAAAATACTTTAGACTTCCATAGTCCACTTGAGATACCATGGAATCACACCCCTTATTCCACCCCTTGTCCCAGCCAGAGCTGAAGGACTTCTTCACAGTAACCTTCCTCTTGATCTTCTCCAAGGCATGCTTCTCGGACAGCAAGTTCTCGGCAGCCTTCAATTTATTTTCCATCTCCTCCTTCTGCCGACCTACTTCCTGAAGCTGACCCAACCTCTCCTCGGCAGCCTTGAGTTTATTTTCCATCTCTCCAGCAGCTTTGAGCTTCTCTTCGAGCTCTTTATTTGCCTTCTCCAAGACATTATTTTTCCTCTCTAACTCTTTGGAGGCTTCAACAGCTCGAGCTTTATCCTGCTCGGTGGAGGCAAGCTTCTTCTCCCATACAGCCTTATCAGTGGCATATGTCTGGCGAGAATCTTCCAGAGATTTTTAAGCTTCCTCCAAAGCTCCCTCCACGCTGGACGAGGAGCATGAAGCTTTAATTGCCTCATCCTTTTTCAGGATTATGTTAAAGCAGCTCGTCAACTGTGAATAGAAATAGAAAGCAAGTTAGAAATAAGAAATGACAAAGGAAATATGAAAAGCTTAAAGTAAAGAGACTTACTGAAGCAAGGTGACGAGCAGCTAAAGAAGTAACCATGTCCCGAGTAAGGTTATCTTCAGTACCTTGGACCTCGAGAATGGTCAAGGACTTTACCGAACTCATGGCAAAGCTCGGGGGAACAAAAGTGGGAACTCTAGTCCCAGCAGCTGGAGGCTGAGTAATGGTGTCAGCCAAATGTACGGAGGAGCTTTTCTTTAGCCTCCTCGGGGAAACATGTACGGATTCAACCAGGGATGAATCCTTAGTCGGTGATATCACAATCACCTCTCCAGGTGCAATAGAGCTGCTCGGAGCCACTGCGGGCTTCTCGGCGACTTTAGCCGGAGCAGCTGGAGGAGCTGCATCAGTCTTCTTTGTCCCCTCCCTTGGGACATCAATCCTGATCCTCTTTACCTCCCCAGAACCGGAGGCAATTTTCTCAAACAGAGCAGGAGTTCTTCTCTTCTTCATCCTTTCACTCAAAGGAATATGAGATTCAGGCGAAGAACTTGCAGAGGCTGATACTGGTTCTGCCTCACTGATCACAGGACGAGCAGTGAAGGAGGTGGTGTAGCTCTTGTACTGGAGCAGATACGAAGCCGACCTAATGTGCTCATCTGCAACACTTTGATGAAGACTCCAGATAAGTTTCAAATGCCTTATGTTGACATCTGCTTCTTTTGGGCACTTTCTTTTGTTATCAACTGCAAATAAACAAACATTGTTATCAGTGGCACATTTTATCAAACACAAAAGAAACATGAATTTAAAATAAATAAAATGAAATAAAAATAACCTATCCCATTGCCATAAGGAGGGCATCTGGGTCCCTGGTAAACCTTATCTCCAGTCAATGGAGGGTGTTGCCAATTTTTTATGACAACCCCATGTTCAAAATAATCCCTGTTGGCATCAGGGAGATTGACTACTAAGGCTCTGTTTAAAAATCTAGTTTTTAAATAATAAATATTTTCATTGACTGCCCATCTATAGCAGAACATGATTTCTGGGATTCCTATACGAGTTCCATGCACTTGATTTAACCTATGCACCCCATTAACTATTCTCCATGTGTTGGGGGCTATTCGTGTAGGAACAACATCGAAATACTGATAAAATTCCAGACACAAGGAATTGGGTGGAAAGGAAAATCCACATTCAGTAAAAAAGAGACTGGGGAACCAATGTCCCTCAGCCAAATTGAAATAATCAGAAGGCTCAGAAAGTTTTTCCAAGACAACCCAAGAGGGGATGGAGAAATAAGAATGAAACTTCTCAAGAGACTCAATAAGGTAAACCATGGTGAATAAATAAATGAAGAAGAAGATCTTACAGAAAAATATTGAAGCTGTTGACAACGAACAACAAAAAAGATGAACGCACAAGAGAATAGGAAGAGATGACGTAAAACTCAAAAGACGAAAATTTGGAAAGGTAGAAGACGATGGGAGCGTCTGTGAAATTAAATACCTTGCCTTGGGAAATGGTGAAGTAATGATTACAAAAAAGGATGATTACGTTACCGGCGGCTTAAAAGATGAAAAGTAGCACGGGAATCAAAACGGACAACAACAGTCAAGAAGAGGAAAAGTAACGCAGGAATCGAAGCAGGTAAAAAAGTCCAAAAAAGCATGATTCTACGAATTGGGAATGAGAAATAAATACAAGGGAAAACGCTCCTAAAAATCAGGAAGACTATTTAAAGCTACCATATTCCGAGAAAGAATGTTCCATACTCCTCAAATTTCGAACTATGAAACATTGGGGGCTTCTGTTGATACCAAAATTAATCTGCTGACATGGACCAATCATATGAAGAAACGTGGCTATCTACATGGAAACAACAAATACTTCTGAGGAACCCACTCACTTCGAGGAACAATGCTACAACGAGGAAGACTAGTTCCCCGAGGAACAATTAAATACCGAGAAGCTTATGCGGTCCGAGCAACTCATGGCGGTCCGAGCTGCACCTCGAAGCAATATACCAACAGTTTAAATGCTTATCATTTGGACGCACACGCAAAAAGAGCATTAAATGTATTACCCTTTCATATGTATATCATTTAATGTAGTACCCTTTCACATTACAGCCTCATGGCTATAAATACATTGTACAATCCTCATTGTAAAGGGACCCCAACCCCAGACTGGAATTTCTTGAGATAACTTGTACTCGAGAATTCCCAAACACTCAGCAATAAAACAACAGTGGACGTAGGCCATTCTTATAAGGCTGAACCACTTTAAAATTCTTTGTCTTATTTATTTATCTATGATTGAATTATTAGAGTGATCTAATTTTTTACATCAACACACATAATACATGAATTTTGCCAAAAATAGCAAAAATGAGTTTTCACCATAGAATCGAAATAAAACATGCCAGAAAACAAAACTTTTTGTGAAACGTTAATATCAATTTTCTGTAAAGAGTTATAAGCACCGAGATTATTTTCTAAAATGGCAAAAATGAAGTTTTGAGGGCCTTAATGGACTCAGATTGCCGAAAAACACATTACATCACGACCAAAGGCGTCGAAATTCAATCGTTGGCCCATTTCCAGTCAACCTATCAAATTTGAAGTCAATCAGACACCAAAAATTTCAAAAAACACTATTCACTACGAAAAAAAAATCTCCCGAAATCTGTTTTGCATCAAATCACAGTTTTCACTTAATTAATCTTAAAAACAAATTCATTTTCTTATCATGATCATTAAAAGTATTTTTTAGAACGCTTACACAACTTGAAACAATAAAATCATGTTAACGGCATATTAGGGTTCTTATAACACGAAAAGGGTTGAACAATAATGGGACAATTTTCATAAGATAAGGGCTGTATGTAGTAATTTCGTTCTTAATATCATACATACCAAAAATTCGAATTACCATATGTATGATTACCAAATTGCAAAAAAAAAAAATCCAGATTTCCAGATTTTCCAGATTTCCAGATTTCCATATTCAAAAGATCATAAATCAGAATTGTTATAAAGAAATTTTCATTAAGGAAAAACATGAGATTATAAACTGCAAGCTCTGATACCACATGTTAAACAATACTGCTTTGTCAATCATAAAATCGATTATAAATCGTAATGTTACATCGCGTAAAAAATAATTTTGTCATGAATCCAGGATGTTTAATCTTCATGTAATCACAAAATTGTAAGTTATTTATAACTATGATAAAAACTAACCTTTGTCCATTGCAATTGATTGGAATAAGATGACTTAAATACTCCTGTCAAAGCTTCCTTGAATCCCTTCTTGAATAGCCCAAAATTACTCTCTTATGTGCCCAGAATATTTGTGAGAAAATAGGAATAATGAGAATTTCGTATTTTCTCTCCCTCCTTAGAAACAGTGTGTTATGAGATGACTCAAGATGGTGTATAGGTCTCTATTTATAAGGGTAAGAGGGCCGGAATTCTAGTGGAGGTGGGACTCTTTTAAAGTCTCTCACTAATGCCACTAACATTCATGTAACTAACATATTAGATTTATCCAATCTTTTAATATCTTTATTTATCACATTCCTAATTAATTATCTAACATTTATCAAGACCACATAAATAGGAAATTCGGAATTTAATACAATTGAAATTAAATAATTAATTTCGTCACTTAACATTAATTTCCAACAGTTATTTAACAGCACGAGCTTTTATCCATGTACGGCGTAGGAAAGAAAGAACTAAGAAAATAAACTACGATATGAAATCATAAACAAAATATTTATTTGTTTAACACAATCACAATTTGATACGATGTAACCCCTAAAAGATACATATCACATGGAAGTTGTGACACCCCGCTTAGAATAATAACGGGTGGCCAGCCCTATACTAAAATAATTAGGAATCTCAAGTGGATCATTCTCAGCATCTACTGACGATACTAAAATAAACACCGCTAACAACCCATTACAACAAAACGAGGGTGTTAAAAAAATATTAAAACATTTAATTTACAAACTAAAACCAACCGTGCAATAACTAACAAATGACATAACATCTAAAGATGGTAAGAAGCACACACATGCTCAATTAATATAAAAGAAAGTAATAAAGGAGTACAATAAAATCTATAAAACGAATTACCCGAATATGCTATCGGGTCACAAACAATACAATAGTTTAAGGAAGAAATATAAAAGTGCTACACTACAACACTTGGGTATAAACCTGATATACAAGCTGAATTCTAATCTAGATATACAAAAGATAAGAATCGACTATATCAAAATGCCGCAACAGTCCCCTACTGCCACAACTCCATGATTACACTGGATGGATAACATCAATGGCGTCCTTGCGGAGGAACACCTAGAATAATACCATATATTGCAAGAGAAAAATAAACGGGTCAGAGCCCGAGGTGTGAAAAACATTTTATAGCAAGTGTATTAAAGTGCATAATAATTATGAACGCATTATGACATGATTTAAGTGGAGTCGCACTCTCCATAAAATTCAACTCACCACTCAACTAAAGCGCGCAACTAAACATATGCACATGCTCTCCAAAGAATTTCCCAAATCTATCTAGGGGCAAAGTAATCTAACTTATTCCCAATTTATATACTCAATTAAAAACATTCTAAATTATCTCTCAATTTATATTATTACCAATCTCTAATATTCGTCACCATCTAAACATGTGAAATATATATAAACATTCTCTTTTACCAGAAGTTCTCATATTCTAGTTCTGACATAAATAAATATATATATATATATATATATATATATATATATATATATATATATATATATATATATATATATATATATATATATATATATGAGTTACTAGCATCTAAGTGTTAAGGACTAAACTTCCCCTAATTCTCAATACTGCACTGCAGTTCGTGCGTGGGACGTCTCGCAAGAGAAATCTAAAAAAGGAACCCTCCTGATACACTACTCCTTGGCAGTATTGATTATCAAGATTCATTATGCCGCCCTCAATGCATGATGCGTATAGCCCAAATTCATTTCATACAATAATGATTTATTTAATTATTCTCAATTCTCAACAGTGCACGGCGTTTCGTGCGTGGGACGTCTCGCAAGCGAAATCCAAACAAGGAACCCCCTGATACACTACTCCTTGGCACTGCCGATCGTCGATATATACTACTACTATATAAATATGATCACTAAGGACTAACTTCTCCACACTCTCAATATTGCACTGCGTTTCGTGCGTGGGACGTCTCTCAAGCAAAATCCAAATAAGAAACCCCCCCGATACACTACTCCTTGGCAATATTGGTCGTTGAGGCCCATTATACCCTCGATACCCGAAGTACTATATATAACCGTATGATTATCTACTCTTCATTTTTCTCATAATTTATTTATCACAAATTAAGTCCGGTTAAAATCTCCCGGAATGAGATTAAAGCAATCTTCTTATGTCTCTTTACTCTAGAGACAAATATGATATCACATAATCATATTCAAGTAATATACTATTCACACATGTATAATAATAACCATCCCAACGGGCTATAACTCCAGGACGCAGGTTCTTAATGCTATCATCTTCCAGGAATTACTCACTTTATCCCAGGTTAGCATATATCGGACTATTATCACACCGCCATGGTAAAATAATAAATCAAAACGTACGAAAAGCGGTCATAGTTCCTCCTCGATAATGAGACAAAATTTACCCACCACGTCTCACCCCTAATTAAAACAATCACACAATAATAACTGGACGCTATGACCTGGGGACTATACGCGCCCTGCTCCTCAAGCCAGGGGCCTCACCCACATCGCACAACTTCCCATGATAGCATAGAGGGGGTATGCTTCACACACACACACACACACACACACACACACACACACACACACATATATATATATATATATATATATCGTTCACACAAGATATACATACATCATCACATAATATAAATGTATACCATCACACAAGGTATATATATCACACTATTTACATACACATAGTACGCTCTTAGGCTTAAGGGAAATAATATCATTATTTAGTATGTGATACTCTCGATATACTATTCATCAATAACTCACACAATTTTCCCCACTTAGTATACGCTATACTATTTCTCACTTGAAGTTCACACCCCACTTTTATTTATATTGATCATCTATCCATTATATTTACTTTAAGGATATCCTTTATATCCTAATGCACCTCGATCAGCATTTCATTTATGAAACATCTCCCAATTCACTTTACGTTAAGGATACTCTCTAGATCCGTATGCACATCTATTAACATTTATTATTCTCAATCCATAGTATGGTTCAAGAAATCATATGAACCTTTAAAGTTATCCCATTTGGGATTTAATCCTACAATCCATTATCACTAGGCGCATCCTAACTCTTTCTTATAAACCCATAATTATCTCCACACCGAATTCTCAATGATAGTGGGCTTCCCCACTTAGTCAATACAATACTCTCTAATCAGTATTCTCTCGAACTAAATCAATATGACTCCAATAATTTCTCATAAGGGAAACTCCCTAAAAGTCTCCAAAACACACTTCTTATAACTCATATAGAGGTTCCCAATCAACAAACTCAAACGAAACCGGACGAAACTCACTCAAGTAAAACCTCTCAAAACAGCCTCATTTTCGAATCGATTCAGCCCCTCCGAATCGATTCGGTCCCAATCAGCGAATCGATTTGGTCCAAAGGACATGTAAGTATGCATCCTACTGAATCGATTCAGAAGGGGAGAATCAATTCGGTTTGGTCAGCAAGCTACGAATGGGTTATTTTCTCCAAAAATCCAAAATCCCCAAAAATTATTTTTATCATCTTCTAACCCTTTCTCATCAATCCAAACATATATATAACTTCAAAATTCATCAAATATCACACCTCTACTAATTTATAACCTCAAATCCATTTTATACACAATAAATCAAAGATTTTAAATCTAGGTTTTAGCATATTATCCCAAAATTCACAATTTCTATCCACAAATCATGAAATAAATGATACACAATAATAATTTAGCAAGTTTAATCACTTGCCTCAAGTTCGTAGAGTCTGATTCGTCCTCGAAATCGCGGATTGGATGGAAATCCCACTTTTCTCCTCTTTCTCTTCTTCTTTTATTCTTCTCTTCCTTTCTCTTTTTCTCTAAGGATATTTCTATCTCCCTTAGGATTTTTAAGCCTTATCTCCAAAATACACAACTTTAAATGATAATACGCACTTTAAATGAGTCGGTCATTTTAATTCGAGCCAAACGAACTTAAAATATTTTGGAACCTAAATAAACCCCAAGTACAGTCATTTTGACTATCTCGACCCTTTCGGAAACAACCGCACCCTCAGAATCGTCATTTGAATCACTTTCTAACATCTTCGAATTTTGACCTCAATTGCCAATTTAATTATCCTCCAATTAAAATAATATTTATTTCTCCCAAAAATAAATAAATTACTTTCCCAAAAATCTCGGGGTATTACAGACTTCCCCACTTACGAGAATTTCGTCCTCGAAATTAAGCTAAGCCTAATACTTCAAAGCTCAACTAGTTCCTACTACACTTAACTCACTAACACTATACCCAAACCTCTATCTTCTCACGATGAATTTATTTTAAATTTATATAAAACCAATTATAACTACTAGGGCGCCCATACACCCTTTATTCGAGCTCTACTCGTATAAACACAATTAGGCTTCACTTGCCTCCAATAGTAAAATAACTAGAAATATATTAGATTATACTAACATACTAATAATATAACAATTTTGAAAGGTCCAAAGATTTAACTCCTCTCAATTCCTGACATTCGCTACTTTCATGCGGGGGAGGTCTCGCAAGCGAAATCCAAATAAGGAACCCTCCCGATACACTAATATGTAGCGACATCGGGGATTGAGAGTTTGTTAGATCGAGACTAGAGTTTAAAAATATTTTGGTAAAAATCATTTTTTATATGGCCTAAAGGCCTATAAAATGTTTATTTTGAAAATAGTTTATTTTAAAAACGGTTGATGTCTTTCGACATTTAAACAAAATACCTCATGCCCATGACACAAGGTTTTAACAATTTTCACACTCATAATAATATAGTTCTCAAAATTAGCACACTTATGAGATAAAATCTCTTACTCATCAATAATCTACTAAATTCTGAATCATTTTAGTAATAATCCCTCAACTCATATTAATATATTGCCATTCACTAGGCTCTTCCATAGCTAGAATATAATGAATATATAAGTCTAGGATGACTATAAATCAAATATATTTATCATTACTACTTAACACATTACAACAATTCTTACATTCACAACAAAGTTATAGCTCTCTATGAGCACATTACAAAATAATCTATTCTCTCAAAAGATAATTATATAAGAGCCTCACTTGCTCAACATTTCCTTTCGGGTCATTCCATACATAATAGGGTTATAGCACTACCCTCTCATATCTATCTCCCATACGATATTCCCAAAGCTTTATATAGCATACTCCTATTCACAAACGAAAATAACTTACATCATACCTCTCTAGTCCGATTTCATATCCTCATCATTGGGTTCCCACACAAAGTCTCCTGGCCTAAAATGACCTTGAATCTGTTCTAAGGGTTGCACCTCCAAAACTTCCTCAAAACGTGGTCCTTTGCCTCTTATAGGACAATCTCTCTTTCTATGGCCTAATTCTTTACAAAAGAAATATTTACCCACAAATCCTCTCTGCCCATCTTGAGGAACATAACACTGTTGTGACCCTTGAAAATCCTGCCTATACTCTCAGGCATTAGTGGTATTCTCTTCACTAGACCTACTCGATTAACCCGAATCTTTAAAGTTCTTACCCCCTTTCGAACGAAGAAGATATTCATGACACTGTAACAATGACGCATTCACTACCTCGGCGAAAGTCACTAACGTTGGGTTCCCTAATAAATGTTGTCGAATCTGCCAATTTAAACCTCGCATGAACTTCGATATACACTTATCTTCTATACTCACCTCCTCAGGTACTAAATTCACCAATCGAGTAAATTCTTCTTCATACTCGGCCACCGTTCTATTACCTTACATCCATCAATTTCCTCCTCATTTCCTTCTGAATCACGGAAGGAAAATACCTTCGGTCAAAAAGTTCCCAAAAATCTGTTATGGGCAATGTATCTATCTGTTCAGATGTGGTGACAATCTCCCACCATTAGAGAGTTGCTCCTGTTAACTTAAAAGTGGCTAGAAATTTCTTCTGCACCTCACTACACTCAACAATACGAAGGTGCCTATGTATACTATTATTCCATCGACTTTTAGCCACCGCATCAACTCCCCCTGAAAACTCTGAAGGATGCCCCTTACTAAAATCTTCCCGCACTCTTTCCCATAAGGACGGTTCTGAATGAGTTTGGGCTGCTTTGACTGTAGGTTGATGCGTCATCGCAGAAATGGTAGCAGTTACTGCTTGTACCACAATACTGGCAACTTCATCTGTAGTCATAGTCCTTTGAGGCATTTGGGGTTCCACACTCTCAACCCCTTTATTTGCGCTGCCTGGATGACTTCTCTTCGGGAGCATCTGAAACAAGAGTAATTGTATCAGAATGCCTTTCAATTGTTTTCTCATCATAGAAGAAAATATGGACGTGTAAACACAACAGTCCTAATAATAGGGCTCTACATCAAGAACGCTTAAGGAAGATCGCAGTAATCCACACAGATCCTAAGGACACTAGAACCTGATGCTCTAATACCACCTGTGACACCCCCTTAGAATAATAACGGGTGTCCATCCCTATACTAAAATAATCAAGAATCTCAAGTGGATCATTCTTAGCATCTACTGACGATACTAAAATAAACACGGCTAACCACCCATTACAACAAAACGAGGGTGTCAATTTTTTTAAAACATTTAATTTTCTAACTAAAACCAATCGTGCAACAACTAACAAATGACATAACATCTAAAGATGATAAGAAACACACACATGATCAATTAATATAAAAGAGAGTAATAAAGGAGTACAATAAAATCTACAAAATAAATTACCCGAATATGCTGTCGGGTCACAAACAATACAATAGTTAAAGAAAGAAATATAAAAGTGCTACACTACAACACTTGAGTATAAACTCGATATACAAACTGAATTCTAATCTAGATATACAAAAAGATAGGAATCGACTATATCAAAATGTCGTAACAGTCCTCTACTACCTTAGCTCCACGAATACACTGGATGGATAACATCAATGGCATCCTTACGGAGGAAGACCTAGAATAATACCATATATATACATTGCAAGAGAAAAATAAATGGGTCAGAGCCCGAGGTGTGAAAAACATTTTATAGCAAGTGCATTAAAGTTCATAATAATTATAAATGCATTATGACATGATTTAAGTGGAGTCGCACTCTCCATAAAATTCAACTCACCACTCAACTAAAGCGCGTAACTAAACGTATGCACATGCTCTCCAAAGAATTGCCCAAATCTATCTAGGGGCAAAGTAATCTAACTTATTCCCAATTTATATACTCAATTAAAAACCATCTAAATTATCTTTCAATTTCTATTATTACCAATCTCTAATATTCATCACCATCTAAACATGTGAAATATATATAAACATTCTCATTTACTAGAAGTTCTCATATTCTAGTTCTGACATATATATATATATATATATATATATATATATATATGTGAGTTATTAGCATCTAACTGCTAAGGACTAAACTTCTCCCAATTCTCAATACTGCACTGCAGTTCGTGCGGGGGATGTCTCGCAAGCGAAATCCAAACAAAGAACCCTATCGATACACTACTCCTTGACAGTATTGATTATCAAGATTCATTATGCGCTCAATGCATGATGCGTATAACCCAAATTCGTTTCATAACCCTCCCGATACACTACTCTTTGACAGTATTGATTATCAAGATTCATTATGCGCTCAATGCATGACGCGTATAACCCAAATTCGTTTCATACAATAATGATTTATTTAATTATTCTCAATTCTCAACAGTGCACGGTGTTTCGTGTGTGTGACGTCTCGCAAGTGAAATCCAAAGAATCACCCCGATACACTACTCATTGGCACTGTCGATCGTCGATATATACTACTATTATATAAATATGAGCACTAAGGACTAACTTCTCCTCACTCTCAACATTGCACTGGGTTTTGTGCGTGGGATGTCTCATAAGTGAAATCCAAACAAGGAACCCCCCCGATACATTACTCCTTGGCAATGTTGGTCGTTGAGGTCCATTATGCCCTCGATACCCAAAGTACTATATATAACCATATGATTATCTACTCTTCATTTTTCTCATAATTTATTCATCACAAATTAAGGCCGGTTAAAATCTCCTAAAATGAGATTAAAGCAATCCTCTTATATCTCTTTACTCTAGAGATAAATATGATATCACATAATCATATTCAAGTAATATACTATTCACACAAGTATAATAATAACCATCCCAATGAGCTATAACTCGAGGATGCAAGTTCTCAATGCTATCGTCTTTCAAGAATTACTCACTTTATCCCAGGTTACCATATATCGGACTATTATCACACCGCCATGGTGAAACAATAAATCAAAACGTATGGGAAACGGTCATAGTTCCTCCCCGGTAATGAGACGAAACATACCCACCACGTTTCACCCCTAATAAAAATAATCACACAATAATAAATGGACTCTATGACCTGGGGACTATATGCGTCCTGCTCCTCAATCCAGGGGCATCACCCACATCGCGGAACTTTCCATTATATCATAGAGGGGGTATGATTCACACACACACACACACACACACACACACACATATATATATATCATTCACACAAGATATACATACATCATCACATCATATAAATGTATACCATCACACAAGGTATATATATCACACTATTTACATACACATAGTACGCTCTTAGGCGTAAGAGAAATAATATCATTATTTAGTATGTAATACTCTCGATCTACTATTCATCAATAACTCACACAATTTTCCCCACTTAGTATACACTATATTATTTCTCACTTGAAGTTCACACCCCACCAATGGCGGACATAGCATATAATTGGGGGGTGCACGTGCACCTCCCAGCATTTATTAAAAAAAAAAGTTAAAATAACAAAACTCAACAAACGCAGCCAGCACAAAGCCAAACACAGAAAAAATAACCTAGCCGCCCCTCTTCCATCTCTCCCCTTGTCTCTTGTCCAAATCCAAAAAAAACTTGCCTCACCCATCTCTAATAGCTCTCCGTGCTCCGACGACCGGCAGGCAGCCCCTCCGCCTCCGACGACGACAGACAGATAGCCCCTCCGCCTCCGGCGACCGGCAGGCAGCCCCTGGCTACCGCTGCTCACTTGTGAGTGATGAAGGTATTCTTGAAAATAAATGCTAAGTTGTGTTGTGTGATTTCATATATACTTGTTGATTTATTTGTAAGTATTTATATGTGTGCGTGGTTGTGATTCTGTTTGTGTTTGTGCTTGAAGATGAAGATGAAGGTTTCAATTTTTTTTGAAGATGGGAACCAATTATTTTTTTGAAGATGATTTCAATTAGATTTTTTTTTGAAAATGGGTTTCAATTTTTTTTGAAGATGGGTTTCAATTTTTTTTGAAGATGGGAACCAATTATTTTTTTGAAGATGATTTCAATTAGATTTTTTTTTGAAAATGGGTTTCAATTTTTTTTTAAGATGGGTTTCAATTTTTTTTGAAGATGGGACCCGATTATTTTTTTGAATATGACTTCAATTAGATTTTTACATTTCTAAGAAATTATTCATTGTTAGTAGTCTAATTTCCTAATAATATTTTTTTTATTGATTGCTAGTCTCTTGATATATATTTCTCCAAAAGAGCCCGTGAAGAAGACTCTCCAATCGACAATGTCACACCACTTTCAATTCCAACCAAAGTTATCGAAAATGAACCTTCTAGAGTATATCGAACTCGCATCGAAGTTGACTTGACAAATCTTCCTTCGGATCCTAGCTTACGATGACGCATTTCAGATTATGATGCGAACGATCAAGACAAAGTTCGCCTAGCATACTTGCAAATGGGTCCTTGCCAACCCTCTATGACTCTTTATCCTAAAAAAATAATGGGAGGAAAGGATAGGCGTTTCGTTTCAAGTTGGTTCACCCAATTTGGTAGTTGGTTGGAATATAGCATTTCAAAGGATGCAGCATTTTGTTTGCCTTGTTATTTATTTTTTCCGGAATTCTCAGACAGAAATAAAAGTGATGCTTTTGTTAGAGGTGGTTTTGACAATTGGAAGCAAAAAGATCGACTACAAAAGCATGCTAACAGTGAGGGTCATAATGCGGCCTACGTGATGACTCAAAATTTGTTGAACCATAGTCAACATATTGCGGCGCTATTTGATAAGCAATCGAAGGAGTGGGAAGATGATTACCGTCTACGTCTAATTACAACTATTGACGTGATTCGGTTTCTTTTGCGACAAGAATTATCTTTTCGTTCTCATGATGAATCAGAGGACTCTATGAACAAAGGTAACTTTCTTGAACTTTTAGAATGGCTTGCCAAAAGAGATGCATCAGTTAACAAAATTGTTCTTAAAAATGCTCCGGGCAATCATAAATTGACATGTCCTAACATTCAAAAAGATATTGTTAATGAAATTGCAAGTGAGATTACTAAAATAATATTAAAAGATCTTGGTGGAGATCCATTTGCGATATTGATTGACGAAGCGCGTGATGTATCAATCAAAGAACAAATGTCTATTGTGGTTCGTTATGTGAATAAGCGGGGTTTTGTGATGGAAAGATTCATGGGGATGGTACATGTTGCTGACACTACCGCTAAATCATTAAAAGCTTCACTTGACCAATTTTTCAATAAACATAATTTGAGTGTAAAAAATTTGCGGGGTCAAGGTTACGATGGGGAAAGTAACATGCAAGGAGAGTACAATGGTCTCAAATCACTTATTTTGAAGGAGAACAAGTTAGCGTTCTATGTACATTGTTTTGCACATCAACTTCAATTGGCACTTGTAAAAGTTGCAAAAGATCTTAAAAACATTGATGAGTTCTTCTTCTTAGTTAATAATGTAGTGAACATTGTTGGCGCATCTTGTAAGCGTCGAGACATTTTGCGAGAGAAAGAGGTGGAGAGGATTAAAAATCAATTGATGAGTGGTGAAATATCAAGTGGTCGGGGATTAAATCAAGAAACTAGTGTGAAGCGTTCCGGTGATACACGTTGGGGTTCACACTATGGTACCTTGATTAATTTGATTGTAATGTATGGATCCGTGCTTGGTGTTCTTGATGATTTGGGGGAAAATTCCACGGATAAAAAAGGTGAGGCGATAAATTTGATGAAATCTATGCAATCATTTGATTTTGTATTCACCTTAAATTTAATGAAGAACGTACTTGCAATCAGTAATGAGCTTTCTAAAGCTCTTCAACGAAAAGATCAAGACATTGTAAATGCAATGACTTTAGTGAAATTGTCAAAGAGCCGAATGCAAATATTGAGGGATAGTGGGTGGGAAAATCTTCTAATGGAGGCGTCATCTTTTTCTGTGAAACATGATATTGAGATTCCTAACATGGAAAGTATTTTTTATCTTTTCGGAAGATCAAGGAGAGGATCGACAACCACAAATTTACATCACTATAAAGTTGACTCGTTCTACCTTTGCGTGGATAAACAACTTGTTGAACTTAACAACCGTTTCGATGAGGTGAATTCTGAATTGCTTATATGCATATCATCATTTGATCCAGCTCATTCGTTTAATGCTTTTGATATAAACAAGTTAGTTCGTTTATCTGAATTTTATGTTGATGATTTCACTGAGCAAGAGCGTATTGTACTTCGGGATGAGCTTGAGTTATATGAATTTGATATCAAATCCGATAGTGACTTTGTTGATGTGGATGGAATGAGTGGGTTGGATAGAAAAATGGTAGAGAAGGGGAAACACGTCGTGTATGGATTAGTTTATAGGCTCATAAAGTTGTCATTAATTCTTCCGGTTTCCAAAGCTACAGTTGAGAGGTCATTTTCTGCTATGAACATCGTGGAAACAGATCTTCGAAATCGTATGAGGGATGGTTGGCTAAGGGACTCTTGCGTGACGTATATCGAAAAAGATGTCTTTGATTGCATTTCCAATGATGCAATTGTGGATCGATTCCAAAAGATGAAAAATCGTAGAGGAATATTGTAATATGCTCGTTTAGATGCTCTTTTTATTTTAATTAGTGTCTGTAATGACGAATTCATATTTTGGATGCTCTTTTTAGCAATGAAGTATTATGGTTTAGTTTGTTCAATTTTATTACTATTGATGGGTGAATATTTATTTTTATTTAGTTATATGAATAGCCCCCAAAAAAAAAATTTCGGGGGCCACAGCCCCCGAACCCCTGTATTTTATGTGGAGGTGCCCCACCCATTTAAAATTCCTAGATCCGACACTGCACCCCACTTCTATTTATATTAATCATCTCTCCATTCTATTTACTTTAAGGATATCCTCTATATCCTAATGCACCTCGATCAACGTTTCATTCATGAAACATCTCCCAATTCACTTTACGTTAAGGATACTCTCTAGATCCGTATGCACATCTATTAACATTTATTATTCTCAATCCATAGTATGGTTCAAGCAATCATATGAACCTTTAAAGTTATCCCATTTGGGATTTAATCCTACAATCCATTATCACTAGGCGCATCCTAACTCTTTCTTATAAACCCATAATTATCTCCACACCGAATTCTCAATGATAGTGGCCTCCCCCACTTAGTCAATACAATACTCTCTAATCAGTATTCTCTCGAACTAAATCAATATGACTCCAATAATTTCTCATAAGGGAAACTCCCTAAAAGTCTCCAAAACACACTTCTTATAACTCCTATAGAGGTTCCCAATCAACAAACTCAAACGAAACCGGACGAAACTCACTCAAGTAAAACCTCTCAAAACAGCTTCAATCACCCAGCGAATCGATTTGGTCCAAAGTACCTATAAGTCTGCTTCCTACCGAATCGATTCGGAAGGGGTGAATCGATTCAGTTTGGTCAGCAAGCTACAAATGAGTTGTTTTCTCCAAAAATTCAAAATCCCCAAAAATCATTTTTATCATCTTCTAACCCTTTCTCATCAATCCAAACATATGTATAACATCAAAATTCATCAAATATCACACATCTACTAATTTATAACCTCAAATCCATTTTATACACAGTAAATCAAAGATTTTACCCAAAATCTAGGTTTTAGCATATTATCCCAAAATTCAAAATTTCTATCCACAAATCGTGAAATAAATGATACACAACAATTATTTAGCAAGTTTAATCACTTGCCTCAAGTTCGTAGAGTCTGATTCGTCCTCGAAATCGCGGAATGGTCGAAAATCCCACTTTTCTCTTCTTTCTCTTCTTCTTTTCTTCTTCTCTTCCTTTCTCTCTTTCTTTCTCTTTTTCTCTAAGGAGATTTCTATCTCCCGTAGGCTTTTTAAGCCTTATCTTCAAAATACACAACTTTAAATGATAATACACACTTTAAATGACTCTGTCGCTTTAATTCGAGCCAAACGAACTCTAAATATTTCGGAACCTAAATAATCGCCAAGTACAATCATTTCAACTATCTCGACCCTTTCGAAAACAACCGCACCCTCAAAATCGTCATTTGAATCACTTTCTAACATCTTCAAATTTTGACCTCAATTGCCAATTTAATTATTCTCCAATTAAAATAATATTTATTTCTCCCAAAAATAAATAAATTATTTTCCCAAAAATCTCGGGGTATTACAGAAGTATCACAAGTATTATTGCATCGTAGCCATATAGATATGCATTGGCCTATATTGGTCTGTATCGGTCGTAGCTTAACGGTATGTATAGTTCTTTTGTTCTCATATTTAAAAAAATTTAATGGCTATTAAAATTATTTCATGTATTCTTACTTTCTCTATAGTTATGGGATTATAGTGGGATTCCAGCACGCTTTTTTATCACAAAGCCAAAAGTTCTACTATTAGACGATGTAATCGTGTCGTAAGATTGGCTTTATACTATAGTGTTTAATTACTTATTATAATGCATTCTCTACATACCTATCTATTTATTAGTGTACTTTTTACATTTTGCACGGTATATTACGATACGATACACTAAACATAAGTTTTCGATATACAATACAAAATACAATTTGACAACTATGAAACAAGGTGTATATAACTAGTGATTGAGCAATATAAATTATCCTAACCATTTTTAAAAGTATTTGTAACAAATTTAAATTATGTTCCCAAATCAGATTTAAAAAAACCCAGCACAATTACAACCAGTGCACTAATTCTCTCCCCTGCCTTGAGTACCGTGGTCAGGATATTGCCAATCTTTTTACGATAATATAGTACTCCATATCTCCAATTCAAGTATCTTGTCCTATTTATGTTTTAGTTTTTTACCTGATTTTATTGTGAAAAAAGTCAAATGAGGAGAGAAGAAATCGGATTGTTCAACAAATCTATTATCGTTTCAAATTCTCAGCCAGTAGAGAACTCATGAGTCTTCGTTTCTCGAAACTATCTGAGTTTTTCACCCAACTTGGGGATTTCTTGAAGGTTGAACAATAGGATTTGAAAATTATTATAAATACTTGTAGATAAATGAATTATATGTGTATATGATCTCAGATTGGCAGTGTTCTAAAAATCAGTCTCGACAACCCTAGGCATGAGGCACGAGGCAGTCCCCTCGCCTGGGGCCTATACATCCAAAAAGAGGACAAAGTGAATATATCGCCCTCTCTTTAAAAAAAACGTCAAGCCCTACAAAGAATGTACACAATAATATTGTAGTGTACAAAAATATGTATTTAATTTATCTAAAACAAAGTAGTATTTAATTTATACATGTATATCATATGTGTGGATTATGAAAATGTAATGTAATCTTGTACCATTTTATAAATTGGATACTTAGTGACAGCACATTGAGCCTCGCATCAATTGAGCATGTAGCATGATTTCATATACATGTCATAGGTGAGTGACCTGAAACCTATTTTGTTGTCTTTTAGACTTCATTCTAGAATTTCTATAAAGCTCCCAACCAAGAGCATTGTGACGATCCGGATATGATTATGATAAACCATGTTTAAATCATTATTACCGTATGGGATGCAGTGGCGGACCCATGAATTTATCATGGTGTGGGCGAAACACATACGAAAAAAAAACGCGACGTATAATTAAAATTAACATATATAGATAGTCAAATTGTCTTGCACAATTGCATTACAAAGATCAAATTACATAAGATTTCTACAATAAAACTCTTCGGGCTTCATTTTTTGGAAACGTTGAATGATATCTTCATTGTTAACGTCGGACACTATTTACCTCTCAATGTATGCCACCAAATAGTCATTCATCATCTCATCTCCCATTTTATTGCGCAACGAAGTTTTAATAATTTTCATCGCAGAAGATACTCTCTCTACTATCGCGGTTTAATAGTTTAATAGTTTCACCAAAAAATTTAAGCGTTAATTTAAGCGTTACAAAGTTTAATAGTTTCACCAAAAAAATCAACAACAATAACAATCAGCAATTAATTTCAGCATACTAATTTTAGCAACAATAATAAAAACTAAAAAAATTCAGCAACTAAAAAATTCAGCAATACCTAATTTGTGTCAAAACTTTTGCAGGGGAGAGGAGATGAGGCGCGGGCAGCGGCAGCTCCTGCTGTGCTTGGCTGCTTCTTTGGTAGCAGCAGCACCGTGGGGGGAGAGGAGGAGCGCTGTGCCAGTTTGCAAGGGAGAGGAGGAGAGAAGGGGAGGGAGAGGGAGAGGAGAGTTGTCCTGTCTGAGAGAGAGAATAAAGAGGAGAGGCGGCTGAGTGCTGATGAAAGAGAGAGTGAGAGAATAGATTTAGGTTAGTCTTAAGTTATTTTCTCTTTAGTCTATATATATATTTTCCCCAAAAAATTTATTTGCTGCTAACCCCTTATATTCAAAACTTACACATGGGTCCATAATTTTTTTTCTACTATACCCAGCGGAAAATTCTGGGATTGCTATGGGTGCGGCCGCACTCCTTCGGGATGGGGTGGGTCCGCCCCTGATGGGATGGGGATAATGTGTTATTAGAATATATAATTTTAAGTTATTGTGGTTAGTCTAATCCTACCTTCATAACTTATGAAATATGGAATTAGTCACAAACACAAATTTGTGAAGTCTTCGGTAGAAATGTTCAAGTTCGGGACTAATTTTGGCCACTATAATATGATAATTGACTTGGAGAGAAAACTAGATAATTGTAGATATATGATTAAGTTTGTAACACAACAAACAGTGTATAAACCAAAGGTCCGAGGAAGGAGTTATGCTGAAATTACGAAGAAGGGGTAAAGAACTCATTTAGCTTAAAAGGATATTATGTCTTATATGGCGACACATGTCATATTTGGATTAGACAAAGGGGAGGTGACTTAAGGCGACTTTAGAACCTTGAAATGACCTCCTCCTTCATCCAAAATCAGGCATGAGAGATTTTGTCTTGAGGAGAGAGAATCGGGAAGCTCGGGAAGTAGAAAGTGAGGAGAAAAATTGAGAACAATTCGTAGGAAATTACGAAAAAGTCCCTAAGGTAATTCTATGCATAAATCTTGTTATTATTTTGGTATTATTGATTGAAATAATAGAAATCATTGATTTTTTATTTAAATTTCATGACTTTGTGTATATATATGGATAGATGCAAGTTTAAGCAAAGTTGAACGTGTAAATCATGTATATTGCTTTGATTAGAAACCCCGTGTATTCAAAATCCTATAACTTTCTGTATATTTATTGGAATTGAATAATTACAGTTGGATATGAAAATAGATCATATATGTATAACATATCCAAAAATTATGTGAAAATACCATGAAATGAATATATGGTGATAGTTTGAAGTTCATATATCAAATCTGCCCTAAAGGTGTAAGTATGCACACCAGGTGTTCGATGCTTTGCTTGACATGGAAAATGAACCTTAAAAATTATGAGACTTTAATTTTGTATTTTTCAATATGTTTATGGATGTTGGGTGAAATATCAAAGGAATTTATGACGTAGAAAAATTATGAAAATTCTTCGAAGTTGACTGAACGATAAAAGGGTCAATAGAGAAGATTTAATTTGTAATAAAGAAATGGACACATCTTGCTCTAGGAAACTTGAAATGATGTGTTGTCTTTTATGTTGGGAACCTTATATGATAAGAGTTGGATTACCAATAAGAAATTAAAGAATTTTTGGGCTATGGATTGGATATGTTAAATATTTTAACATGAAATTGAATGAGACTTCATTTATGATAAATGATTAGAATGGGATGCTATGATGCTTATGAATTCGGTTAAGGTTAAGTTCCTTTGGATTGTTAACATCCTTATGATGAAACTAATATTATAAGAATGAATATTTGGAAGATAAGAAGAATGGGTTGAACCAATCCCAGACAAAGGCAAGGGAAAAACACATGGAGTGGCCAGGGTGAGTGTACTCACTGGTAAGATGTATTTATACATGTTTATGAATTGGATATATTGTGTTTACCGAGTTGATTATCAATATGATATGTTATACTTACGATTTGATTACACATATGATATGTGGTACTTACTCAATTGAATATGGATATGATGTGTGTGGTTACTGAATTGAATATAAATATGGTTATTGAGTTGAATATATATATGATATGTGGCACTTATTGAGTTGACTATAGATATGATATGTGATACTCACTGAGTTGGATATGGATATGATATGTGTAGTCACTGAGTTGGATATGGATATGATATGTGTGGTCACTGAGTTGAATATGGATATGGTTATTGAGTTGAATATATATATGATACGGGGCACTTACTGAGTTGACTAAAGATATGATATGTGATACTTACTGAGTTGGATATGGATATGATATGTGTAGTCACTGAGTTGGATATGGATATGATATGTGTAGTCACTAAGCTGGATATGGATATGATGTGTGTGGTTACTGACTTCAATATAAATATGGTTATTGAGTTGAATATATATATGATATGTGGTACTTACTGAGTTGACTATAGATATGATATGTGATACTTACTGAGTTGGATATGGATATGATATGTGTAGTCACTGAGTTGGATATGGATATGATATGTGTGGTCACTGAGTTGAATATGGATATGGTTATTGAGTTGAATATATATATGATACGGGGCACTTACTGAGTTGGCTAAAGATATGATATGTGATACTTACTGAGTTGGATATGGATATGATATGTGTAGTCACTGAGTTGGATATGGATATGATATGTGTAGTCACTGAGCTGGATATGGATATGATGTGTGTGGTTACTGACTTCAATATAAATATGGTTATTGAGTTGAATATATATATGATATGTGGTACTTACTGAGTTGACTATAGATATGATATGTGATACTTACTGAGTTGGATATGGATATGATTTGTGTAGTCACTGAGTTAGATATGGATATGATATGTGTAGTCACTAAGTTGGATATGGATATGATATGTGTAGTCACTGAGTTGAATATGGATATGATGTGTGTGGTTGCTGACTTGAATATGATATGTTATACGTACTAAGTTGAATATACATATGATGTGTGTGAGTTGATTTTGGATATGGTATGTATGTGTTATGAAGAGATATTATGCCTTATTATAGCCAAGAGATGTTATGGATTATTATAGCCAAGAGATGTTATGGATTATTTATAGCCAAGAGATGTTATGGCTTATTATAGCCAAGGGATGTTATGGCTTATTAACAACCAAGAGATGTTATGGCTTATTTATAGCCAAGAGATGTTATTTCTTATTAACAACCAAGAGATGTTGAGATATTTTATATTGTTACATATATTACGACTTATTGCATTTAATTTTATGTTGTTGTATAGTAGTGATGCATTCATTGGGCTGTTTTGCTCACGATTACTATGGTTATGTGTTTCAGGTAACGTGATGTCACTGCCAAATCTAGGAGGTCGGGTTGGGTTATCAAAGGATGCATAAAACTATAATTTTGGTCAAATGAAAAAAGGGTAATTTAATCCTACTTATCCTTTAGGCAAGTTTGAATAAGCATAATCACTTTAAAATATGTGAAAAGTTTTGGCTTTATGGCTTCATGCTGTTAAAGAAAAAGGATACTCATGTTTATGATTTGATTAAGGTAAATATGATTTGAATCACTTTGACTTTCAAACTTAATTATAAGTAACTGGATTGGGGTGTGCCAAGCATAGTTTGCTAGGCTTTACCCGCACATGTACATTTTTGTTAAATCTGTTTTTGTGCTTCGAGTGATTGTATAAAATATCTTTGAAAATATTTAAGTTATCAAATTTGATGGTTTTGTTAAGTAAAAACTTTCACGTGTTGCAAATTGGACCTTGTTGCACAAGTGTGCACACAACACCAATATATAACTGTGTGCACGGTTTTAATGAACACAGGCAGATTGACACGTGGCGCTTTAATGGCCAATGAGATTTGTACTGTGTGCACGGATTGAATCCGATACCGTGCGCATGAAAACCCAGATTTTTATTTAAACTCGTTTTGAGAGGATTTTTCCTATATCAATCACTGCTCATAATTGAGAGAATTGCATTAATCTATACTCGATAGATGACTTGCCAGGATTTTAAACATGAGTGTTTCTTTTAAAACTGCTAAAGCCCATATCAATTTCCAGATCAGAACTCAGATCTAAAGCTAAATCTGAGGAACATTGGGTGATTCATTAAAGGGATTGCTCCATGTGTGATTCTCGGAGGAGAATGGACGTCTTCTCAAGCTTGGTGTAGCTCCTAGCTTGATTTTCATTTAATGGGGGAAAGTTAAGGTGTCTCAAGGCAACTATCTGTACCAGAGATCAGGTGAGAGTTGCACTTTGTAAAATGTGAACTAGAGAGAGCATGCATTCGAGTTTTTTTCCCCTAGCTGGGCTTTTCCTCGTACATCTATTGTTGTGTGATGCTTTTGTGATTTTAATTATTAGTGAAAATTAGATCACACCATTGGATCACAGTTGTAGGTAATTAAACTTTATAAGGGCTTTAATCTAGTTAAATCACTTTAATTAGGCTATATTTCTCTTGTGTGTGTATAAAATTCACAGTTTTTATGAATTATAAACATCATCACACATATTCAACTTCAATTATATCCACTAGAATTTTTTTAGAATATTTTTAAAATTGGGTTGTTAAAATTTTTGAAATTGAGCAAAAAACGGCTTAATTAAAATTGTCCTATTCACCTCCCTCTGCGCCCTATGAGAGTGGTGTTTGCACAAATTTCCACTCACAATTTCAAATTATGCTTTGTACATATAATCAAATCACAAATGATATGTTTTTCATGTTTAATGATATGAGTAAAAGCACATAAACTATACAATTATCCAATCAGAAAAATCATATAGAATCTTGATTAATAATAAGACTAAAATGAGACCCATATCATATACAATCAAACAAGAAGAAATATATAGAGCTGAATAATTAAGTTATCAAAAAAGGGTTGAAACGAAGAAGAAAAATGGAATCTGGGTTAAGAAAATAAAAGAGGTGGTTTGGTGTCACCTCGGCCATTATGGATCAGACCAAGAAAAGAAGAGCTTTCAAAGAAAAATATAATCAAGAAATGTTTGGTTTTAAATAGAGGTGGATGATGTGCGGCCCTTTCGGGTTTGTTAACTCCTCAAATTTCTAAGCAAATAAATTAGGGATTTTACTCACATTTATTAAGTTTCGTGCAAGAGGTAACCGGATAGAAATTTGATGTATCTAAGACATCAAATTTTTTGATGTCTTGAATTTTGATTGGTTAATCATTTTTATAAATGATGTGAGTTTTCACCAAGAGTATTGATTAATCACAATCCAAGACATCAAAAAGTTTGATGTCTCGAAGACATCAAACCTTTTTTCAGGGAAAATGCTAGGGAGACCCGGTTTATGAACACATTTTGTGGACACACTGTATTAAAAGCTTATACCTTATTGTTGTGGGCCCCGTCAGGGTATAAAAATCTGCATTAAAAATTTATACTTATTTTCGTCTTACGCATGTGTCCATGAAATGTGTCTACGAATCGGGTCTCCTTATCATCACTCTTTTTCCAGAGGTACGCCATTTTTTTCTTTAGCACCACCGTGCAAAAAAATGGGTAACGAATTCATGGCCTCTTTAATTCTTTATTTTGAAAACTCGATTTAAACGATATTTTTAAATATAATTTTAAAATTCAAATTTTTGTATTTATAAATATCGATGCGCATATAGTAAACTTGTTTTTAAATATTTAACAAAATTGGTAAACATGTATATTTATATTATATATATATGTATAAACACATACATAAAACTTTCATACATACCATACATCATAAATTATATACATGTACATTTAATGTCATATATTTTATGCAAATTTAATAAGGTATATTGAGGAGTTTAACTATATATATATAGTTATAGATGTAACTATATATATAGATAACTTATATTATATATAATTATATAACATAGTTATATATATATATACAGAGGGAGAGAGAGAGAGAGAGATAGTCAGGCTCTTCAATATACCTCATAGCAACACACTCTTTTTTTAAAATAGTAAAAAAAATAATTTTGAGATGATATTTTATATATGGGTCATGATACTTCAATGTGGCCCAATAAAAAAAATCAATTGAAAATAATGGATTTTGTTATTTTTAAAAAATAGGTAAAAAAACTATCAGTTTTTACCCTTTAAAACTGTCAGTTTTTTTACATATTTTTTAAAAATATCAAAACACATTATTTTGATCTGAATATTTTTAGGGGGGCACATTGAAATATTATGAACCCATATAAAAAATATTAACTCTAAATTATTTTTTTTACTATTTAAAAAAAATAGGTATGTTCGTAGGTATTTTTAATGAGGTATGTTGGAGAGCCTCTCTCTCTCTTATATATATATACTAGGGTGTACTCGTGCCGATGGCATGACGATAAATTTATTCCCGTCATATTTTATACCCGTGTCCTGATAAATTTATTATCCTGATACTTTGTTCCCGTGATAAATTTATTCTCATGATATTTTGTACCTATGTCCACGAACTTGTCCAACAGTTATTTTTTTTATATGTTTCGTCCCATCCATTTCTTATAAGTCAGCTTGTACAGATTTTAGTGCAGAGTATTTTAATTGGTCAATTCCAACCCCCCAAAATTTCCACTGTAAAATTTAAAAATTTCACTTAACATCAATTCCTTCAATTCTTTGCTAGACTATTGTCCCATCCGTAATTTATTATTACTCAAATTTATTGATTTAAACTCTTATAATTACGAAGTTATTATTGATTTAATATTTCTATAATTTAGTTGTTTTAACTTTTAAATACACAACATGAAAAATGACAAATTGATCCAAATTGACACAAACCATTTGCTGCTAATTCACAATTTTTCAAGAAACGCCTTATACCCGTAAAAAAGAAATCAAATTCATGTAAGTTACTTCAAAGTACCATCTACTAAAAATCAATTACTTTTTGAATGTAAGCATGCATAGATTCAATATAATTATGCATGTCCTTTCAATTTGGGCTATGGCAAAAAAATCGTGGCATCCTAAGGCTAGAAATTTTCTAACCCAAAGTCTAAGGCTGACCTAACAGATCAGATCGGTATAGCTAAGCAAGTGATAATCACATTAATCCTATGGCTTCTAATCAGCCAAAGGTCATGACCCTACAATTGCTATACCTTTTAATAACGGGTCAAACCGATTAAAGCTTATGGCTTAAAAAATTGTTCCTATCGAAACCCCCATTAACCAACATGTAACGAACGTACTTTTGGTTCTAAATAGATCAATGCTAGAGCTTAGTATTAAATGTCAATCACATTCAATGCCCTTAATTGATGAATGACGAAATCTACAGGTAAAGTCAATCAGATGATCCAAGATACTAAAGGCTTTAATCTAAACCGTCAAATCCTATTAGTTTAAAGCTAAAGGGTATTGAATGATCAAGTAAATAGAGGAATCCATAGGTGGTTTACTAAATAAGTCTACTTATGTCAGACTACCATAATAAATGTGCTGGGAATGAGAGATGGGTTACAAAGAGTGTAAAAAATAATAAATGTTTTGATATAAATAGGGGTGTTTTTGGAAAAATGAGCAACAAAAATCATATCAAACCATCCGATGCTTTCGAGTGTTAATATGGGTAAAAGTGCAATGAACAATCTTTCAATACAAATCATATCAAATCTTTTGTCAGAAGATTTTGGTCACTAAGGTATGAAATATATTTCATCTATTTAAAATCTAAATCAATCTATTCTCAAGAATTTATCTAGAATGGCTACATATTCTTCATTTTTATACATTAGTATTCACTTAAAACACACACAAAAAAAATCAATTACCATAGAAAAATGCATTTTCTCATTAAGTTTCGAAGGCAATATGCCATTCCTTATATATAAATATAAAACAAAGTTTTAAAGGTAATGTTATCATAAATATTATTAATTTTTTCAAACGTAAATGATAGATTGTTTTCTTCAACCACCTCATTCCATAAAATTAACACAAATTCCATATAACCATGCATACACCACAATGATTTTCATCATATATTCCCGTACCTCTCTCTCTTTCATCACCAATCATAAACAATCTAAATACAAAATTAACTGCTCAAATATGATTCACGTTAAAAAATTCAATCATCACTATAACATTAAAAAGAACAGAAAAATGCAAAAACTAAAATAAAATAAATAAATAAATAAATAAACGAACCCTTCAAAATAAGAAATAAATTTTACAGTGAAAATGTTTGACTTATTATGAATTGTCATTTCCTCAAGTCTTAACCTGAAAAAATAAAGGAAGAATAAATATTATTACATGATTAAGCATAACTAATACATTTAATTTTACTAAGAAATCTCTAAATTGACAACAGATATGGACAAACATAAAGTAATATTTAGCATTTCAAATAGGAAAAATAGACAGAATGCTAAAAATATTACTTACATTTAGCGACAGTCCAATCTTAAGGATCGGAGGACCGATATGAAAACACGAATTCAACCCAATTTTCAAGATATCATTTACACACTACAATGGGAAACCTTGCAGTACCTACACACACTCACATGTACGTAATCCACACGAATCACAAAAAATAAAAAATAAAAGTTAATCTACAAAAAACATTAAAGAAAGAAAATGAAAAGTAGAATAAATGTCACCTGATAACATGAAAAGAAAAATGAAAATCTAAAAATCAAATTAAAAGGCAGAGGCTCGAAATCAGAAACCTAGCATGGCACAGGTGTCTAAAACTACCTGCAAAACACATAGAAAGAAATCAGAAGCAACTTGCAAAACAAACATATAGAGAGAAGGAGACAAAGTTAGTACCAGAAAATTAAAACAAACACAAATCAAAATATAAAAAGAACCCATAAAATAAACAGTTAAACCATAATTGATACAAATATGAAAATATCCTAAAAAGCAATGCTGAATAAAAACCTTAAATTAGTACCCAATACCCTAAAATTTGAACAAAGATAAAATTTGTAAACAAAGCCATTGTAAAATCTGATAAATCAACACTAAAAGCAAAAACCTTAAAACCATTTTTGAGAGAGAGAGAGAGAGATACCTGATCGGATATTAGAGAATATATTTTGAATCTTTCAACATCCCTGGAACTTCTCCTCTTACTTTTTCAAAAAACCTCGCGCATACCACTTCTGGATTATAATCCTCCATCTGAAATTCACTAATTTAGTCCCTCTATGGAGAAATACTGCATAGAAAATTAAAAAGTAGATCAAATGTCAAAATTTTGGAATCTGCATTCACAAAACAAAATAAATAAATAAAAACATTTGAAAAATCATTCAACAACACAACGTTGTAAAATCTCTAGCAATAGTGTTATATACAAATATACCCATCATCGATTGCATAACGTCTAAAGCAAGAAGATATATTACTGTTCACAAAAAAATTAGAAATATTATTTACAAAAACAGAATCACAAAAAGGAAATTAAATCAAACAACCTACTTTTTTGGAGCTTGCTCAGTTGATTACGGTGTAAATGTGAACTCAAATAAAGAGGATCATTTGTTTACACAGATCACAGACAAAACATATGAGTGACGCCACTCACTTGCTCAAATGATTTCAAACTACTCTCCTCATCTCTCTCGTCCTCCTCTGCTTTCCCATTCCATCCCTCCCATCCCGTCACTCCTCCGTTTACGATCTCAGTCACTGCAATAACCGTAAAACTTGACCGTGAGGACCCCGCCATCAATGAACGTTGTGTACACAGAGGTAAAATGGATTTCAAAAAACTTTCCCTAAAAAATGGATTTGAAAAAACTTTCCCTAAAAAAAATCAGATCTGCATGATTCCTAAATATATATCAAATTCAAAAAAAAACTTAATCAAATGGCAAAGCCCAAAAGGAGAGGACATGGGCATCAAAGATTTCTAAGGTTGTCCCAAAATCATGTCTCTCTCTACTGCAACTAAGAAAACATGAAGAACTGAAATATATTATTAGAGTGGGAAAAAATACCTTAGTAAAGATATGTTTTGTCTGTGATAGTGGGGCTTCATCTCAGGAAAGAGAGAGGCGCTGGGTTTTGTCTGTGATAGTACCATCCGGTTGAATACCCGATTTTAAGATGGATGGTGGAAGGATCATTTTGAATCCACAACCCCGTTCAATCCAAGGCACATGTTCAATCCCACCCACCCACTATTTAATTAAACCTGATGATACTCATGTTCAATCTGCCCTTTGCACGATATGGTGAGAGAGAGAAAGACCACGTTTATTTCTTGAACACACCAAAATGAGATAGAGGGAGAAATGCACGCATATCACACTTTACAGTGATTGAAGTCTTTACAGTGAGAGAGAGAACCATCAAAAAAGCCATCGGAACCAAAAGATTGAAGTCTTTACAGTGAGAGAGGGAGAGAGAGAGGGGGGGGGGGGCTCTGGGCTTGGGGAGCTGTTGCCGAGAGAGAGGGGCGCTGGGTTTGAGGACTGGTGAGGGGAGTGGGTGAAGAAAGTAGTTGTGAGTACCAAAGTTTACACGGATCAACCCTTGGTAGATTGTAGGCCATTGGATTCAAACCCCTCCAATTTAATCTGAACCATCACTTGATAAAGACCAAATAGTTAGATACAAAACCTATTTATATAGGTTTTGTATACACCCTCCTCCTTTATTATATATATATATATAAAATTCACAATAAAATTATATACATACATGAATTGATAATATTTTTTAATACATATCTATGTATTATATGTATATTTTATATTATTCCATACATTAATCATACATGTATAAAACTATATATAAATATCATGTATCTGTTGATAATATTATTTAACATATGGATCTTAGTATATTATATAATTTAATAATATAAATATACGTAAATTTGTGTACATGTACATATATATTTTTTATTTATAAGAATTATACACGTATAAATGTATTATGTATGTATATTATATATTAAGGTATAAATGTATTAAAATATTAAAAATGAATAATTCTGAGTTGAAAAATAAGAACCAAGAGTTATAAAACACCTTTTTTGATGTTTTATGAAAAACTTGATTATAACACATAATTATTATAATTCAGTGTTTAAAAACAGGTTTTCAAATGTAAATTTTTATCATAATTGTATTTAAACATAGAAAACAAAACTATAATTGCATAACTAATAGACCCTTAGGCACTTAAAAAAAATATCATTCCCAGTTGATTTGGTGTTACAAAATCGAAAACAATGATGTTTTTCGATATTATAACATCGAATGGAGAGGACTAATTTGAAAACTTTGGTTTGGTATCCTAACATCGAAAGTGGAGATCGATTTCATCACCACAATACCGATTCGACATTGTGGTATCGATATAACATCTATTACTCGACATTGTGGTGTCATGATTCCACATACAAAACCAACTGCTTTAACATGTCATTTTTTGAGATGGTTGGCGTCACGTCGATTGATCGAACATTCTATATTGTCTTTTTTTTTTCTTGTCATTGGAGAAGGGTTATCGGTTTTCTTGGGCGTTAATATGCTTGATGATGTTTTACGAACATTTGAATATGCTGCAAGTGATGATTATCAATCGACAAAAATATGCACAAATGTTATTCGTAACGTATTTCCCTGAGCTCACATTATGCTTTCCCTATTCCACGTCAATAAAATTTTTGGAAGTGGATTGTAAATTATTCGGTATGTCGAAGGATGATTTGAATGCCTTCATGTAAGAATGGTCAAGTGTAGTAGAGCAGGAGGTCCATATTGAATTTATAGATGTGTGGTCCCGATTCGAATTGAACCATGCGACATTCCTTCAAGCGGTTGAATACATTGAGAAGATGTGGTTGCCGGTGCGTGAGGAGTTTGCATTACCGTGGAAAAACATGACTAATCACCATGGTAATCGTTCGCTGAATAGGATCGGGGGTGAACATGCTCAACTAAAAAGGCTACTCGATCATCAAATATTTCCTTTGTAGAGATGTGGAAAGAAGTTCATGTTATGTTGATTGTTCGAGTCAACGAGATAAAGGCGTACTTTGAGAGATCGTACAGTCGCACCTAGTATACTCACAAACTTCCTCAATTTCAAAATTTATGGTGGCATGTTTCATAACCCCTCGTAATTTTGAGTATTTACAAATTAGCATTTAAATTACACGTGTGCATGCAATATAAATAAATTGAGAAATAATGAAAATTTAAATAATATTAATTAGCGAGAAATGAATTAATATTTATGTGATTATTTATTTTTTAATGTGATAAAATAAATAAAATAATGTCAAACAGTATTATGTCGTAAGTGGGTAAAAGCAACAGAATTTGACTTTATCTCAACCGGGACACATGTGTGGGTTATATAAGTTGAGATGGGGAATTTATAATTGGTGACTCAGATGATGATTTCAAGTGCATGCTTGATCCGAAATGGGTCAAAATAGTCAAAGTTAAGTACTCAGATGTAGTAATTATGTTATGGGGGCGTTTTAGACTAGTCGGGACCCGTATAGGGGTACATGGGTCATTATACATTAGAATTTTAACCTAATTTCGGTATTAGGCTAATAAAATGAAAGGGTGGGTGATATTGGACAACCACCTTGTTATTCAAACAAATTAAGAGAGAAAGAAGAGAGAAAATAGAATGGAAATCAAAGGAACTCAAGAGGAGGCTAATTAAGAGGAGTTTTTTTTTTTTTTTTGGGAGGGGGGGGGGGGGGGGGGGGACTTTCCTAGGCTTAATTCATCATACTAGAAGGATTCATAACCTTCTATTAAATTAAGGCAAGTGATTATCTTGATTAATTATATATGTAGAAAATTCAATTCATATTATAATTCGTAAAATTGAAATTGATTTTTGGGTTGGAATTCATATGTCAAAGGGGTTTTTGAGAAAAGAATCTCATATATTATAATTGGTGATAATTCCACACGAAATTAGTAAATTGAATCCCGCATGATAATTAGGTACTTTATAAAGAAATCTAAGGTTGATCAAAATATAATTGTGTTCTTGAATTGAAAATTTGAAATTGTGTTATGTTAATCATTTAAAATTGAAGTGTAAAATAATTTTGGATAATTGATGATTAAATCATATGATTTAGAATATTTTTGGGTGTTGATAATCCATAAGAATATTCCCTCATGAATTATATTAATAGAATAGTATAGATGGCGATCAGGGTGATGATTGGGGTTGAATTGGATTGTGTAAATGGGAAAATTTCGTAACATATAAAACTGTGTCGTTTGGACCAAATAGCAAGCACGAGCCGGTTAGGTTGCCCTGTGTTGCCCAGTTTGATTATTTTTATGGGTTTTACTGATAGCATAATTTCGGGTTGGTTTGGGGTGTCCGTAAGGGATATTAGGACTTCTGTAATTGAAATATTATAAATTACCTTGGATGAAGATACTTTCGTGTTGGTTAGGGATGGTTGGGATAAATTTGGGGTGAACCTTTGGGTCTTTAGGGTGAATAATACTCAGGAAATAAAACAATTAATTTGGATGAAAATTCTATTAGATTGGGATATGGGCTAGTTGAGAACACACTATATAATTAACTTACTTGAGTCTACATTATATAGGAGTTCCAACTAGTTTGGATATTAAGACAAAGTAGGATTAATTTTATGAGTTGCTTCATATCCAAAGGTTCAAGAATAAGGAAGAGGAAGAAGCAATCAAATCCAAGCAATCGTTATAGGGAAGTTATTTCTAACCTTAAAACCACTAATAGGACACTCTCACTGCATTAGATATATATCTCTTATTTTCATTAATGGTTTTACAACACTTTAAGACTTTTCAAAATCAAATTAATTCAGTTCAAAACATTTTATACAATTTTAAAATAATATTTGAATTAATTAAAACTTGATTTTAAAGGTGTTGTGATTGAAATTTGGATTTCAGAAAATAACTTTGTTCGCTGAAAGTTAGAATATAAAAGTGCAATAGACTATAAGGTGTCTTTGTAATTATTTTATAACACGCGTTTTACTTTCATCTTGTCCATACACGTGTTGGTAGCTAGACGGGTAGATTTTTGTTTTCTCACAGACTTAACTTCGTTCACCAATCTCAACCCTTGGATTAGTTTTATCAACGACCTACATGTGTTGTGTTATAATCCCAGTGCTTAACTCTCATCCAATGAGATTCGTTCATTTCACCGCTTGGTTATTAACCCTTAGATCATTAGTCAAACCGTGTGACTAAATCTCAGGCCTTTATTACAATCAAAGTTCCATATCCATCCTTCACCTACTACAAAACCGAACTTACCCTCAGCAGTTTGAGACTTTTGTTCAAATCGTACCAGAGAGAAAATAAGAGAGAGAAGAGAGAGAAAGGGAAGAAATTTAACAGAAAAATAGAGAGAAAAGGAAGAAGATAAATCCATCTTTGTCCTTCATCACCTCTGAGTGAATCCCTTCAACCCAAACAGTTTTGAACTTCAAACACCTTTACCAAAAACCAAAAACCACCAGATATAGAACCAATCTAGGGTTTCTGTGTGTTTGCAAGTTAGGTTGACGTCTGTTAGAAGACCTCTTTCATTTTAAGTCTTTCTCAAAACACCTCTCTGAGAAAATAGCAAGTTTCATATATTTAACCTTGAGATTTTCTAAAGAGAACATCACACGCCTATTTTTTCAGTTCTCTTTTTGGATCTCTGTCTTCAGATCTATTTGATTCTAAAGTTTTTGAAAAATAAACTTCTAGGGTTTCAAGAAATACCCGATCCTTAAGGGCGTTTGTGTTTCTTGATTTTTATTTCACATTTTGTGAAATAAACATGTTCAAAAATAAAAAGAGACACATAGGACCTTGGTAATTTTTGAAAGAAAGGTTGTTCTTTTAGCTCTGATCTTAAGTTAGAAGTTTCTTTTACAAAATCGTTTGAATCAATTTCTTTATGTTATTTCTTATTCTATTTTTACGATATAGACTTCTAGTCTAGTTTGGATCTCAATTGGTGGTTTACAATTTCGAAAATATTTTTAAAATACTGAAATTGTATAAAACCTTGGTCGTCTTCTGAGCAAGGTAACCTTGAGATATGTGGATTAATAGAAAGATCAATAAGTCTTGATTTGTAAAATAAAGGCTTGGAAATATCCTATTTATTTTAGAACTGTTTGTAATTTGATAAAAACGTCTGTATAAATAATTCTGAGAGGGTGAGGTGCATATCTGCATATAGTGCCCATCACAAACACTTCTCACACAAACACTTAAACACAGTGGTTTGTTTGAGACTTAAAAGTTGAAAGAGTTGCTGGAGTCAGAATTCAAAGACAAGGAGGACAAAGAAAAGAAAAAGGAGCAACAAAGAAGAGATCAGTTCTAGTCAGAAATCTTTGGAGTAGAGTAGCTCAAGTATGTATAATTCTAAACTTAGATTTAGAATCCTTGTGTGTTTGCTTAAGTGCTGTAACTTGATTCTTTGTTCTAGTAAATTTTTGTTTTGTGCCGTAAAGAGCACCATGGATATTTCCCTTGATTAAGGGTTTTGCCACGTTAAAAATTTCTGTGTCTATTCCTTTGAATATTTTTAACTGATTGTTATGATTAGGACTTCATGGTAACTTTAGTAGATGTTTCTTAAAATTTAAAAGAAAGGTAACTAACTATCGGATCTAAACTATAAATTCTGAAAGTTTGTACAACACATCTTGTATTTTTCGAAAAGAGTTTTGCCCAAAAAATTTATTCGGAGTTTACACAATTTATGACAAGTTTTTATTAACCTTGTAAACAAGCTTTTAGCATTAAATCTTTTCTTCAACTGGTATCAGAGAAGGAACACCTTTTGTGATCTTGAAACTTGAGAAGTTATTTTCGAAACTTCTTTCGGAAAATTTCTGAATATGGAAGAAAGATTTGAGAAGTTAGGTAACCGATCCAGACCACCACTTTTTGATGGAAATAACTTTTCATACTCCAAAGTACGAATGACTGCTTTCATTCAAGGAACCCTTGGTGATGAAGTCTGGAAAATGATTGAAACAGGGTTTGAACATCCTACTAAACCTACTTCTGCAACTGATCCAACAAGAATTAAGAAACTTCTCAGTGAATTTACTAAGAAAGAGAAAAAAGCATCTCTAGATAATAACAAAGGAAAGAATGTCATTTTTATTTCCATTAACGAACATGAATTCAAAGAATATCCATATGTCTACTTCAAAAGAGGCATGGGACATGTTAGTCATTGCTCATCAGGGTGATGAACGTGTCAAAGATGGAAAAACTCAAATGCTCATCCAGTAATATAACACCCTAATTATGAATGACAATGAATCCTTTGGCGACTTCTACATAAGGTTAACTGATATCTTTATAAAACTTCATGCCAATGGTATAATCTACAGCAGAAAGGAAATTGTTCAAAAGATTCTTAGGTCATTGCCATCTAAATTTGACAATAAGAGATATGCTATTGAAGAAATGAACGACCCTAATATGACTCCTGAATTACTTAGCAGTAAACCGAGGACTGTAGAATTGGAACTAGACTTCAAAAATCAATTGACCAGACAGACTAATAAAGCCGCCAGTTCAAATGTTGTGTTTTATTCTAAACTACCAGTGCGTAAATTGAACACTCTAGATTTTGACACTAACTATCTTGAAAACTGTGATTTGAAAACCTTGACAATGAAATAGCTCTTATGAGCAAGAATTTTAAAAAGATTTTGAAATTAGAAATGTTGTAGCATCTAAATAAGGCAAATCAAATTATCAAGGTAATCAATTTCGCAGACCTCATGACAGAGACAATACTAAACACACTTATGATAACATGAAGAATTATAACCCTAACATACCTAACTTGACATAAAAAATATTAAATGTCACCATTGTGGTAAACTAGGTCACTATGCTAGTAAATGTCCAACTAGTCTTAATAGCAATAACAAGGCCAATATATGTAAGACATGGGAAGCCTCTAGTGATTATGATGAGAATGAAATAGAGTCAACCCAGATAAATGAGTATTGCATGTCTTTCTTTGCTAAGATAATATATATTGATAATGCATGTTTGCCTGCTCATGAACCTGCTATGCCTGTTGATGTTGTTAATGATATTGTTGATAATTTTATTCCTATTACTGCTGAAAGACCCTGTGTGAGTCAAAGTGATAATGTTGATGGCGAATTGAACGTGTGTGTGAGTAAAGAACCTATCAAAAACGTAGGGGACACTTCACACGATGCACTTAGCGAGTCTGATGATGATCTGCCTGATTTACACGAGTTATGAACGAAAATGGTTAAGAAGAGTGCTCGCCTAGAAAAAATGATAAAAACCCTAAGTAAGCGTATCGATTTGCTTAACCAGACCATTAGGAGGAACACTGAAGATTATACTGCCTAATGTGTTGCTCACGAGACTGAGATTGAAGACTATGCCTTGAATATAAAAGATTTGATTCAAAAGAACCATGAATTTGAACATAAATACAAGGCAACCCTTGTTGAACTAGAAGAGTAAAAGAAAATGGTTTAAAATGTGTTTAAAAAATGACAACACTTTGAAACACAAACTAAGTCTTATGAAAAAAATTGTTACTGGAAGCAAATTTGACTTTGAAGATAAGTCTAGCCTAGGCTTTGGAGAAATAGTGCACACAAGTAAGACCGAAGTTTCTCCTGAAAATGTTACTTTTATAAAACAAGGCCAAACTTGTCAAAATATTCAAAAAGGCAAATCTAGTCTCAATGTCTCTCAAGCAACACGTAATCAGTATAATCAACAGATTAATCCAAAAAGTCAAACCAATATGTTTGTCCTTCTGCCAGAAACCGAAATCCAATGACGACTGGACTACTGTACCCAATAGATCCAAGCCAATTTTCAAAGACTTCAACAATAAAGTCAAGTCCTATGCTCATCAGTACTGTTCCTACTGCGATATTTTTGGCCATACTCTTGATGAATGTTTCTAGAAAAGGTTATACACCCGACCTACCTAAACTTTAACTATTACAGGAAATTAAGAAAAACTTATGTACTCCCTAGACAGGCCACAAATAACTCTAACTCTAAAAAGAAAAAGGGAGGGTCCAAGACTAAGAAAAAATCATTCAGAAAGACCACTCAAACCTTTTCTAAATCAAAAGGCAACAAAACTTTTAAAACTAGGCCTATTTGGAATAGAAAAGATGATTTATTACCCCAGCTCAAGTGCAACATTGTCATTTCTTCTTTAAAGGCACAAAGCACTTAAACTGGATGTTACTTAGACTCCGCATGTTCTAAACATATGACCAGGGATGAAACCAAATTGAAAAACAAGACAGACTTCCTTGGAGGTAGTGTCATGTTTAGAGATGGTGTTTCATCTCAGATCATAGGTAAGGGAACATTGAGTGAGCATGGGCTTCTTAAATTAAATGATGTTCTCTTAGTTAAAGGCCTTAAATTTAATCTCTTAAGTATATCACAATTTTGTAACTACAATCACTCAATTAACTTTTCAATAAATCATTGCAAAATTATGGATGAAAAAGGTAATTGTATTTTAATAGCAAACAAAACCCTGGAGAACTGTTACACAGTAATTCCCAATTCTAAATCTTGCTATGTTGCCAGATTAGAGGATTCTGATCTATGGCACAATAGATTGGGACACACAAATTATGATAATATTAAAAGATTAATTTCCCAAGAGATAGTTAGAGGTTTACCTAAAATTAAGAACTCTTTTAATCCTATATGTGGACCTTGTCAGGAAGGAAAAATAAGTAAAGCCCCTCACAAGAAAGTTAAAGATCTCCTGACCACTAGGCCACTAGAACTTATCCACATGGACCTCATGGGTCCCTCAACAACTGTTAATTTCTGTGGAAACTATTACATCCTAGTTATAGTGGACGACTATACGAGATATACATGGGTAGCTTTTATGAAACAAAAATCAGATACCTTAAATGAATTCTTAATAATACTCTTGAAAATTGAGAATGAGAAGGATACCCAGGTGTGTCGAATTAGGAGTGATAGATGTGGAGAGTTCAAGAACTCTGGTATTTATGAGTATTGTGTAGCTAATGGCTAAAAACATGAGTTTAGCGCTCCCAAAACCCAACAGCAAAATGGTATAGCTAAACGTAAGAATAAGACTTTACAAGAAATGGCTAGGGTTATGTTACATACTAAGAATATCCCTAGATATTTTTGGGTAGAAGCTGTCCAAACCGCATGTAACATTATTAATCGTATTTACCTTAGGAAAAATTCCAAAGAAACCTATTATGAGTTATGGTTCCACAAAAAGCCAAACTTAAAATATTTTAAAACCTTCGGGAGTATTTTCTACATCTGCAAAGATAGAGAGCAACTTTAAACATTTGATACCCGAGGAGAAAAGGGAATTTTTCTTAGTTATTTCCAAAATAGTAGGGCTTTACGTGTTTTTAACTATCGAACCAAAACTATTATGGAATCAATTAATGTAATTGTAGATGACACGAGTGTAAGGATACGTGATAGTCAACCAGTATCATTTGATGAGGACAAACCTAATCTATCCACTAATCCTCAAAATGATACTGATTCACTGCCACCTGAGAGTCCTTCAGTACCCACTTGGGTTTCTGAAGATCACCCCATTGAAATCATGGTCGGTAATCCTTCGAAACCAGTTCGAACTAGATCCCAACTTCGACAAGTGGCACAATTTTCTTATTTTATTTCTCTTCCGGAACCTTAAAATGTTAATGATGCCCTTTCTGTCTCATTTTGGATAAATGCTATGCAAGAAGATCTAGACCCATTTCAGAGTCACTATGTGTGGAATCTTGTTCCTAGACCAGAAGATTCGAAGGTTATTGGCACAAAATGGATTTTGAAAAACAAAACAAATGAAAATGGGGAGGTCATTAGAAATAAAGCTAGGTTGGTCGCCCAGGGATACTCCCAGATTGAGGGAATTGATTTCGACGAAACCTTTGCACCTGTTACTCGTCTAGAATCAGTTCGTCTCCTTCTTGCCATCTCTTGTCATATGCAATTTAAATTATTTCAAATGGATGTTAAATCCTCTTTTTCAAATGGAATCTTATCCGAAGAAGTATACGTAGAACAACCCAAAGGATTTGTTGATCTTGTACACCCATACTACGTCTTTAGGCTTAATAAAGCCTTATATATATTGAAACAAGCTCCTAGAGCTTGGTATGAGCGGCTGCTTACTTTTCTAGTGTCTCACAAATTTTTTCATCGCAAAAACGATCAAACGTTGTTTGTTAGAAAGGAAAATGAACATGTCTTAATCGCACAAGTCTATGTGGACGACATTATTTTCGATTCCACCTGTCCTAAACAAGTCGAGAATTTTTTTGATATCATGAATACCGAATTTCAAATGTCTCAAATAGGTGAACTATAATATTTTTTGGGTTTACAAGTAAACAAATGCAGTGATTGACTTTTTATTTCTCAATCCAAGTATGTTGCAGATTTAGTTAAAAATTCGGCTTAGAAAATGCTAAACCTTTTAGAACCCCCGTGAGTACTTCAACTAAACTTTCTAAGGATGATAATGGGAATAGTGTTGATCCCACTCTATATAGAAGTATGATAGGGAGTTTGTTGTATCTTATCGCGTCTCGACTCGACATATCCTTCGTTGTCTGTATCTGTGTTAGATATCAAAGTAACCCTAAAGAATCTCACTTATTAAGTGTGAAAAGAATTATTAAATATATTAAGGGTACTCTAAATTTGGTATTTGTTACACAAACGATACAACTAGTTCTATTGTAGGATACACCGATGCGGATTGGGCCAGTTGTTCTGATGATAGTAAAAGTACTTCTGGTGCTTGCTAATACGTAGGTAATAATCTCATTGGTTAGTCGTGTAAGAAACATAATTGTATCTCCTTCTCTAGCACCGAATCTGAATATATAGCATCTTGTAGTTGTTGTTCACAATTATTATGGATTAGACAGATGCTTGGAGATTATGGTATCACCGAAAATTAGTTAACCATGTTTTGTGATAACCAGAGTGCTGTTAATATTTCCAAAAATTCTGTAATGCACTCCCAAACTAAGCACATTAAGATTAGACATCATTTTATCCGTGACCTTATCGAATCCAAAGATCTCATCGTTGAATATCTAAACACTGAGAAGTATCTCGCAGATCTCTTTACCAAACCATTAGACAACATACATTTTGAGTATTTACGAACACCTATAGGAATGATAACTCTGAATTAATTTTTATCACATTTATCATAACATCAGTAGTATCTTTCTTATAATTGGTTTATGAAGTTTTAGGGCATAGTTGTTTGATACATGACTTAAGATACCTCTTAACACTGTTTTATGTAGGAGACCCTCGATTCTGCCATGTTCATGATATATTATGTGATTGCCTCTGTTTTTTTGTGTGATCTATACCCCTTATAAATTTGAGAAAAATTAGGGGAAAAGAGCTTAAGTATACCTAAGCGATTTTTCTATCTATTCCTGATTCTAACTCAACTAATATGCCATTCAATGTTTATTTTGTCTTAGGCATCTCAGACCCGTTGTATAGCTTTTTACGCTTTTGTAAGGTATTGGTCTGTATATAGTTGAGTAATGTATTTTTTTACCTTATTTTTTATTCTAGGACGGGAATGGGTAGTTGGAACCTTTGTATAGGACAACTAGGATTTTTCAATGGTCACCCACGAGTTCAGAATACTCAAGGGAATTTTATCTTTAATATCCAAAGGGGGAGATTGAGAACACACTGTATAATTGACTTACTTGAGTATACATTATATAGGAGTTCCAACTAGTTTGGATATTAAGACAAAGTAGGATTAGTTTTACGAGTTGCTCCATATCCAAAGGTTCAAGAAGAAGGAAGAGGAATAAGCAATCAAATCCAAGCAATCCTTATAAGGAAGTTATTTCTAACCTTAAAACCACTAATAGGACACTCTCACTGCATCATATATATATATCCTATTTTCATTAATGGTTTTACAACACTTTAAGACTTTTCAAAATCAAATCAATTCAGTTCAAAACATTTTATATAATTTTTGAATTAATTAAAACATGATTTTAAAAGTGTTGTGGTTGAAATTTGGATTTCATAAAATAACTTTCTTCGGTGAAAGTTAACCTCGGTAGAATACAAAAGAGCTAGAGACTATAAGGTGTCTTTGTAATTATTTTATAACACGCATTTTACTTTCATCTTGTCCATATACGTGTTGGTAGCTAGACGGTAGATTTGTGTTTTCTCACAGACTTAACTTCGTTCACCAATATCAACCCTTGGATTAGTTTTATTAACTACCTATATGTGTTGTGTTATAATCCCAGTGCTTAACTCTCATACAATGAGATTCGTTCATTTCACTGCTTGGTTATGAACCCTTCGATCATTAGTCATACTGTGTGACTAAATCTCAGCCCTTGATTTCAATCGAAGTTCCAGATCCTTCCTTCACCTACTATAAAACCGGACTTACCCTCAGCATTTTGAGACTTTTGTTCAAATCGTCCCAGAGAGAAAATAAAAGAAACAAGAGAGAGAAGAGAGATAAAGGGAAGAAATTTGAGGGAAAAAATAAAGAGAAAAGGAAGAAGAGAAATCCATCTTCGTCCCTCATCACCTCTGAGTGAATCCCTTCAACCCAAACAGTTTTAAACTTCAAATACCTTTACCAGAAACCAAAAACCACTAGAGATAGAACCAATCTAGGGTATCTGTACGTTTGGTAGTTGGGTTGACATCTATTAGAAGACCTCTTTCATTTTAAGTCTTTCTCAAAATACCTCTCTGAGAAAATAGCAAGTTTCATATATTGAAACTTGAGATTTTCTAAAGAGAACATCACGCGCCTAATTTTTTCAGTTCTCTTTTTGGATCTTTGTCTTCAGATCCATTTGATTCCAAAGTTTTTGAAAAATAAACTTCTAGGGTTTCAATAAAAACCAGATCTTTAAGAGCGTTTGTGTTTCTTTATTTTTATTTCACATTTTGTGAAATAAACGTGTTCAAAAATAAAAAGAGACACCTAGGACCTTGGCTATTTTTGAAAGAATGGTTGTTCTTCTAGATCTGATCTTGAGTTAAAAGTTTCTTTTACAAAATCGTTTGAATCAATTTCTACATGTTATTTATGATTCTATTTTTAGGATATAGTCTTCTAGTCTGGTTTGGATCTCAATTGGTGGTTTACAATTTCGAAAATATTTTCAAAATACTGAAATTGTATAAGACCTTAACCATCTTCTGAGCAAGGTAACCTTGAGATCTGTGGATTAATATAAAGATCAATAAGTCTTGATTTGTAAAATACAAACATGGAAATATCCTATTCATTTTAGAACTGTTTGTAATTTGATAGGAACATTTGTATAAATAATTCCGAGAGGGTGTGGTGCATATCTGCATATAGTGCACATCACAAACACTTCTCACACAAATGTGACACTCCGACTAATTAAATACCAGCTAGCTACTCCTTTATTAAATTAATACAAAATGCCAAGTTGGTTCAGTTCATAGCATCACTGTCGAAAACGTTTTATCAATTACTAGCCACCTAATATTTAAAAAGTGAGTTGTCAATTTTAATTAAATCCGATTAACATACAATAAGTGAATTATGAAATGATAACATAACCACCATAACATAGTCACAATAGAATAACCAACAAATAATAATGAGTCTGGAGGAATACAAAACCACAACAATCTAAATACTGAAATAAATAAATACCAAGTATGCATCACTAAATTTATTACAACCCAAAGTCTGAAATAACTGAAAAGTAAGATGTCTCTAAAAGGAATGGGGAGACATGCCCAACAAATAAAAAAATCTAATAATGGAGTCAAGATCTGAAATGGAGGCGTCTACTGTCAATGTCCTGTAACTTCCACAGCAGCTACATCACATCACCTGATTAGAACACCTATGAATGGTGTCCTTGTGGCTGGGCACCTAAAAGGTTTTTCCAAAAAATAAATTTTAAAGCAAACGGGTCAGAGCCCGATTGTGAAAATAATTTAAAAATTTGCAAGTGTTTAATATCATTAAACAGTGAATATAAAGTACATGATAGTGTGTGCACTCACATGAGTTCCTCACCTCTCAACAAATTGTGCACTCCTATCGTACCCGTACCCATTCTAGTTGTTCCCATATCTAACTAGCCCGATACCAAATTTTACATTACTATACGATCACCAATTCAATTACCAATAACCTTTTAGTTAACAGAGTGTTATAACTTGCTACACAATTTCCCATGTTAGTACTACTAATTACTAGAGATCTTCCATTTTCACTTTACAAATTGTTGCTATTATTTATACTCACATTTATTCATGACAATTCATTTCAATTAACAATATATTATTCTCATCATAAATATACAATACTAACACCCCGAGACTAAGCTGCGGTGCATACATACTCTGCTATCCAATCCCGGTACATCACGTACATAAGGACCACGTATTGCGAATCTCTCAGGAATCGTTTCATTAAACAACAATCACAAACAATGGAGGCGAACATAGTTCACATCACATGGGTCACGCACATACCTACGCTCCCATGATCAGCAGACTTATTAACTTCTCAATAAGTCCTTCTCTGACCTATGTCCTCGAGGTACCAATCTAAATCCCCCGTAGGCACACAAAGATTAGATGGCCCTGAACGAACGCCGACCTACCATGATAGCAAGTACGGTAGGTATTCTATATACAGATAATTACATATACTAAGCATTCACACATCTTAGATATCACAATATTTCATTAGTGGTATACTTCTCGTTCTTATACCAACATTTAGTTTTATACAACTCACAAGTCCCCGATTTATATGTATTTAAGTTATCAACTCTTCTCATGTCGTGATTTATTACTCGCTTCCCAATCCACAACTGTCATCCGGTTTACTACAAGATCCTATCTCCCAACTATACCCACTAGTTAATAAGGAAAGGTTATCTCACCATTTAAATAACTCTACGGGACACTAAAAGTAAAATCAGGCCAAAAAGACCATTCTATCAACTCGTTAGAAATCTCATTCGAACGAGGTCGTTCAAATGAGTGTCGTTCTAATGAAAGGCTTTGAACGAACTACCAAATCATTAGAAGTGATACTGTAATCTCATTAGAAGTTCGTTCGAACAAGGTCGTTCGAACGACCTGGGCAGGTCTTCTAACGAGATGGCAGTTTCAGCCCAGAAATTTCCAAGCCCGTTTTTCTCAATTCTTCTCTTCTCTAAATCCACCCTAAGACCATCCAACTTATGTTTTAACGTATATAAACCATTTCTAATCACCCTATGTCACTCCTTAACATATTTTAGGGGTCAAATCTTACAAATCATCATGGAATTAATATAAATCACTAAATATTTCCCCAAACCCTATGAACATGAACCCATAATTTTTATTATGCCCAATTACTCATCATAAATCCATTTTTAAATCATCATACATAACTCTTCGGATATTAAATCAGTCCATCATCATTCTACATGCAAATCCTTTCCTAAATTCAAAGTTTCTCCATCAATTTCACTAGTTTTCTTCAAAACTTTCAAGATAAGATAATTCCTACACTAAACATGGAAGAAATATTCAATGATCTAAAAATATCAAATCACTTGCCTTAGATTGTTCTTCAGAATTGATGTTGGTGAATGAAGGTTGCTTCTCTCCTTTCTCTACAGATTTTCTCCCAAGGTTGAAGATGGTGGTTGGAGGTTTCTTTTTGGAACTTCTTCAAACTCTCCTATAACTCCCGTAGCCTTCTAACTCAACTAATGATGATAATGGGATTAGTGGGTTCCTAAATAATATATAATTAACTCCTAAAATTCGTAGGTTTTAATCCCCTAATTTTTAAAATTATCAAAATACCCCTCTAGGTTGCCGGTATGGCCCAATAATGCCCCGGGACCCAAACTAAACCCGCGACTAGTATTTTCTGACTATTTCGACCCTTCTGGACACGTTGGCGCACTCAAAATGACCATTTGGTTGACAAAAATAAAATTCACTTTTTAATTCAAACAATTACATTCCTGACACGGCTGACACGAGCGTCCCAACTAAATTTCCACATTGTCGTATTTCAGTCTCGCGAAAATTTTCATATTTTCAATATTCATATATTACCATATATACATGGAAATAATAAATTTTTAACATCATAATCAAATACCAACTCACATCTCGCTAGTATTTATATCCGGATCAATTCCCAATTAATTCTCATTTAATTTAATTAATCCCTTAAATAAATATCAATACAATTACAGGGTATTACATACTTCCCCCCTAATAACAGAATTTCGTCCCGAAATTTGAAACTAAAGAATACCTGGTAAAAATAACTCTGGATAATGCTCGCGTATGGACTCCTCAGCATTATGATGCCGCCACTAAACACGTACTAATGGGACTATCTTTAACCTCAGTTTCCGCTCGTTTCGGTCCAAAATAGAAATCGGCCCCTCCTCGTAGGAACTATCGGGCTGGAGATCGATGTCCTCCAAATCAATGTGAGTATGAGCCAAATCGTCCCTAAGATATTTCCTTAGCGAGGAAATATGGAACACATTGTGAATCCTATGCAAGTGCTCCGGTAACCCCAGTCTATACGTAACTGGACCAATCCTCTCGATGATAGGAAATGGCCCCACGTATCTTGGTGCCAGTTTCCCCTTCTTCCCAAAATGCATGATCCCCTTCATCGGAGATACTCTGAGTAACACCTGGTCCCCCACTTTGAATTCTATGAAGAACCTCTTCGCATCAGCATAGCTCTTCTGCCGATCCTGATCTACCCGAATGCGACTCCGTATCATCTCTATCCTTTCCGAAGTATCCTGAATCACTTCCGCCCCAAGGAGTTTATTGTCCCCTACTTCTAACTAACATGCTAGAGAACGACAAGGTCTACCATACAACGCCTCAAATGGAGCCATACCAATGGTGAAATGATAAGAGTTATTATAAGCAAACTCCACCAGTGTAAGGTACTACTCCCATCCACCCCCAAAGTCTAGGATGCACATACGCAACATGTCTTCCAACATCTGATTTGTTCGCTCGGTCTGCCCATCGGTCTGCGGGTGATAAGCTGTACTCAACCGCAATTTAGTGCCCATGGCCTCCTGGAAACTCTCCCAAAATCGTGAAACAAATATCTTATCTCGGTCAGACACGATATTTAGAGGCACACCGTGAAGTCTCACTATTTCCATAATGAAAATCTGGGCATACTGTCCCGTATTGTAGTTTGTCCTTACGGGTAGAAAATGAGCAACTTTGGTCAATCGGTCCACAATTATCCATATGGAGTCGTGACCCCTCTGTGACGTAGGTAACCCCGTGATAAAGTCCATGGATATGCTCTCCCACATCCATGTTGGAACCTCTAATGGCTGTAGAAGTCCTGCCGGTCTCTGATGATCCACTTTTACCAGCTGACAAGTGGTGCATTTAGAAACAAACACGGTAATATCTCTCTTCATCCCGCTCCACCAATACTGATGTCTCATGTCTTGGTACATCTTATCCCCACTAGGGTGTAAAATAATCTACAGCGACGACGAGGTATTTGAACCTTCCTCTTGTCGTCGGGAGTGGCCCGACCAAGTCCATTCCCCATATGGAAAATGGCCAAGGGGATGTTATGGGTGTTAACAATGCCTGAGGAGTTCTTCGAAGGGACGAGAAGCGCTGATATTTGTCACATTTCTTAGCATACGCTATACAATCAGCCCTTATCGTCGGCCAATAATATCCCTGCGTCATTATTCTTTGCAAAAGCGTCTGACCTGCTATATGAGATCCACTGGACCCTTCATGGACCTCTTCAACCAAATCTTTCACCTCGGAAGGGTGCACACATCTTTGTAGACCTGCCATAATTCCTCGTCTATATAGAATACCATTAGTCAATACATAACGAGAAGCTTTAAACTTTAGTTTCTTGGCTGCGAGTTTATCGGTTGGTAATTTCCCTTCCTCAATATATTCCCTGATGGGATCCATCCAAGATGGTCCTAAATCAAGGGTAATAAAGTTCATCATTAGATCTTCGTTTATGCTTTGACTAGACAAGATTTCTATTGGGATTGTTCTTTGTAGTTTGGTGCGTGTAGCTGAAGCTAATCGAGATAAGGCATCCGCTCTTGCATTCTCCAATCTTGGTATTCTAATTATCTGTACTGCGATCAGGCTTGATAAAACCTCCATTGCTTTTGCATGATACCTGATCATTAATTCTCCTTTGGTCGTATATACTTTCAGTATTTGATTTACGATCAATTGCGAGTCACTGAATACGATAACATGCTCCGCCCCCATGGTTTTAGCCAAACTAAGTTCTGCAATCATAGCTTCGAATTCAGACTCATTATTAGAAGCCTTGAATTGGAAGCGCAAAGCATACTCCACATCTATTTCATCCGGTCTGTTTAAAACAATCCCTGCCCCATAACCTGTAGTGCAGGATGGTCCATCCACATATAGATTCCATATAGGTATCTCGTCCTCAAATTTTTGATCGGATAGAGTTCCCCGGTGGAATATTTGTTGCTTATTTTTATCCTCCTCTAGTACTTCTTGCTTCTCGTCGACCATCTCCTCCTGATCGTCAACTGACTTAAGTTGACCGGGGTTTAAATTTGATGATCCTGTAACATCCACCGGTTGGTCGGTATTCAGCTTTTGCTCCTCGGAGGCGTCAGGATAATTGAATTCTGTGAGAAAATCTGCTACTGCTTTCCCTTTAAGTGAGACCTAGGCTCATAAATTATATCATATTCACCAAGTTCTACTGCCTAGTACATCAATCTTCCTGATTTTTCTGGTTTATGAAGACCTTGCCTCAGTGGCATATCGGTATACACTACTATGGTATGAGCTTGGAAGTACGGAATCATTCTTCTACTTGCTTCGATCATCGCTAGTGCTAACTTTTCTAGTCTTGGATATCTGATCTCTGCTCCTCGGAAGGCCTTACTAGTGTAATAAATTGGTTTTTGCACTCCATCCTCCATTCTCATCAATGCCGAGCTAACTTCATTTTCTAAAACTGCCAGACACAAGTATAATCTTTCTCCCATCACTGGTCTAGACAATAGTGGGGGTGCGCCCAAGTATTTCTTTAACTCTTGAAAGGCCTTCTCGCATTCATCATTCCATTCAAACCTTTTTTGGAGTGTTTTGAAGAATGGGAGGCATCTATCAGTTGCTCGTGATACAAATCTATTAAGTGCTGCAACTCGCCCTGTGAGACTTTGCACTTCCTTCTTCGTCGTTGGAGATCTTAGCCCCAATAGAGCCTTGATCTTTTCTGGATTTGCTTCAATACCTCATTGGTTGACAATATACCCGAGGAACATGCCTTCTCGTACTTCTAATATGCACTTGGTAGGGTTCAACCTCATTTGATATTTCTCTAATTGATCAAAGGTTTGACCTAGATCAGTTAGATGGTCAACAACTTTCTTGCTCTTCGTCAGCATATCATCAACATAAACCTCCATATTGTGACTGATTTGCTCTGCAAACACCTTGTTCATCAGCCGATGATATGTTGCACCTGCATTTTTCAAACGAAAAGACATAACATTATAACAGTAAGTTCCCCTAGGGGTAATAAAAGAGGTACTCTCCCTATCTTCAGGTTTCATTTTAATCTGGTTGTAACCAGAATAAGCATCCATGAAGCTCAATAGCTCGTGTCCCAAGGTAGCGTCCACTAATTGATCAATTCGTGGTAAAGGAAAATGATCCTTTGGGCATGCCTTGTTGAGGTCGGTGAAGTCTACACACATCCTCCACTTATTGTTCTTTTTCTTCACCATCACCACATTAGCTAACTAGTCTGGATATTTGACATCTTCAATTAAGCAAGCTTTTTGGAGGTTCTCGACCTCCTATTGTATAGCTTGGTTCTTCTCGAGGCTGAACACTCTTCTTCGCTGCTTCACAGGTTTGATTTCCTTGTTCACATTAAGTCCATGACACAAGAAATTTGGTTCTATTCCTGGCATATCTTTGTGGCTCCATGCGAAAGTTTGTTTTCTGCTTTTTAGGAAGGCTATCAATTCCTATTTCAGTGGGGTGTCCAACGATGAACCAATTTTAGTTGTTCGTTATGGGTGTTCTTCGTCCAGAATGACATTTTCAATGGCTTCCACCACCTGACCTTTTACGAGCTACGACTCGTCTCTAGGATCTAACGTTTCAATTTCTGCACATTCATCCACTTGATAGGTGGTAGTCTTTTTCCTGGATTCATCCAGCTCTTCTTGCTCGATAGATGAATAGTAGCATTCCTGAGCTACTTTTTGGTTACCCTTCACAATTTCTACTCCAAAATTGGTTGGAAATTTTAGGCATTGATGTACAGTAGATGGGACTGCTTGGAACTTCTCCAAACCTACCCTTACCATGATGATATTGTAAGCTGATTGGACATTTTTATCCATCATGAAAAATCACACTCTTTTTGTTCGACAAGCAGGCCATGTACCGATGAACATATCCAACTTGATTGTCCCAAGTGGAAAAACTTTCTCTCCAGCAAAACTGAGGAGGGGCCTGTGATAAGGCTCCAACTGAAACAACGTTAGATTTAAGCTGTCGAAGCATGAGTAGAACATGATATCCGTAGAGCTACCGTTATCCACCAGTACTCTTGAGATCATTACTTCCTTCATCCTCATTTTGATTACCAATGGATCATCATGAGGATATAACAGACCTGCAAGGTCATTCTTGGAGAAATCGATGACTAGTTTTTCTTTGTTCACCTTCCTCGGGCGATCATCCTCAGCTAGATTTATTCGCTGAATATATGAACAAGCTTGAGCCTCATTGAGGTATGCTTTCCTCTCTGCAGTAAGGTGTCCACCTCCTGTATCTCCACCTGTAATAACATTACAATCAAATGATCCAAAATGAATTGAAAATACCTCACGCTCTGGCTGTCTTGGTCTTTTGGCGAGATCAGGGTCATCTTCTAGATCATCTTCATGACCTCTTTTCTTGTTTTCTTCTGCTCGACGAGGAGATCTAAACCTCTGTCTTGCTAGGTCATTGCTTTTTCCTTCATTTCTGCAATCAATATACTTGGCCAGCTTTCCTCGTCTGATGAGTGCTTCGATTTCATTTTGAAGAGCTATGCAATTTTTGGTCGTGTGACCATGGTCTTTATGGAACTCGTAATATTTGTCCTTATTCTTCTTGTCAGGATCTGTCTTCATTTTCTCTGGCCAATTTAACTCCTCGCTATTCTTGATCTCATCTAGAACGTGGTTTATATCTACCTTCAAAGGAGTATAGTTTCCAAATTTCTTCAACTATTCCAATGCTTGCTTTGCTTTTTACTGCTTGTTACCACCATTATTCTTCTGATCCTTCTTCTCAATCTTCTCGGCCTCAACTTTGGTCTCCTTAGCGTCCATGCTCTTCTTTGCAGCCATAGCTTCCTCGGCATTCATGATTTTGGCTGCTTTTGCCATTAATTATGACATGGTCCTAGGTGGATCTTTGGCTAGAGTATAGTACAATTTATTTGGCAACAATCCACTCATCAGAGCAGTAATTATTGTCTTTTCCTCGTAATCAATAACTTCGAGCTTCTCGTTATTGAAACGAGTAATATAATCCCTGGTGCTCTCACCTATTTTTTGTCTAACATTTAACAGGTGTGCTACTCGCTTAACTTTTTTTTCTCCAAAACAGAAGTTTCCAATAAAGAGCTCGACCAGTTAAAAGATAGTTTCAATCTTCCCTTGAGGAAGATTGTAGTACCATATTTGAGCAGATCCAGTGAGAGATCCTGATAATGCCATACATCGCATCTCGTCTGGAACAACATAGATATCAGTAGCTGCCTGATATTATTCTATATGTAGAATAGGATCAGTTTTTCCATCATATTTTGGTGTTACCACTGGGGCTTTGAACTTTGATGGTGTGGGAAAATCCATAATTGCTTGGATAAAAGGTGCCCCTTGGATAAAAGTTCTTTGTAGAGGATTTTTGGCCTTAGCCATTTCCCCTAGTCTATCCTCCAACCTCTGAATAGAGCCTTTCCATCCGTCATTTGCCTCCTCGGGCCTGTTGGTCTGAGCAATTGATCGTGTTGAATTTGCCTCTTGGGATCTTTCATGACGAGCAGCTGGTCGGGATTGGGCAGAACCTTCCTTTAAATCAGATAATTATTCAGAGTTCCCCGACACCATCCTAGGGGGAATTTTATTCCTCTAAGGACCCAAACGATCAAAGGGAGAGACTCTACTCAATCTTTCAAGAGCACTTGTCCTTTCTGGAGATAAAGTGACATTTTGTTCAGTATCTGTGGCTCATACCGATGAAGTTCGACCAGGTTGATAAGAAAAATCATTAGATCTATTAGTGCGATATGAATCGACATGTCTAGATCGAGATTCCTCTTAGAGTAATGTTCGTCTAGTTCATGAGGAAGGCAATTGGGTATTTTTCTGACTGCTTCGTTGTCCTGACTGGGCAGGTGCTCCACCTTGGATAGTTTGCATGAGTTATCTCACGGTTTCTTACATGGCGGTCTGGCCCTGAGCTAAATTAGCCATTATTCCAGCCAGATCATGGACACTTGGAGGAGCATATGGATTTGGGGGGATTCCAGCGTTTTGATTACTGGATTCAGGATTATAAGCCATTGAGGATGAATTATTTTGGTGAAAAACGATAGTTTCAATCGTTTCCCACAGACGGCGCCAATCTGTTGATGTAAAAAATTAGATTATATCTAATTATTTAATCACAGATAAAAAATAAATAAGAGAAAATATTTTTAAAGTGGTTCAGCCTTGAAAGAATGGCCTACGCCCACAGTTTGTGTTATTGCTGACTGTTTGCAGAATTCTCGATAATGGGTTTACCAAGAAATTCCGAGTCCCCTGCTAATAAGGAGGTTACAATGTATTTATAGCCTTGAGGTTGTATATGCGAGAGAATATTACATAGCTGTCCAATAGGCGTGTACATCTGTATGATAATAATCAGCATTTAATGCGCATTGAATCCTCTTAATTATTCGGTTATAAATGCTCTGTACGAGGTGCAGCTCGGACCGCCTAAGTAGCTCAGTACAATAAAGTTCCTCGAAGAACACTTATTGCTCGGAGCGACCGAATTGGTCGGGGAGGCTGAGTTCCTCGGAGTCAAGGTGTTGTCAAAAATATTCTCGGGTGCCATGTAGATTGACACGTGTCTTCACATAATTGGTCCACGTCAGCAGGTTAAATTTGGTATCAACAGTGGTGATATAAATATCCCCACACCTTCCATCCCAATGTTTGTAAAAAAAATTCACTACCGATACCAATAGTAGCTTCCATTTCAGTTTTACCACTGTACAATACATTTAGATTTAAAAAAAAATGAAAATCACGTGACAAGAACCAAATAACACTACACTTACCCATTACTGGGGCCTTCGATAAAACATGTAATAAGTGGGATTTCTCTGCTCACTTTGACTTGCTCTGCCAACAATGCTTACATATAAAATTCCAACTTATCAACCCTCATTCTTTATTCATATCATCCTCACAATCATCAACATCAGACATATATGTATCAATTATGGATCCATCTACATCTTGTCTCACACAAGATACGTTTTGATCGTGTTCCAACTCTTGCACACTAAATGGCTCGAATGTATGCGCTTTTAATTCTTCTTATGTGGTTGAATAACTATCAAATCTATCTGTAGGTGTCACTTGAACAACTACATGCCAATCTGGCTCCAAAGGGTGTTGCACGTACAACCCTTGTTCTGCTTCAAATGCAAAGATAAAAGGCTCATTATTCGATCGATTATCTTTGTACAACAGTGGTTGAAATTAACAAATGAAAAGTTGAACTCATCTACTCATTTCCCCAAACTATTTTCTATCCAATTGCATTTGAATAGTACAAACTTTTTGCCATTAAAATATTGAATTTCAATAATGTCAGTGAGTTGTCCATCGAAAGTAACATCCCCAGACAAAGGATTAGATTCTTTTCGAATAGAATAGCTCTTTTGTTCTTCTTTTAAAATAACTCCACTATTATGAGTTTTCCGACGAATATCAACTTCCTTTATTCGAAATCTAAACCCACGAATAATATATGACTTGAAGCTTAACGCATCTTCCAGAGGACCCAATGCCAAACTCAATATTTCGCCAAATAATTTGATATCTTTTGACAATCCATCCACCTAATATTTCAATAAATAAGAAAACTACGATATGGAAAAATAATTAGAATACTAATAATGGATAAACATACTTACACAATCCTTAAACCATGTGTGTAAATGTTCATTGTGAAGGCGTTGTACAAAATGTTGTTGTGAATCGTGAGGATATTATTTTGTAACTTCAACAATGTGTTTTCTAAAAATATCATACGTGTGTCAAGTTAGAAATGGCATTCAATAATGAATTTTATATAAAAATTACTTATGGTTAATATATAACTTACTCAACAAATGGCGCAACTGCATCACTGTTAGCAAGAACATACCGATGCACTTATATGAGAGTTACTGAATTAAGACGGAATCTCCGTCCTTGCCTCACACCACGCCCAAGGTCATTACCTCCATCATCATTTCTGGAAGGCCGGTTAGATTTATTTTCCACATCATCAACCATATATCTCGAGCAAAATGTGGTGCATTCTTCCATAATAACATATTTAGCAATTGAGGCCTCGAGATGAGTACAATTGCGTACAAAGAGTTTTAGAGTATGAAAATACCTTTCAATTGGATACATCCAACGGTAGATTATTTCACCAACAATTACTAACTCATCAACCAAATGTATTGGCAAGTTCTCCATCACATGAAAGAATCTGGGCGGGAATATTTTCTCAAGGGTGCAAAGTGTAAGAGCCATACGATCTTTCAATTTTTCTATATCAGCTAAAGTATTTGTATTTGAGCACAATACTGAAAAATAGTTGCAAAGTTCAATTAATACTTTGACAACATATTTCGGCAATACCCTCCGTAGTGCTATTGGAAGTATTTGTTTCATTAAAATGTGATTGTCAAGGGTCTTTAGTCCCCATATACTTCGCTCTTGAGGGTGAACACATCTCGAAATATTTGATGAATATCCATCAGGTACTTTAACATCCTACAACACTTTTAGAAAAATATCCTTCTCTTTGTTGCTCATTGTAAACTCCGCTGGAGCTATGTACTCCAATTTTTCCCATTTGTTTGGGGATGTAGTGGTCGTCTCATGCGCATCTCTTGCAGGTATTTTCGGGCCTTCAAATTGTCTTTGGTTTTTATCAAGGTTCTAAAAAACGCGGGGCGTGATTGAGGCGTGGAGGTCAAGCCTTAAGCCTTAGAAGCCTAGGCGAGCCTAGGCGTAAAAAGGCGTGAAAAGGCGTTTAGGCCTTCTTAATATATTTTAATATTTTTTAACCATAACAAGGTTATTAAAATACAAAAATTGCACATATCATCAAAAAATGTCAGAATATATGCAAATTCAAATACTATTTGATTATTTTGGATGAGATAATGGTCCGGTTTGTAAACAAATTCTTTAAAAGGCAACATCGTTTCACTAAAGCATTGTTGTTTTTAGAAAAAAGTGCGCCTTAAGGGTTTTACCATGAATAAGGCGTGAAAAACGTAAGGCGAGGCGTTTCTCCGAAGCCTTAAGCCTAGGCGTGCCTAGGCGGAGCCTAGGCGGGTTTTTTAGAACAGTGGTTTTTATCTTTAATGCCCAATAATGTAAATAAGATATTGTTACGTACATTTTTTTCAGTATGCATAACATCAAGATCGTGGCAGATCAAATTATGCTCCCAATATGGCAATTAAAAAAAGATACTTCTTTTTCCAATTTAATCTCGTCTTTGGCACCACATCTTTTGTCGTCTTTGCAAGATCCTTTTCTAATTATTCTCTTTTCCTCTTTCTAAAAACATCTTCCTTCTTGTATTCAGTTTCAATGTCGAGCTCATTTAACTATTGTAAAACTTGTGATCCTGATAATTTCAACGGAGGTGGTCTAAAATCAATATTGTCATTAAAAGTTGTTTTCTCTTTCCGAAACCTATGGCGCAAAGGTAAGAATCGATGATGACCCTAATAATAATACTTTTTACCCTTGTTTAATCAAGTCACTTAATGATCTTTGTTATAACAAGGACTTGTGCTCCATCCCTGTAGCATGGCATATGTCGAGAAATAATTAATTGTCCACAACAACGCTCCACGTAACTGGAAAACTTATTTACCTGATGCATCATAAGCAGTCACTCCATCACTCCATAACTCTTTTAGTTTGTTAATCAATGGTGGTAAAAATTCATCAATCTTATCACCAGACCCTTTTGTCCCATCAATAAGAATCGATAAAATTAGGTTTTGTTGCTTCATACACAACCATGGTCTCACGTTCAAGGGCAAGAGCACGACCGGTCAAGTACTATGAGCAACACTCATATTACCAAAAGGATTGAATCTGTCAGTTGCTAGCCCAAGTCTAACATTACGACTATCACTCGCAAAAGATGGATTACGCTTATCAAATAATTTCCAAGCAGAAGAATCAACCGGATGCCTTTTCACACCATCATCAATACGATCCACGCTGTGCCATTTCATTAGCGAAGAAGTATGTGATGACCAAAAGAATCTTTGCAATCTTGGTTTTAAAGGAAAATACCTTACCTTTTTAGCAATTACTTTTGTACTTTGATTACTCTGTTACGCTTGATCAACATCTCTACCAACATTTGATTTATATCTGGAAGCCCTACAAATGACACACTTCTCTAAAGTCTTATTTTCATTTCGAAATAATGTACAACTGTTAGGGCAGGCATCCCACGTTTGATACTTGAATCCAAAATCATTAGTGAGCTTGCTAGCCTGATAAAAGGATTTTGGAATTCCGGCATTAGGGAATGTCTTCTCCAATAGTTTTATCAACATTATGAAAGAACTATTCGTCCATCCATTAAGTTTCTATAAGTGTAAGAATTCGACTACAAATGAGAGTTCAGTAATGCCCTCTGGATAATTTTCATATAACTTTCTTTCCGCATATTTTAGGAGTTTGAAATACTTTGGCAAGTCAGTATCAGGCACCAAATCTTTTACTCCGTGTTCATACCTATATGAATTTTCATGCGTCTGTGGAACCCTCCTTCCTTCTTGAACCATTGCAATCATATTTCCCCCAAGCTCGGTTCTAATGATATATCATCAAGTGACACATCATTACCAAAATTACATGTATTTTCCTCCAATTCAACGATCAACTCCCCATGATAAATCCAATCCTTATAACTTCTGTTAAAACCATGCATCTCTATGTGACCCTTCACAGTGTGTAGGTCGTGGTAGACTCAGTTTACACATTTACTACATGGGCATTTGATGCATGATGATTGCATATTCTTATTCCTATATGCAAAGTTAATAAACCTTTCAACCCCATCTATGTATTCTTTTGAATTCCAATCACGTGATCCGATCCAACTTTTATCCATATCAACTCCTAAGATGTAATTCGATAAATAACAAAAATATATTAGCATACATATACAAGATATACAATTTAAACATAATAAGTGTGAATGCATATACATATACAAGATATAGAGAGTTGGTGTGGCATAATATTAAAGGAAACATCGTTTGAGCAATGTGTAAGGATTTTTATATATTGTAGTGATGAGCCTCGTTAATAGTGGTTTCAACTAAGAAACTCGTACACTTAGCAGGTAGTACTTTAAGTGTCATTGTAGGACATCGTGTTCTAAACATTCCCAAACACATGTTTACTTGTTAAAAAATAGTAACATTTTATTATTTTGGACATGTTCAGACACATCGGGGATACGCTTACACATGGCATGGTATCGAGATAAGGAGTTTTGAATGTCGAGATGCTAAATTCATGAAATCAAAGTGTAGACATTATCTGTGCATATGATTTTTGTACTTATAAAAAATCCCATTAACTTATGTTATGATGTGTTTACAATAGATATTTTTGTTTTGATGTCAATATAAATTATCAAATCAATGATGTCAATATAAACCATTCTGAATTCACAATGATCAAATTCTTCGCACTATTTATGTAAGCATTCTTTTTTTACTAAATTGTGACTTAATGGTGAGATTCACTACATGTGGATCCCTTAATTTCACTGAATAATCCCATACACCACGAGGCAATTAATTCACACAATTGTAGAAGCAGGAAGAACAAATCTACATATGTGTGTGTATATATAAATAGAGAATAATATGAGATACTCATTAACAGAACCAAAAACGACAAACATGTAGGGTAAACTAAAGACACACTGGCAACCAAAAAGACCAATAGAACACAAACACAATGAAAACATGGATTTTTTTTTGTCAAAATCAAAGTGTACAATTACATGTATATACATACATGTGCAAGTATACATATAGTCACAGCAATCAAAATCTGATCTTTACTGCACTTCTTCAATTCCACCTCCAACTACACACAGTGTGCCCTCACACATATATACATTAACAACCAATTCATTAATGAGAACACGCACACACACACGTTTGACGATTAATTATAATTCTAGATTTCTCTATAAACCTTTATTTCTCATTTTATTCTAAAGTTACAGTGATAAATCTCATCTTTATTTTATTTCTACCCTTCCAACTCCAATTCCACACACACACACACACACAAACATACATGCGATTACTTCTAAATCTAAATCATTCCACAAGCCTCTATTTTCTCATTCTAAAAAATCTTATCTTCATTATCACATTTTCAGACATACATATATATAAATCTAAAACTACATCGTAAAAAAGAAACCTGCAAACTCCCATGGCTCAGACTTATAAACATCGATTTCCGAAACATCTTAGAAGCGAAAGGGCTTGGCACACAAAATTTGCAATGTATGATTCATAGATGATTTGTAATGTAGTTCATAAGTTATGAACTTGAATGACTTTTCACACAAAATCAGTCTATAATCAAACATAAAATCTTTGCACACAAAATCAGTTCTATACAAAATCAGTTCTATAATAAAAAATAAAATCGGTTCTATAATCAAACATAAAATCAAATAAAAAATCAGTTCCATATGAGCAAGCCTGCATACCTTTATTCTTCATGAGTTTTTCCAGGCTAGGGAGGGAGAGAACCCGACGAGTTTCACGAGGGAGAAAGATATAGAGAGTTATCAAGAGTTTCACGACTTTTTCATGATTTCACGTGGAGTGAGAGAGAGAGTTGAGGTTTCACCGTCCAACGGTTTCACGATAGAGAGAGTGAGTGAACAAAGGTTTCACCATGGTGTACGATTTGGGTATAGGTTTTGTCTTTGATCGGGTGAGGAGAGGAGATAGAAGTGGGTGAGTACTTTATTTGATCGAAGAGGGAATGAAAAAATAATTTCGGGGATAGAGGGAAAAAAGAGGGAAACAGAAATTTTAAAGGACGACTATTTGCTGTCTTATTAGAGGACAGTAAATATTTGATGTCCCTAAAACTATTATAAAGGATGCTTAAAATATTAGTTATCCTATATAGTAGATCTCAAAGGACAATTATAATTTGCTGTCCCTTATATATTTTTTTAAAGGACAACTTAAAAGTTGTCCTTAATACCGGTGTCCTTAATTGTCATTTTTCTTGTAGTGATATATATATATATATATGTGTGTGTGTGTGTGTGTGTGTGTGTGTGTGTGTGTGTGTGTGTGTGATTATATTTGTGTGTAAGATATTTATATTAAACATACCTACTCTAGTAGGATGCTTTTGATGGAGGTTACGCACAGTGGGAGGTCTCTCCTGGAGAATCCCAACAGGTTTAGTATCGATCCTCAGGGTCATAGGTCTGTGGACAATCACCTATGTGAGTTTGGATTCCAAGTAGAGTAATGTTGTATGGTTATGACCCACTAACTTAAGCCTATAATTGTCTTCGATTTTATGTTTACGTTTTGGGTTCGGTGGTGTGATTCCAACCCAGTAGCCCAAGTTGAAGTGTGTGTTTCCCTGGAGCATGATAGCATACTAGAGTTTTGCATCCAGTGAGGTAATATTCGAAAGGATTGCGGTTATATGTATATTATGAGTGATATATATATATATATATATATATATATATATATATATATATATATATATATATATATATATATATATATATATATATATATATATATATATATATATTTGATGTTATATGAAAATACGTATATAAATATGAAGACAAAATATATACGGGCATAAGACACTAAAGTGTGAATACTAAATAAATAACTAGTGAAAGTTATGTGAAATGAATTGATAAATTATAATCGAGTATTATAATTATAAAGCGGATGTGAAACATAATTGTGAAATAATGTATGCGTGACACGGGGTAGTGTATGGGACTAAGAGTTACATCGAGACTAGTTAGGCATGGTAGCACAACTAGGGTATTAAAATGCATATGTTAGGTGCGCACCATAGGTAAGGGATGGGGATTACCTCATGGAAGTGTGACACCGGTTTAAATATGGAAGAATAAACTACATATTTATTAAAACATTTTAATTACTTGCAAAATATTTTCAAAAGGATTTGGGCTCTGACCCGTATCAAAATATTTTCAAAACTTTTAGGTGTCCAACCATATGGATGTTAGGCATGGGTATCCTTTCTAGGTCAGTGAAGCTGCAGCAGCTGTTATGTGTTTGCATGGATTGTTTTAGTCATTTTCTATCTTTGCGACTCCAGATAGGATTTTTTAGTTATTATCCGGTCATGTCGCCCATTGTCAGATTTTATTTTAGTTTTTATCTATTTCTGTTATGATGGATACTATATTAGTTTATTAGTGACCTTAGGATTGACTGTCATGGCAGTCAGGGGCTCTGGTTGCAAAGTGAAGGATTATGACTTAAGTACATTGCATAGTGTTAGAGCTCGAGGAAACACGACACTATGTCTTGTTTACTCGTTAGGTGGATTGATTTAATGCCTAGGCAAGTGTTCCCTCGTAGTACACCTAGAGTGGCCCCAGGTTCATGAAAGGGTCCTATGGGATGGTGTTGGTTATCGTCATGATTTAGAACTTAGTGGCATGTTACCCCGATGCGTGGGAATTGCGAGGCAAGGTTATTATTGATGCTAAATAGATTTTCTGGGCCAGGAAAACCCAAAAATTCATAGAGACGCAGGATGTATGGTCCTAAGATCCGAAATGGAACTTGAAGATAACTCTGATAATTAGTGGTATTACGGTTTACACTTGGGTGAGTGTTGATCACTAGAGGGCGTTACCCAGTAGAGAGCGTCGATATTCTTTGGGTATTAGAAAGGTAGTCTTGGGACTTGAATGTACATGATCATCAAGTGAGTGGAGATTCGGGGATGGTTGTCTAACGTTGACGGTTAGCATAATGGTGAGCGTTAGAGCATGTCACATGTTGAACTTTTGGTGATAACCCCTATGTAAGAGCGTGTGATGTCATCTTGGCTATTGAGGACGTTAATGATTTTTTCTTAGAGGATTTCTATAATTTAAAATATGAGGAATTAGCATATCGATAATTTCACGGATAAAATTTCTTAGGGAGGGAAGAATATAATACCCGTGCCCAATATTTTATTATTTTTCCCCATGTAAATTGTAATCATATGAAATCCTTGGAAAGTGGATCATAAATATATGGGATTTTATTTTTACTTAATTATTCTTTGAGCCTTAATGGTAATTGTTGGAAGTTTTGAAATTGGAGTTTTAAGAAACTGTATGGTTCAAACAAAAATAAGCTCGTTCAAATAAGAATCTAATGTCGTTTAAAGATTAGGCTCTAATGGGGATCTAACGAGAATTCACTGCATAGGTGCATCACTTCATTAGAAGGTCATGCGATGGGAAGATTGAACGAGATCTCAATCTTGTTCGAATAAGGTCCCATTCTCGTTCGAACGATCTGTTCAAAAAATTTTAGATCGAGATGTCCTTGTGTGCTATCACATTTTGGACCCTTCGATTGACGAGGTGTCGAGTTCTGGTGCACCCAGATGGTCAAAAACGGGATTTTAAGAGTTGGGGTGGTTTTTAATAAGGCTTTGTTTGGGGTTATTTGGGATTTAAAAGAAGAGAGAGCAGGGGATGGGTCTCCCCACCATTTTTAGATTTCTCCCCTCTCTCTAGCTCTTGAGAGATCCACTACCCTCTCCCACCACTAAAACCCACCATCTTTCCACCTTATTCTACCGCATTCTAGAAGTATTCAACCATTTTTAAGCCCAATACTCCCAGTTCCACCATTGTTGGTTAGAAGAGCTATGAATTTTGGAGGTGTTGTTGCGGGTTTTGGAGAAGATGAAGATGGAAGAGTTATGGGGTTTCAAGGGGGTTTACATGAAGCTTTTATGGAGGCAAACTTTGTTGATCTAGGAAACCTCCTTGAGGACACCTTAAGAGGTGGGGGTTGCCATCACCTTCTTCTTCATCCAACCATTTTTACATCTTCATTTGAGGTGAGAAAAACTCTACTATTAGTTTAAGACTCTAATTTATATAATAGAAGTCTTATGACTAAAATTGTAAGAGTAGGATGCATTTATGATATAAGAATTATATTTCTTATGATTTGTAAAAATGGGTTTACAAAAGGTTTTAATGGCTTTGAGAAAAATGATATATTTCAAAAAAACTTGGCATTAAATATTTGTATGGAATAAAAATATTGGAAGAATGCTCATTTTGATTGGGAATATTTTATGAATATGAGAGGTCTATTGAGATGTTGATAGAGTTTATTGGCATCCATTGAATTAGAGACATGAATTATGTAAAGTCAATCGTGGGGATTAGGTGACTAGAGCATCATACCTAAGCAGTGTTAGTTGTGATAAGAATGCATTATGTTTCGGGGTGAAGTACTTTCTGATAGTAATAATGATGATGTAATTAGGGAAATTCGATCTTTGGGGTAGTATCACATCATAAAACAATTAGTGATTCGGTAGTCGTAAGGAACCGTGTTGGTCAACACTTGGGGATGTATACTCAATCTGAGTTTATAAAATACTACTGTTGTAAGTAAGTGTCTTGGTGATTATTGATTGAAAGTTGAACCTCACAAGGTGTGATGAGAGTTACAAGCGAATTGCGATGAGTTTGTTACGTATGCAATAATGATGGTTGGGAGACTTAGGAGTGAACTCTAGATAGTATTCCATGTTAGGGTTTTAGAAAATATGATACAACTTTAAGGGATATGATCTTTAGTGATATAAATGATGCAGACCTAGAGGTTTATAGGTTGTAGGAAACATCCTATATCCTACAAAAATCCATATTAATGCACTACACCAAAATGGGCAAATTGTCACCTTTCAGCCGTCCATCCTTGTCAAGGTCATTGATCGTGACAAAAAACACTCATTTTATGTCACGGTCATTGACCTTGACATGACCGTGACAAATAATTGTCATGGTCATTGACCGTGACAAGACCGTGACTAATTTACTTGTCACGGTCAATGACCTTGACACGACCGTGACAATGTTTACAGCAAAAACCCTTTCCCCCTTCTTTTTTCCCTCCCGCGCCGTTCCCTCCCTCTCTCTCTCTCTCTCTCTCTCTCTCTCTCTCTCTCTCTCTCTCTCTCTCTCTCTCTCTCTCTCTCTCTCTCTTCCATTTATATATATGTTTGTGTGTATATTTATGTGTGTATGTGTATATATATATGTGTGTATGTGTGTGCGTGTGTGGGGGGTGGGGCAGGGTGGGGGAGGGGGTGGTGGAGGGGGGCAGGGGGTGGGGTGGGGCAGGGTGGTGGAGGGGGGCAGGGAGTGGTGTGTGTGTGTGTGTGTGCGCGCGCGTGCGCGTAGGTGTGCGTGTGTGTGTGGCGGGGGGAGGGGGCAGGGGGTGGGGGTGGGGTGGGGCACCCATTTAATAAGTTTTAAAATATTTGGAAAAAAACATATTATTACAAAATTGAAACGAAATGGTATTGACGGAACTTACACATACGTTATGTACTGTGCTCTTACGTTGAAAATTATTAGATAGAAAAAGAAAAATATAAATTGAGATAACCCTAGAATCTAATTAGGCTAAAAATATAATGGCATCAACTAAAATATATACACAACACTAAAAGTAGACATCAATTTTATAAATAATTGATAATAGTTGGATAATAATTGGATAATAAACATCGGGAGGGGGTGGGGGTGGGGGTGGGTGGGGTTTTGAATATTATTTACATTTATATTTATGGATAATAATTGGATAATAGTTGATATTTTCATTCAAAATAAATATTTCATTCAAATATATTGGATAATAATTGACATTTTCATTGAAATTGATAATAATTTTATTCATGAAATTAATTCAATTGATAATAATTTATATATATATGTTTGTGTGTATATATATGTGTGTATGTGTGTATATATGTGCGTGTGTGTGCATGTGTGGTGAGCCCTTCATATTTTAAAAATGTTATTTTTATTCCTATAGAACAGCTTAGATAGTCTGTGTGTGTGTGTGTGTGTGTGTGTGTGTGTGTGGTCAATACATGGATTTATCTTTGTATTTGAATTAACCCATGAATTTATTTTTGTATTTGAATTAACCCATTATATCAAACATACTTGAAATTAAATATAGTGCGCATAGATACTAGCATTCTAGTTCTTATGCGTACGCATTCAATAGCCCTTAGACCCGTTCGAGAGTCATTACCCCTCTAATGAGATCTCTCGAATTGTCCCGTTTGGACAGTTTGAGACTGTATAATTTCTGTATAATATTCTTATTGGCTTAAAATTATTACTTTTGGAGGAAGTTCTGCAGTCGTATCTTAATGTTCTCTGGGTACATACTAGATTGACAAGTGTGACTGTTATTTTAATTGACCAATTGAAATAACACTCACACCTGCCAATCTACGTCGTGTACTTGGAGAACTAAGGGGATATGCTGTCGAATGTTTTTCAAATCGTAACAATGTGCATGAGCTGTTAAGTATATTACAGAAAAATGCATTCTTGAATGGGATAGGACCACTTACCCTTTAATAGGATAATTAAATGATGGGATAATTAAATAAAACATACTATAAATCTAAGTTTTGTTTACCTTTAATAGGTGTTTAGTTGTGATAGCTGTGATGGGATATCCGAAATACAAAGAGTGGATGGGTGAGACTAATAGAATGGGGGATGTGTTTCGCAGAGGTGCTAACGAATTTGTGAAATATGCAAAGAGATGTCGTAATGATGAAGAGTTTTCGTATCCGTGTGCTAGGTGTAATAATGGTAAGGTGTTTGAGTGGAAAACAGTTGAACTACATTTGTTAAGATCGGGTATGCAAGATAGTTATCGATTTTGGAGTTTTCATGGTGAATTGAAAGGTCCTTTTGTCCCCGACCAAATTGAAGAGCAAGTTGAAGAGCAACGACCACGTGAGCGATGAGCCGTTTGTTTGTGCATTTCAAAAGGTTAAGAAAGTGTTTTACTCGGAGTATATCAACAACGAGCCATGGTCAATTGTCCAACACGCGCCAAGGCGTCTAAATAGTAGTGTGGAGGACTTGGCTGCTCCTACCGAATATCAATCCATTTTTTATGATAACCCGAATTTGAAACAATTTTTCAATTTGTAATAAATATTTCAATTTGTACCGAAACATCCATTTTTAATGCTTTTACTTGATCTGCACTTTATCATTTTCACTCTTGTGTAGTGTGCGTGTGTGGAGAGGAGATTAATACATAAATATTCCAACTACATCTAAGTTTTGTTTATACTAATCCATGAATATACGCTTCTTACCTTTAATAGGTGATCAGTACATAGTTATTTGGGGTATCCTATTTGTGGAGAGGAGACTGAATCTCTTCGTCTATCCGAACACTAAGAAATGCCATAATCCTATGGAGCGATGCTCTGCAAATTCCTCCCAACCGTTATGTAGCCAAACATCACCAGTTGAAGTTGTCAATTCCATTTTCCATTCCTCACCACAAGGAACTTCTAGCAAAACATGGGAGACCATTGAAAGGTGGAATTGACAACTTCAACTGCTGATTTTTGGCTACACAACGGTTGGAAGGAATTTGCAACGAATAACTCCATAGGATTATGGTATTTCTTAGTGTTTAGATATGAAGAGAATTATAATTGACACGATTGCCCGGGGTACATTAGTTGGAAGGAGCTGCCATATGAGCTCAAGTTAGCTGTTTGAGTGACACTACAGGTAATGTATTTATATTTATATGTCAATTTCGATTTTGATTTCAATTACGATTTATATTTATCTATATTTGAGGGGCGGATACTAATTTTACTTTATTTCAATTCAGGGGACAGGGAGTGGCCCTAAGGGTAGGCCACATATGCTCTATACTTATGTGGCTATTCGGACGAGAAGGGAAGGATAACGAGGTGTTCCGGAGTGTCGCGGTACAAAATCTCTTTTCCATGCAAATAGTTTGTAGATTTGAGATAAAATGATGGTGATGTTGTTTCTTTTTAAATAGTTTCTTATTTGAATATATATTTGCATTATCTTTAGTTTGTTCGGATATATGATGTTTGAAACAGGTACAACGTTGCTATAACAGGTACAAATATACTGCTGGGTAGTGGCAGTGGCCATACTGCCCAACAGTTTTTTTTAAATTCTACCCAGAATTGTCACGGTCATTGACCGTGACAAGACCGTGACAATTTTGTCATGGACGTGTCACGGTCAATGACCGTGACAATTTTTTTAAAAAGGGTCACGGCTTTGTCACGGTTATAAACCGTGACAAACGTGTCACGGTCATTGACCGAGACACGACCGTGACACAAAATGCGAGTTTTGCGTCAAGATCAATGACCGTGACATGATCGTGACAAAAAAAGTTGTCTCGCCTCGAAATGTCACGGTCATTGACCTTGACAAGGTGGATTTGTCAAGGTCAATGACCTTGACAAATGGGCAGATTTGGTGTAGTGATGCCAGTCTGCAATTTGGTACTTGGCTTATGGCCATAGCTGTTTGGAAGGGAGATAAGGTTATCATCTAAATGTCAAGGCCCGTTCTAGAAGCCTAAGTAATGGCTAGATGCGAGGCGGTTCTAGTGTGAGTATGGTTTAAGGGAGTCTTGGAATGTTCGTAGGACTAATTGTGTGTGGCATCATTGAGAATAAAAATCAACCTGTTGTGACATTTAAGGTGTTTAATGGTTAAGGTGCACCATCTATAGAGGCGCGTACACTAGTGTCTTTGTGAGCACCTAGTAATCACGATGTCGGTAATGAGAAGTTTGTAGAGCTTACTTACGATTAGAAAGTCCTCGATGATGAAATCTTGTCGAGTCTTGAGGACTTTTATGTGGAGTATGTTTGGTGAACTTAGGGAACCATCTAGGTCTGATATTAAGAAGTGCTAGTGTCCTAGTGATGGTTATATTGAGAGTCAGTGATTATCTCGGGATATTGGTCAAACTCAATGGACTTGAATAGTATAGTCCTTAGTAAGGTCCTCCAATTTAATATAAGTTGGTGTGGTAACCTTCTACAGATAATTGAATATTAGTACTGCAGTTGGAAACAATGCATTTATCGTAAGATGGCTAATGTAGGAAGTGTAGTGCTTGATTATGATGTGCTGGGAAATGCAATTGAGACCTAGACTGTTGATGTCATAATAAAGACTTGAAAATGGCTCCCAAAGGGGATATCGAAGCATAATTAGAGTGTTGGCGGGTGTCGACAACGTAAGTTAGGATAGCCTTAGTAAAATAGGTATTAGTTATTTGCACGTCTTTCCAAGTTGGCACAGATTAGAAGATGTAGCTCAGTGTCATACTTACTACCCTTAAAATTTCAATGGCGACTAGTGTGGCCATCACGTAAGTTCAGTTTGTGTAGAACCTAGAGATAAGCTCGGTGATGACCTCGTGTAGGTAAAGGTTACTATAAGTTGAATATTTCTCTTAATGGGGTTATGCCTAAGAAGACTTTGGGATACGATCACAATATGATAATATCAAAAATGCATCACTAGAAAGATGGAAAAATTCGATATGGACAAAAGCATTGGCATTCGTCGGTTGGAGTGTCCCACGTTTGCCAAGGATGTGAGGGAGACTTACTCTTAAGGAGGGAAGTCTAGTGTTTGACTTCTCAAAGTATAATAGGTTCATATGTTGCTTTCATCTGGAATGGATGAATGGTTGTGATCTAATTTGTCACGGTTAGTGACTCGAGCTAGGGTGTGTCGCTGGGTCAGTGCCTAGTGAGAACATCTAGGAGGAGTCATGGACTTTAAAACACGTGGCGTAGATTCACTTTTTGCAAACCATAGTTCGTTGCGTTCAAATGGAATCTCTCAGAATAGTTGTGTGACACCCTGCTAATTAAAATATTAGGTGATTAGTATACTATTCAATTAAACATGATTCATAAATGGTCCATTCTTAGAACACTGTCGATTTTTTTTTCTTTTTAATCACTAAATATCCTAATAAGCCGAATGTCAATTTTAATTAATAGAGAATAATAATAATAATAATAGTAATAATAATAATTATTATTATTAAAAAAAAGAGTAATGAATAACACAACCACCATAATAATAATGACCACAATAAACTGAATAGAATCATAATCAAATAACACATCCAAATCCAAATCTTCATACAAGCCAAGTACAATACCGAGACAAATCGGCTGGTATAAAGGTAATATTAAAAACCAAATGTGAAGTCTAGATAATGGGCGAACACGATTGAATGGAAATACTGAATCATAAGCTAGATAATAAGAATGATAGATACGTCTAAGTTTGAGGTCCTACAACATACACAACACTGCAACACGTTAACTCTGGAATGAATCTGCTAGCCCTAGTGTACCTGTGACTGGACACCTAAAAATTTTTGCAAAAATAGATTTTATTCAGGTTAAAGCCCCGAAAATGTTTTAAAAATATTTGACAAGTGTTTAAAATGTTGTATTACGAGTAACGTAAATATCCATGTTAGATGTACGTACTCTCACATGAGTCCTCACCTCTCACTTAATGTGCACACTTAACGTACTCTAATATTCCTTCCTAGTTAAGCTACTCGCCTAACCAACTATAGACCACTCGATTAATCCTTATTAATTTATATAAATCTCTTAACCCATCCATATCTCCTATACGATATCTTAACACTATCTTTCTTTTTTAATCATTTTATTCTCATTATTTTAACCAATTAGGTTCACATACTTAAAGTACATTTTAAACATTCATAATAATCACTTCTACAACACACAACAGAGTAGAATATCACAAGTGTATGTATATTTATAGATTACACTATCTAATGTATACTTATACGAATATGACATATAAACAATCAAACTCGTGATGCATGCATATTTTGCTATCTAGTCCCTATGTACCTCACATACCAAATTAAGGACTACGACTAGGTGTGACACCTCAACCTATAAAATGATAACACATAATGAAGGCGAACATAATCCTTAACACCATAAGGATGACGTCCATACCTAACGTATTCAAATGACTATTAATACACTACCATCTATCATGTTAATGATAACGTAAGTGCTATGTTTTGGGGCACGAATCCAAATCCTCCCTAGTGGCACACAAAGATAGGATTACTCACTACATGTATCCCCCCGTGATAGCAAGTAGCCGGTATGACATTACACATAGTATCATAATAAATATAATATAGGCACACAGTCATCCTATACATACATAGAGTATATTTCAAGTTTATGCCATAAACTAATAATTCACATTTTATTCCTATTCCCATTATTCCTAAAATCTTTTACTAATCGAAGGGATTTAAATAATTTAATTAATTATTTCAGTAGATACCCTCAAACCGTACCTACTGGTCCAAAACCTGAAATCATTAATAAGCCCGAATTATAATTTAGTTCCCAATAATCCTTTTTCTCAATAAACTTGCATTTTGCCTTGAAATATAAAATACCGTTTTGAGGCTTTTCTAATCCTATTTTTAAGAAACTTAAAACTACAAAGTTGTTAAGAACATTATTTTATACAAAATTCGCGTGCATACTACCAATTTCCTCTTAAAATAGACCTAAAATCAACATACAATGTTTGTAATTTTCTAAAACGATTTCACATGCGTTTGACTTTCGAATTCGTATGAGTTCACTTCGTTTCTTGTTAGATAGTTTAATCTCCAATTGAATCACAAGCTTTTAATCAATAAAATATATAATCCTAATAATGAGTTCTTTAATCCCAATTGATATTATCTCAAATCAAAACTTCCTAAACATGGGTTTTTAACAAAAAATCCTATAATCTAGCATGTCTTTCTACAAACTCATAATTAAACAAGTTTAAAAAACTTGCCTCTTAGGATGATTTTGAATTTCCTTTACAGAAGATGACACGAGTTCCTCCTCCTCATCATTCTTTCTGAATTTTGGTGGTATATGGTGGTGGTGCAACGTGGCTCTATGTGTTTCTCCTCCTCTATGACCTTTCACCTCCTTGAGAAACTCTTCACTTTCTTATAAAAGCTCTCACACTTTCTCTCCTTTGGTTTCCTTTCACTTTGATTTTTTAATTCTCCATTTGATTAGACAAAGAGTTGGTTTTAAAGTAGCTAATCCCGTATCTCTTCATGGGTTGGAAATCCAAAGGTCAAAAATTGACTTTTCACTTGTCGGGTTGACCCTGAAATGACCCGAGACCCTATACATAAGCGCAAACATAGTTTTCTGACTATTTCCTTCTGGACATTTCTACGTGGTATAAATGACTATATGGGTTCGACATATTATATTTACTTCATAATTCTCATATTAAGTCCCGACATATTTCTAATATGCGTCGCGAGTAAATAATTAATAATTGTCGTTTTCCTCACTAATGACACATTATAACGTATTCTATAATTTATATTACTTTTTCTCTGAGTAATATACATTTTAATATATAATATTAAATATTAACTTAAGTCTCATTAATTAATATTTAATTTATTCCAAATAAATTTTCCAATTTAAATTCAATCAACCCAATTTAAATATCCATAAAAATACGAGTTATTACAGGTTGTTTATTCCTTCTGACTCTTGTGTGTCCCTTACAGTATTGATAATCGAGGATTGGTGTCCCAACGACTGTGGTGGCTTGGATTTGTACCGTGTCATGGTACGACGTGGTTTGGCCCAGTAGAGTACGGGTGGACCTAGCAGGGTCAATACAACTCGATAACAGGTTGCGCCCTTATCTGAGGTATCTTTACTATTGTAAAAAGTTTAGTGTCTGGGTGGATACACTTTTGGTTGCATGGTTTAATCACAATATTCATATTCCCTAGGATTAGCGACCTTAGGATTGGCTAGGGGCTCTGATGGAAAAGAACATGATGATGACTGGAGGACATCATATAGTTTTAGAATTCCAGGAAACATAACACTAAGTGTTGCTTACAAAGTTATGTGGATTGGTTTAACGTCTAGGCGAGTGTTCCCTAGTATTACACCTAGAGTAGCCCCATGTTCATTAAAGGGTCCTATGGGATGGTATTGGTTATACAGAAGATTTAGAACTCAATGGCATGTCACTCCGATGTGTGGGAGTTGTGAGGCAAGGTTAGTAATGAGGCTAAGTATATTTGCTAGACCAGGAAGACCAGAGAATTCGTGGAAACACAGGATGTGTGGTCATAAGGTTCGAAATGGCTCTTGATGATAAATCTAATCATTAGTGGTATTACGGTTTACACTTGGGTGAGTGTTGATAACTAGAGGACATTACCCAACGGGGGTGCCTGCATTCTTTTGCTATTAGCAAGGTAGCCATGGGACTTGATTGAACGTGATCATTAAGTGAGTGGATACTCGGGGATGGTTGTGTGATGTTGACAGTTAGCATAATGGTGAGCGTTAGAGCATGTCGCATCTTGAACTTTTGGTGACAACCTCTGTGTAAGAGTGTGTGTTGTCATCTTGTCTATTGAGTACTTTGATGATTTTGTCTTAGAGGATTTCTATAATTTAAAATATGAGGAATTAGTGGATTGATAATTTCGGGGATAAAATTTCTTAAGGAGGGAAGAATGTAATACGCGTGCCCAATATTTTATTATTTTTCCTCGTGTAAATTGTAATCATATGAAATCCTTGGAAATTGGATCATAAATATATTGGCATTTATTTTTATTTGATTATTCTTTGAGCCTTAATGGTAATTGTTGGAAGTCTTGGAGAAAACTGGAAGTTTTCAGCTCTTAAGGTGTGTGAAAAGCGTGTTAAAAATGTGAAAACTGTAAGGTTTTAAGACTATATGTATTAATAAAGAAAATGGTCTTTTTCTTATAAAGTAGTCTTAGATGTTCAATGATTTCTTGAAAAAGAAAGTAATGAAACAAATATGTTTCCAACTTGAGAATAATGTTACTACAAAATGTTGAAAAAGTGTTGATGTGTTAAATCACTTAAGAAGTTAGTGTGGGTAACTTAATGGTATTTTCGGAAATAACATTTGTGAAAATGGAGGAAAAGACAAGTTTGGAAACAAATGGGTAAAATGTTAATTTAACGTAAAGTGAAATACTTTTATGAAATAAAAATATTGGATAAGGTGTTACACAAAATGGTTCTAAATGAACATTATTTTGGGACAAAATCGATGTTAGAGTAAAAAGGACAAGAAATGATGATTTCAAAAGTGTAACACAATTTGGGTGAAACGACAAATCTTTAGCCACAATCAGTAAATGAAAGTGTGGACATTTGTAAAATTCTAAAACAAATTAATATCGACTAGGATGACACCGGAATAATTAAGGAGGGCCTTAAGCCCTCGGATGAAAGATCCAAAATCACTGTCCAGGGCATATGGTTGCATAGCCAGTGGTGTGGAGCCCATTAAAGTATGCAAATATTGAAAGATTTTGAAAAAAAGATAACGAAAATTGAACATATCAAGAAATGGGTTGTTTAGTGAATATGTGAGAAGGAAACCTAGCTCAAATAAATTAATATATATTTCAATAAAGGATAAAGTTGACAAGAAATGTAAAAATTGATTACTGTCCGTAAGGTAAAGGAATGGTAAAGTGATGGTATTAAATAGGTAGCTAAGCAACCTAAAGAGGTTTAACTCATAACTGACACGAGGATGTTTTTATGAAAGGTTTTCAAAGGAAAAATAAGTATTTTCTAACACAGTGTTTGCGTGTATTGAAAGGGTGGTTTTCAATAAAAATACTACCGTGAATTGGTACGAATAAAGGAGTAATTTTGAGAAAAGAAATGATTTTTTCATAAACAAGATGTATTTTTTTGAGTATTTAATTGAATGTGTTAAATCAAGGAATAAGTGTCAAGTCAAGTAAAAGGGACATTCTTTTACAATATTAATGTGAATTAATCGAGGTAAGTAAAGTTTTTGGAATAAAAACGGTTTCATGCATTTAATTTTATCTACGTGTGTGTGTGTGTGTATACACGCACACACATATACACACACACACACACACACACACACACACACACACACACACACACACACACACACACACACACACACACACACACACACACACACACACACACATATATATATATATATATGTATGTATAAGGTAATTACATGTGCACATAGATATAATGTGTTAGAGTCTCTTTTATCGTTCATTTCTATATTGCATTGTTCTAATTTCCCACTAGGCATTCGGCTCATTCCCTCGTCTTTGTTACGATAGGCTGGGTGTGGTTTCGTACTTTAAGAGTGTTTTATAAGTAAGTATTCCTTTTATTTTTATGTTAGTAGCTTTGTATGCTTGGATTCCGGAGATGCTTCCCACGGGTTCCTCAGGTAACTTTATTTGAAATGGAAATCACATGCTAAACAAGTGAAATGTTAATTAACTAAAACTGGAGTAGCAATATTATGTAGATTGTTTCATTGCACGTCACACCTAACGCTCGGGTGGAACCGGGTTGACCATGGATAACCCATAAATCCATTTCGAGGGTGTTATAGTACGTTTCCTATCCATGGGCATATAGGTCGTGTATCATATGTAGGAGCATCACATTCTTTTATAGCTACTAGATTTTCACGTACGACTGATTTATTAGAGGCAGTCGGTAGTATCATCATGTGTGTCGTTTCACTTTTGGGTAGTGTGATTGGGCAAAAATATTGTATATTTATCCCCCTAATTTCAGTACTTTTGTGAACCCGAATGATGTAACATATATGGATTTGATTCACTTTTATGCTTCTAACCTTCTTGGCGAGTATTGCGTGTTTCGTGCTTCTCCTATTGGTTTTACAGGTTAATTATGCAAGCAGTGCAAAGGAGGAAACAAGACTGTGCAAGAAAAGCTAAGAAGGCAAGTTCAAGGGCATCCGGAAGAAACAGTCAACTGGGAAGTTGAAGAGCTCGGAACAACGAGAACACTGGAAGAAACGGCACCCAAATCCGAGCTACGGTTGAAAAGTTATGCTCAGTTGAAGTTGAAGAAAAATCCAAGAAAAGAAGAGAAAAACCAGAAAAAATCTAAGTGTTGAGAGCAAGACCAGGCTGGTACATGCGAACCCCACCCCGAACCGGTTCGGGGGGGCGAACCGGTTCGCTGTACCTTCGAACCGGTTCGCTGTACCTGACACGCGAATTTTGTATTTTATTCTGAGTTATCTCCAAGTCTCCTATTAGGTTTAAAACACTCAATACTTGTGGGCAACGAAGGCATTAACCTAGGAGCAGCTTTTAGGGTTATTTTTAGAGACTTTTTGAGAGAACAAAAGGAGAGAAATATCTAGGAACATCAAGAGCACAAATTACTTCAAGAATTCATTGTTTCGGGTTTGTTTTTACCAGTTTTAATTCAAAATTCTTGTTTCTTATTATTGTTCTTGCATGCTTTGTTTTCCCATTAGATTCAACTTGTTTTCGCATTCATAAAACGTATTTACATGTTTAGATTTAGTTTTATCATGAATTCATACACATGCAACGTTATTATTTCCTGCATTAGTCAAAGTAACATGTCTGGCTAGGTTTTTCAAGGTTGGGATGCATGAACCCAACCTGATGTGTTAGTACATGTGTATAACGTCGATCCGCTGAATTTAATGATTAATTTTGATCGTATCGCGTAATTTCATAAGAATTGTAGATCTTTATATCTCGTTTGCCTATGGGTACTCGTGATGATTTAGAGTACAATTTGAGTGTAATTACCGCGATACCGATTTACTCATCCTCAGATTAGGTATGACGCGGGCTTGAACCTCGTATACATAATGCTTGGGAGTACTAAATTCCGGGTTTGAATTAATGGGATAAATTTATGATTGATGTTGTCACTGCATTACACTAGGGTTGGGGGATTGTATTCCCATCCTATTTTCTCATCATTTAGTTAAAAGTTTCAATTCAATCCTTCATTCTTAATCTAGATAATTTAGTCAGTGGCATTTTTCATTATATTTTCATAATTGCATTTAGTTTAATCCACCTCAAAAAGCCAAATCAATCTTTTTCTTTTCTTCTTGGAGTCATTGCTAGGATTCCTCAATCTTATCCCGTCGTCACAACTCCGTTGTCCTTTTTACCTGAGGATCGATACCCGACTTGTCGGATTATTACTTGAACGATAGGCTTGCACTTGAGCTTAGAGAGCACACACTTTAGAGACACATTCTGAGTCGTGTCAAGTTTTTGGCGCCGTTGCCGGGGAATTAGGTAGACTTAGGATTAGATCGAGTTAATCCAAAACTTTGATAAAAAAAAAAAAAAAAATAAAAAAATTTCACCATCATCTCTCCTGAACTTAATGCAAAATTCTGAAACCACTCGCACACCCCATAATACTCCAACCAGCATTCACAAAAATCCACTTGTTGAGTATAATCCTGATAGTCCCCACACTCCACAAGCCCCACAATTCTGGATCCCACCTCCCACACCGTCACACTCAATCTCTAGCAACACTCCCTTCTCCTTCGTAGGACACACGTCGTGCACACCTAGTGAGAGTACCGAATCGTCAAGTGAGATAGAGATGTCGCAATATAGCAATGCAGCTACCGGTGAGGACGAGCCCCCGTACCGCCCGTTGAGAGAATTCTTATATCCCGAGCGCACTGTCACTCCGGGATGCATTATACTCCTGTATAATGCCGGGCAATTTCGTTTCAAAAATGGGATGATCCAGACACTACCACATTATCACGGTATGGATTCTGAAAAGCCATACCTCCACATAAGGGAATTTGAGGACGTGTGTGATACTCTCAACGATCAAACCTGCACACAAGAGGTAATCCTCCTCAAACTCTTCCCATTTTCGCTTAAAGATAAAGCTAAAGCTTGGCTATGGTCTTTACCTCCAAGCTCGATTCCATCCTGGAATGAGCTACAGTCTAAATTTCTCAAGAAATTCTTCCCAACACATCGAACAATCTCTATAAAGGCTCAAATTCAAGCATTCAGGCAACAAGAAAATGAGCCATTCCATCGATGTTATGAACGTTTCAACGAGTTAGTGGCTTCGTGCCCCCATCATGGATTCGATCCATCGCAAATCATCTCCTTTATCTATAATGGGTTGAATCTTAACTCTAAACAGCTTGTTGAAACCATGGGAAGTGGTCCATTTGTCGATCTAGATGCCCATGACGCTGATCTTCACATGAGGTATGTCGCCGAGACTACCCAATCCTGGAATACCTCTGATCCGAATGCTCAAAATCAAAATCGACGATCTACCACCGCTCCGTCGACATACGATCTATTCCACATAGATAAGAATTCTATGTCGGACTGTCGGTTGGACACCATTGAGAAAGGACTGCGAGACTTATGTGAGGTAGTTGGGTCTATCAAAAATCCTATCGTAACGGTGTGTGCGATTTGTGAGGCGGGACATTCAACTGAGGAATGCCCGACGATCTTCGCCTGCAAAGTAATATTACAAGAGCAAGTTAGTGGGATAGGAGGCTTTAAAGGTAATTTCGGTGCCCCGCACGGAAATTCATACAACCCTTCGTGGAAAAACCATCCCGATTTTAGCTACGGGAAACAACATGCCGCAATGAACCCTCCTTCGCATGTTGCCCCTCCTCCTCCACAACAATTTCAACAAGCTCCACACATGCAAGGACATGTGCAAGCACCACCACATCATGGAAATTATATCCCTCCACAGCGGAGAACTCTCGAGGATACTGTGAATCAATTCATCGCAAGCCAGGCCACAAACAATGCCAAGTATGATCGTCTCATTGGCGACCTGAATGCAAATCTGTCTAAGATACAATCCTCGATGAGTGTTCAAGAGAAGGGCAAATTCCCTGCCCAAGGCCAACGACCTCCCCAAGGTCAAACTAGTGTTAGCTCCACATCCACTGAACACCAGGAGCAATGTCAAGCAGTGACCACTCTTCGTAGTGGAAGAGTCGTTGATTTATCACCTCCTCCACACGACACAACAAAAGACAAGGAGATTTCGCCCGGCACGAAAGAGGCCGAAGATGTCCCCTTGGACGAGAGTGATAAGGAAAGCACTAGTGAGCCTGAGGTGGTAGTTAAACCACCCTCCGCAGCACCATTTCCTCGAAGATTGATTCCTACTCAAAAAGGGACTCCATGTGATGAAGTGCTAGAAGTTCTAAAGCAAGTAAAGCTGAATCTACCCTTCCTTGATGCCATCAAACAAATTCCAGCCTACGACAAAGTTATCAAAGACTTGTTGACGGTGAAAAGGAGGATGAAAGTTAAAAAGAACGTCTTTCTAGCTCAGAACGTGAGTTCCATTCTGCTAAATGATCTCCCGCCTAAATTTAAAGATCCCGGTGCACCCACCATATCATGCATCATTGGAGATAATAAAATTGAGAAAGCCTTACTTGACTTGGGAGCAAGTGTAAACATACTTCCTTACTCCATTTATAGGCAACTTGACTTGGGGGGCCTCAAGCCCACAAAGGTCACTCTCCAACTGGCGGATCGATCAATGAAGATTCCACGAGGCATAGTCGAGGACGTGATCGTCCAAGTGGACACTTTCTATTTCCCGGTAGCTTTTGTCATTTGGGACACGGAGCCCTCCTTTAACTCAAGCAACCATGTTCCCATCATCCTTGGTCGCCCTTTCTTAGCTACAGCTAATGCAATCATCAACACAAGGAATGGGCGAATGCAGCTCACCTTTGGGAACATGACCTTGGAAACCAACATCTTCCACATAGCCCAAAATGCAGGGGAGGAAGATGATCTTCACGCGGTGAGCCTCATAGATGAGGTAATAGAAGAGTACTTCGAGGAAACTTTTTGTGGCGACGCCTTAGAGTTATGTTTAGCGACGAGCTATGAGTGTGAGGGGACGTCTACCTACTTCGAGAGGTATGTTGTAAGGTTGAGAGAATTACTCGATGAGAGTTCGTCGGACGAGGACGTGATAGAGATTGATTGGGTTTCTAGATTCGAGGAACTACCTCCGAGGGATACACATATGGCTCCTTCCAGTGAAAAATTTCCAACCCTCGAATTAAAGAAACTCCCCTCCCATATCAAATATGGATACCTAGGAGAGGATGAGACATTTCCTGTTGTTATCTCCTCTAGCCTAGACGAAGGGCAGGAGGGCAAACTGATGAGAATTCTGAGGAAGCACCAGGGTGATTTTGGTTGGTGTATAGCTGATTTGAAGGGGATAAGTCCTTTGATTTGCACCCACAAGATCCATCTCGAAGAGGATGTCAAGCCCTCTAGAGAGATGGAAAGAAGACTTAACCCCAATATGAAAGAAGTTGTGAGAATCAAGATCATCAAACTATTGGATGCCGGGATTATCTACCCAATCTCGGATAGCAAATGGGTGAGCCCTATTCAAGTCGTCCTGAAGAAGTCGGGTATGACTGTGATTGAGAATACCAAGGGAGAGCTTGTTCCCCAACGCACCACTACCGGTTGGCGTGTTTGCATTGATTACCGGAAACTCAATGCGGGAACAAGAAAAGACCATTTCCCCTTGCCATTCATCGATCAAATGCTTGAGAGAGTTGCGGGCCACCCTTATTATTGCTTCCTTGATGGTTATTCCGGATATAACCAAATTGAGGTAGATGTACTTGACCAAGAGAAGACGACTTTCACTTGCCCTTTTGGTACGTTTGCCTACAAACGTATGCCATTTGGCTTGTGTAATGCACCCGCGACCTTTCAAAGGTGCATGTTGAGCTTATTTAGCGACATGGTCGAGAGAGGACTCGAGGTGTTCATGGACGATTTCAGCGTTTTTGGCACCTCTTTCGATCATTGTTTAGAAAAATTGGAAAAAGTACTTACCCGGTGTGTGGACAAGAACTTAGTGCTGAATTGGGAGAAGTGCCATTTCATGGTCACTGAGGGAATAGTTCTTGGTCACATAGTATCATCCAAAAGCATAGAAGTTGATAGGGCTAAGATAGATGTCATAGCTGACCTTCCCCCACCGAGATCGCTTAAAGACGTGCGCTCATTCTTGGGTCACGCCGGGTTTTATCGAAGGTTCATTAAGGATTTTAGTGCCATCGCTAGACCCTTAAGTAACCTTCTCATGAAGGATAACCCGTTTGAGTGGACCGAGGCATGCCAAAGCTCCTTTGATAAATTAAAGAACATGCTCGTGTCCGCTCCCATCATGCAAGTTTCGGATTGGTCCCTACCGTTCGAACTCATGTGTGATGCAAGAGATTACGCAATTGGGGTCGTTTTGGGCCAACGTAAAGATAAGCAAGCTCATGCCATCTACTACGCTAGCCGGACCCTTGCCGGACCTCAACTCAATTACTCTACCACGGAGAAGGAGTTGCTAGCGGTAGTCTTTGCCCTTGATAAGTTCAGATCGTATCTCATTGGTTCTCCTATCACTGTCTTCACCGACCACGCGACTTTAAAATATCTACTCGCGAAGAAAGACGCCAAGCCGCGCCTCATAAGGTGGATCCTACTCCTACAAGAGTTTAATCTCTCCATCAAAGACAAGAAAGGAGTAGAAAACGTCGTGGCCGACCACTTATCTCGGCTCTCGTCCGACGTACCTAGTGATCCCATACCCATAGACGAGCACTTTCCGGATGAGCAATTATTTGCCACCTCTTCCTATCCCTGGTTTGCGGACATAGTAAATTATCTAGTCACGGGAGCCGTCCCTCCCGATTGGACACCACAAGATAAGAAGAGGTTTCTTACTTGGTCGCGCATGTTCTTTTACGATGATCCTTTCCTTTTTAAATATTGCGCCGACCAAATCATCCGACGATGTGTACCGGATGACGAGATTCCAAAGGTCATCCAGTTTTGTCATTCGGAAGCATGTGGAGGCCACTTCTCGGCGAAAAAGACGGCCGCTGAAATTCTGCAATGCGGCCTCTATTGGCCCACAATCTTCCGAGATGCAAATGACGCATGCAAGTCATGTAATAGGTGCCAACGAATGGGAGCCATTTCTCGACGCGACATGATGCCCCTTACCCCCATACTCATCATTGAAATATTCGATTGTTGGGGTATTGACTTCATGGGTCCCTTTCCTCCATCCTTTGGTTTCCTATACATCCTAGTCGTGGTAGACTACGTTTCTAAATGGGTAGAAGCTATAGCTACTAGGACTAATGACAATAAAGTGGTGATAAAGTTTCTACAGGAACACATACTTTCTCGCTTCGGAGCACCGAAAGCGATAATTAGCGATAATGGCACGCACTTTTGCAATAGGCCATTTGAGAAGCTCATGAGAAAGTATGGGGTCGTCCACAAGGTTGGGACGACCTATCACCCACAAACGAATGGGCAGGCCGAGCTAGCGAATCGGGAGATCAAGAACATTCTTGAAAAGACCGTCAATCCTACTCGGAAAGATTGGTCCCTTAGATTGACCGATGCACTTTGGGCCTATCGTACCGCGTTCAAAAATCAACTTGGAATGTCCCCTTTCCGTTTTGTGTATGGCAAACCTTGTCATCTCCCTGTTGAACTCGAACACAAAGCGTATTGGGCAATTAAGCAATTGAACTATGCCTTGGACAAGGCCGGTGAAGCCCGTAAGCTACAATTGATTGAGTTAGAAGAACTACGCAATGATGTGTATGAGAATGCCAAAATTTCAAAGGAGAGGATGAAACTTGCTCATGATAGCATCATTCGAAGAAAAGAGTTTCATCCCGGGCAAAAAGTTCTTCTATACAACTCTCGGCTTCACCTCTTCCCAGGCAAGCTGCGGTCACGATGGTCTGGCCCGTTCGTCGTAAAGAACGTTTTTCCCCATGGAGCTGTTGAACTAAACGATTTAAAAGTGGAAAACACGTTCAAGGTAAATGGACAACGCCTAAAGCCATACCTAGAGGCGTTTGTGGATGAGGTCTACACGATTTGGTTGTCGTACCCTGTTTACGGGGTCAATTGAGCTAAGCGAGTGAGGTCGTCGCACCCCCGACGTGTATGGGGTGATTTTGTGTGTAAAATAGTCGTGTGTAAATAGGTTAGTTAGGAGTCCGGAGCCTGCGTTGCATGAGAGATAGGTTAGCACATTTTTCGAGGGTGCTAGTACGCTTTTCGAGGTCGTATTCGAGGAAGTTTTTGAGAGCCCGAGGGTCTAGAAGGTTTTTAAGGGCAGTAGGCACAAGTTAGGGGATGAGAGAGCACTTAGAAATGGAAAGAAGAGTGAATTTCCTCGATTGGACCAGCCTGGTACCCCCGAACCGGTTCGCTGTACCCCCGAACCGGTTCGGAGGGGCGAACCGGTTCGCTGTACCCCCGAACCGGTTCGCATGTACCTGTCAGGTTCTTCTCCCCTTTTCTCCAAGTTCATTCCCTTTCCCTCCATTCTTTTCCCCTTCTTCCCCCTTCGTTTTTCTTCCCTCCAAATCCTTCCCTCCTTCCCAAATTCATCCCAATTCACTCCCTCCACCCTCTCCTTCCCAACCTTTCATATTTCCCACCAAAAACACACCCCTTCACACCTATAAATACACCCCACCTCTCCTCCATTTTTCACACCAAAACATTCTCCCTCACTCTCTTCTCTCCCATATTTTCTCCCATATTTTCTCCCTCTCTCTCCCTCTTTTCCATCAAAATGCCGCGCCGCCCCGCTCTCCGCCCACGGAAATATGATGAGACCACCATACTTGATGACCCGGGCAGGGGGGTATTCCGATGCGTCCAAGAACGCCATTGGTCCGAGATCTACTTCTCCTCCACGCGCGCCATTCACATCGAGCGCTTCGTGGATTGGGACACCCTTCCGAGCGAAGTCACCGCCCTTTTTGACCGCCGTGGGTGGTTCTCTTTCCTCGCCCCTACGTGCAATAACGTTTTTGAGACCGCCATTCATCAATTCTATGCGACCTTGGTTCGCAAATCTTCCACACTTCACGAGGCGTATCTCGACGGTATCACCATTCCCTTCTCGGCAACTCTAATTGCACGCAAAATGCGTGCCAAAGGGGTGATCCTCCCCGTGCCCTTCCAATACCCCAACAATGGTGCCCCACACACAAAAGACGAATGCGTTGCCCGCATGGCACCCGGGGCGGAATGGACACGCGACACCTTCCCCATTGGTGGATTGACCACCACGGTCCGCTTCACTCACATCATTGTTTGTGGTGCCATCCACCAAACCACCAATGACTCGGTGGTCCGGTCCCGTCACACCAATTTCCTCTACTATTTTTTGGACCCCGAGAGCACCATCAACCTTGCCCAAGTCTTCTACGCGGATATCCTCAATGCCGCCTATGACGAGAATGGCAAGGTGGCACTCCCATACGCCCGTTTCATTACGGAGCTCTTGATGGATGCGGGAGTGGATGAACCCGAAAACCAAATTCGACTTCCTCGCCCCGTAGGCGGCACGTCCACAACTCGAAGTGAGCGCAAAATGCGCGTGTCTCACCCCGACCGTCCTATTCATGAGGAGGACGTGGCCGAGGAAGCTCCCGACGACCCGATGATGGATGTAGACGAGGAGGAATTTGAGGATGAGGAGGAGGATTTCGATTTCGAGCCCCCGGGGGCAAACTTCGATAGGCGCCTTTCAGCGGTTGAGTCCTGTCTCGACGGGTTCATCAACCAATACAATCAAGACCAAGCGGCTTACCGAAGGGACGCCCGGATGATGTATCAACTCCAAGTCCACCTTCACCAACTCAACTTTGGTGGTCCTCCTCCCCCCTTCTATTATGACCCATATGACCCGAATGCACCGAGCTCCTCCCACCCACCTCCCCCATGAGCTTTTATTGTTTTTATCTTTTGGTTTAATTGTTAGTGGTGGTAGGGCTTTCTCATTGTTCACAGTTGATTTTTTTCCTTTTCTTGTGTACCACAGGCTTCTCATGGTTATAATACAAACTTGCATTTTTTTCATATTTGGTTGTTTTATTTTTCCGCACTTATTATTCGCTTTGAATTAGATTTTAGTCATTTTTGCTTGAGGACAATGCAAAATTCTATGTTAGGGGGTGTCACAAGTGCGTATTTCTAAAACTTCACAAATTTTCAAAAATGCCCAAAAATTTCCAAAAAAATCATAAAATTTTGAAAAATCCAAAAATATTTTTGTTCAAAATAAATAAAAATTGGAATTCAAAATTTTCAAAAATATCATTAAAAGTCGAATTGGAGTCTCAAATTGTAAACATCCAACATACACAAAGCCGAAATTTACCAAAGATGGAAATTGAGCGAAAATTGACGACTTAACGAATAAATGTGGAGATTAACAAAACCCGGTGAGATTCGAGCCTATCACGTTTTGCGAGATTTTAAATCAATCCGAGTTAATTGTTAACCCAAAGTTCTTTTTAGCGCTTAATAAGTTGTCAAGGATCTCAAATTTTTTTCATTTGATCGGTTTTGAAAAATGTGTGTAATGTTGCCTTGAAAATCGTGCCAAATTAGTCTCTAAACTTAAATTCACCTCGAAACGCATATGGTAACGCAATTGGCATTTTAGACAATGAAGTAGGCCATCGTTTGTCACCCTAAAAATATTGGCCAGAAAAAGTAGCGAAAAATTACCCTTTGCAACCCAAATTGAGCTGAATATTTTTCCCTCTCGTTTGACAACCCGAAAAACCCAAAATAGCCCGGAATTGTGAAAATCGAACATTTATCAAATAAAGTCCGAAAAGTGCAACAAAAAGGGGGCAAGAAAAAAAAAGAGAAAAAGAAGAAAAAATGAGCAATAGCCCGAAAAATGCACAAATGGACATCACGAATGAATTTTCCAATTCCAACCTTCCCTACCATTTTCATTTTACCCAATGCAACCTTTAACCCGAAAAAGTCCTAACCGAGTCCAAATTGCGTAAATTGAGTACCGCGTGGAGAGTTAATACACCAAAAGATAATCTAAGAGGTTAAATGCGCGAAATATAGGAGATGTTCCCGTTTTTAAAACCGTAATCCATTGAAGAGATCCCTTCACCAAAATTCCGTCTTTCTAAATGCATGCATGTATTTGCTTCCATTATATTTACTCCTTATATCACGCATGCCTAGAGAATAGCCATAATCCGAGAGATTCATTTGTGAGTGCATTCCGTGAGAAATTGAAATCAAAACGAATTTTCGAATAAGTAACGTAATGATCAATCGATGGAAATTGGCGGTTATATTTCCGGCTTCGCACACACACACTACGGTTTGAGACTTATAAATATGACTTGATGATGACTATTTTATGGAAAAGTTTGAATTGTACAATTTTTGCGTATTTTGAATTTTCTTTGAGTCGAATTTTGTGGGTACATTCACTGCAAACCCTCACGAGACACAACTCGTCCTCTAGGGTAACCTAGAGGTTTAAAGGCTTGTTGCATACGCTAAATGCAATCGCTTGCCCGCGAAATTGGTACTCTATCCTAATAAAGTCCTTGAAGTGTCCTTAACTCTTACTCTCATTCTTTTACATTGCTCGGGACGCGCAAAGTTCAAAGTTAGGGGGGTTTGATTGGGCAAAAATATTGTATATTTATCCCCCTAATTTCAGTACTTTTGTGAACCCGAATGATGTAACATATATGGATTTGATTCACTTTTATGCTTCTAACCTTCTTGGCGAGTATTGCGTGTTTCGTGCTTCTCCTATTGGTTTTACAGGTTAATTATGCAAGCAGTGCAAAGGAGGAAACAAGACTGTGCAAGAAAAGCTAAGAAGGCAAGTTCAAGGGCATGTCGGTAATTTTGCAGCCCGATCCGGAAGAAGAAGTCAACTGGGAAGTTGAAGAGCTCGGAACAACGAGAATACTGGAAGAAATGGCACCCAAATCCGAGCTACGGTTGAAACGTTATGCTCAGTTGAAGTTGAAGAAAAATCCAAGAAAAGAAGAGAAAAACCAGAAAAAATCTAAGTGTTGAGAGCAAGACCAGGCTGGTACATGCGAACCCCACCCTGAACCGGTTCGGGGGGGCGAACCGGTTCGCTGTACCTGACACGCGAATTTTGTATTTTATTCTGAGTTATCTCCAAGTCTCCTATTAGGTTTAAAACACTCAATACTTGTGGGCAACGAAGGCATTAACCTAGGAGCAGCTTTTAGGGTTATTTTTAGAGAGTTTTTGAGAGAACAAAAGGAGAGAAATATCTAGGAACATCAAGGGCACAAATTACTTCAAGAATTCATTGTTTCGGGTTTGTTTTTACCAGTTTTAATTCAAAATTCTTGTTTCTTATTATTGTTCTTGCATGCTTTGTTTTCCCATTAGATTCAACTTGTTTTCGCATTCATAATACGTATTTACATGTTTAGATTTAGTTTTATCATGAATTCATACACATGCAACGTTATTATTTCCTGCATTAGTCAAAGTAACATGTCCGGCTAGGTTTTTCAAGGTTGGGATGCATGAACCCAACCTGATGTATTAGTGCATGTGTATAACGTCGATCCGCTGAATTTAATGATTAATTTTGATCGTATCGCGTAATTTCATAAGAATTGTAGATCTTTATATCTCGTTTGCCTATGGGTACTCGTGATGATTTAGAGTACAATTTGAGTGTAATTACCGCGATACCGATTTACTCATCCTCAGATTAGGTATGACACGGGCTTGAACCTCGTATACATAATGCTTGGGAGTACTAAATTCCGGGTTTGAATTAATCGGATAAATTTATGATTGATGTTGTCACTGCATTACACTAGGGTTGGGGGATTGTATATCCATCCTATTTTCTCATCATTTAGTTAAAAGTTTCAATTCAATCCTTCATTCTTAATCTAGATAATTTAGTCAGTTGAATTTTTCATTATATTTTCATAATTGCATTTAGTTTAATCCACCTCAAAAAACCAAATCAATCTTTTTCTTTTCTTCTTAGAGTCATTGCTAGGATTCCTCAATCTTATCCCGTCGTCACAACTCCGTTGTCCTTTTTCCCTGAGGATCGATACCCGACTTGTCGGATTATTACTTGAACGATAGGCTTGCACTTGAGCCTAGAGAGCACACATTTTAGAGACACATTCTGAGTCGTGTCATAGTGCGTCCATTATTCACTCCGTATGTAGAGGGGTGGGGATAAATTTCAGGATACTATGTTTAGCATCCGTCTTGCTTGTATTAGACATGACTAATGTTTGACGTCATTCCGAGTATGGATTGGTTGGCAGAGTATAGGGAAACGGTGGATTATTTTGGTAGGACCATTGTGTTTGCCATTATAGGGCAGTAGATACTCTTAGTAGCGATGCCTCTTCCCGAGAGTGTCGAGCACTTATTTGTACTGTACTGAGGAGGAGACCTTGCAAGATGTGGTTATATCATTAGACTCGATCCCAGTGGTTAATGAGTTTGCGGATATATTTCAGGAGATACCGGGCTTGTCACTGAGTCAGGAGATAGGGTTTGTTATCGATTTAGCACCTGAGACTAGGCCGATTTCACGTGCGTCGTATCTCATGGCCCCATTAGAGATGCGAAAGTTGAGGGATCAAATTCAGCAACTATTGGGGTAGAGATTTGTTAGACGAAGTACATCATCATGGAGTGCTTCAGTGTTGTTTATGAAGAATAAGGAGGGTTCATTTCGATTGTTCATTGATTAGGGACAGTTGAATAAGGTCACGATTCGAAATAAATATCCGTTTCCTCGAATCGATGACTTATTTGACCAGTTGAGAGGAGCATCTTACTTCTCGAAGATAGACTTGAGATTGGGGTATCACCAGTTGTGCATTAGGGAGCAAGATGTCCCTAAGACCGCATTCCTGATGCGGTATGGGTCGTATGAGTTCATGGGTATGTTGTTTGGACTAACTAATGCCCCGGCAGTATTCATGGATCTCCTGGATAGGGTTTTCAAAGATTTCCTTGACCAATTCGTGATCGTATTCATAGATATATGGTATCATCTAAGACTAAGGATAAGCACGCAGAGCACATTCTAGATATCAAGTTCTCGAAGTATGGATTCTGGTAACGTGAGGTACAATTCTTATGTAGTATTATGTGTGATAAAGACATTTCAATCGAGCCGAGTAAGGTTGTTGTGGTGAGGGAGTGGGGTCAGCTCATAACACCGATAGAGATCCGTAGTTTCTTGGAGTTACCAGGGTGTTATCACCATTTCATTAAGGTATTTTTGAATATTGTGGGTCTGTTGATAAATTTGACGTGCAAGGGGGTGCTGTTTGTGTAGGATGATTATTGTTAGTTCTATTTCTATAAGCTAAAGGACAAGTTGACTTCAGCACTTGTGCTCATACTGCCTAGTGTAGGAGTGGTGTACCTTGTATTCACCGATGATTCCTTACATGGACTTGGGGATGTGCTATAGCAGGAGGATCAGACTATCCAGAGGAACTACACCATGCATGATTTGGAATTAGCCGTGGTATTTTTCTCCTTGAAATTTGGAGGCACTATCTCCTGGGGGAGAAAATTCTGTTCACGAATCATAAGTTGCTGCAATATTCGTTCAATCATAAGGATCTCAACATGAGGCAACATAAATGGTTGAAATTCATGAAAGACTATCAGTTTAAAATTCAGTACCACCCGGAGAAGGCTAACGTGGTAGTAGACTCATTGAGCCAATGACCTACGAGGGAGTTAGCGACAATATGGAAGCGAAGTGGGGTGAGCTTCTTTAGTGTGACGCAGTTACTAGGGAATGTATAATGGTATTGACTATGACATCTAAAATTGTGATTCAGGTTATGAAGGCACAGGCTGGGGATCATTTTTTTTAGGATAAAATACGTTAGTTATTAGCAGGGGCAGAGTTTTACTCGATCAGTTCTTAAGGAAGCTTGCGCTTTAATGGGAGACTTATAGTTCCAGAGTATTGGGATTTAAGTCATGTTTTTATGACAAAGGCCCATGGGTCGATATTTGAAGTACATCCCGATGAAGATAAGATTTACTAGGATATGAACAAACAGTATTGTGGGCAGGTATGAAGTGAGACATAGTTAAGTTTGTCTTGAAGTGTGCCACATGTCAGTTAGTGAAGGTAGACCACCAAAGGCCAATCGGGATGTTATAGCCGATAGAGATTCTGGTGTGGAAGTGAGAGAGTATATCGATAGACTTTATCACAGGGCTACCGACATCACATAGGGGCCATAAGTCCATATAGGTGATCATGAATCGTTTGACCAAAGTGGCCCACTTTTTACCAGTACGGATTAACTATACGACGACATAGTATGCCTAACTCTTTATAGACGAGATAATGAGGCTATAAGGGGTACCGATTAATATTGTGTCCGATAGGGACAATATCTTTGCGTCCTATTTTTGTCAGACTTTCCAGGAGGCAATGGGGATTGAGTTGCCGTACAGTACAACTTATTATCCGCAGACCAATGGGAAGACCGAGCGGGTTAATTAGATGTTGGAGGATATGCTCAGGATGTGTATACTTGATTTTAGGGGAGGTTAGGATCAGTTCTTCCACTGGTGGACTTTTCATATAATAATTCTTACCAGTTCACTATCGGTATGGAAGCTTATGAGGTATTATAGAAGAACTTTCCGTTCGCCCGCTTGTTGGTTAGACGAAGGGGACAACAACCTCCTTGGCCCTGAGATGATCTAAGATACTTCTACCAAGATTGAGCTTATTCGGGATCGTATACAAATTTCTTAGGTAAAAGAGTTACACAAATGTGGATAGGAGGCATGTTCTGTTACGCTGTGACTCGATTTATGGGTTATCCATAGTTAATCCGGTCTTACTCGGATGTTAGGTGTGAAGTGCAATGAAACAACCTCTATAATGTTTCTAGTACAGTTTTATTTTAATTCATGTTTTACTTATTTAGCGTGCGATTGTAATTTTAAGTTAGAACTACGTGAGGGCCCCATGGGAAGCATCCTCAGAGTCCAAGCCTACAGAGCTACTAATGTAAAATTAAATAGAATACTTACTTGTATAATGCTTTTAAAATACGAACCTGTACCCAACCTACTGTAACAAATATGAGGGTGTGAGCCAATGCCCAGTGAGAATTTATAAAATTCAATATAGAAACAAATAGCATAAAGAAGACTCAACATTTTATACCTACGTGCACATGCAAATACCTTATACATTTATAAACACTTATATATATACATAAATCATGAAATCGTTTTACTTTCGAAAATGTTATTTAGTCCGATTAATTTACCTTAATCTCATAAAAGACTTCTTCTTTCTTAACTTGACATTTATCCCTCTATTTACCACACACATTTAAATCCTTGAAACCACTACACTTTGTTTAACCATAACCATTTCTTTACTTAAATTACCCTTTCCATTTACAGCGATGCACAATGGTATTTTCATTGATAATAACCTCCTTCAACACACGCGAACATCGTGTTATAAAATACTTCTTTAACCTTTTAAAATCTTTCACAACACACCCTTGTGTAAATTATGAGTTACACCCTCTTAGGTTTCTTAACTCACCCATTTACTACTACACATCCCCTTTCCTTTCCTTTCCTTTCCTTTATGGACATTAATCAATTTACACATTTCTTGTCCACTTTATCCTATACTGGAACATTCATCAATTCATTAAAGTTAGGTTGTCTTAATACATTTTACCACACAACCCATTTATTGACATGCTCCTTATTCCTTAGTCTTTTCTTATAATCGTTCAATAAACTACGTACTTTAATGAGCCCCACATCACCGTCGCCGCCTCCATATGCTCTGGCTAGTGATTTTGTGTCTTTTACCCTGGGCCTCCGGGCCCTCCTTAATTGTGCCATGTCATCTGAGTTCCTTTACATGTGTTTTAACATTATACAATGTCCACATTATTTTAATTTCCCTTTTTACTCGGCTGAAGCCAATACCCGGGGTTTTACACCCACTTGTATTACACCTTGAAACATACCATTTTATGTCCTTTACACTTTAGCTCATAGCCGTCAGACACCTCGAGGCGTCACAATAATTGACCTTTCATATAAAGGATAACTCAATGACCTTTTCTATTATACGAACGTTAGACATCATGCACTGAATCACAAACTGACACTACTGAGGATTTTGGTATGATACAAGACACTGTGTATAACTAGTACATCTCTAGGTCTATACTACCCGTGTAACTAAAGATCCTATTCATAAAGTGTTTCATTATACCTTCAAAAACCACCATATAAGGCCACCTAGGGTTCACTCCCTTGCCACTACAACTCATGATTATTACATATGTGACACGTTTGCCATAAACGAGCTATAATTCTAATCATCGCTTACGAGATACATTCATTGGCCAAAAACCACTAAGGTACTACCCCATAAAGATAAAATCCTATAAATTAAGACTGAATGTACCTATCTTCAAACATTAACCCACACAAATTTACATGCACATCGACTATCCACTAATTACGGTATTACCCCAAGGATCTAATTTGCATAACTACATTATCGACGTTAACCACCCGTAAGCACCGTAACTAGGGGTTATGTACATTTTAATCATCAATTATCATTGCTTAGTCACGACACCCTAACTATTAACCTTCATCGTTGACAATATGCAATTCGTGCTACTTGCCCAATGAGCGTCATCTCATTCTATTAACACGTCAAAAGACTCTACATCATCAAGGATTAAACACAAACCCCTCACTATAACAACCACGGTGTCACAACTATTGTCTTGCAAGGACACCCGTAAAATACTAACATATAATCAAAAGCGCAAAAGTGATTAGAAAATATCAATCTGATTGTGTGCCAACTAATACTAACTTACTTGTCGTGCTAACAACTTTGACTTTACCGTCAAGGACATAAACTAAACCATCACCAAAATCAGCGTGAATGGACCAAACCAACACTGACGTCGAAAGATCCACTACCGACATCACCATGTCACTCCCGAAAGGAACCTTGAACCTGAAGCTCTGATACCATTTGTAATGACCCAACCCGAATTTATGGGTTACCCATAGTCAACCCAGTGCAGCTCGAACGTTAGATATGAAGTGCAATAAAATGGAATATATAATATTTCTAGTCCAGCTTTATTTTAATTAATGTTTCACTTGTTTAACATACGATTCCAATTTCAAGTTTAAACTACAAGAGGGACCCATGGGAAGCATCCCCAGAGTCCAAGCATACAAAGCTACTAACATAAAATTAAATAAAATACTTACCTATGTAACGTTCTCAAAATACGAACCCATACCCAACCTGCGGTAACAAAGACGAGGGTGTGAGCCAATGCCCAGTGAGAATATAGAACACACAGTATAGAAACCAATGAAAGATAGAAGACCTAACACTTTATACCTACATGCACGTGCAACTACCTTGCAAATATATTAATACTTATATATACTTAATGCATGAAATCGTTTTACTTTCGAAAATGTTATCTAGTCCGATTAATTGACCTTACTCTCATTAAAGACTTCTTCTTTCTTAACTTGACATTTATCCCTCTATTTACCATGTACGATACAATATTTGAAACCACTACACTTTGTCTAGCTGAAACCATTTCTTTACCTAAACTACACTTTCCATTTAAAGTGATGCACAATAGTATTTTCATTGAGAATAACCCCTTTCAACACAAGCGAACACAATCAAGAAAATACTTCTTTAACCTTTCACAACACACCCTTGTGTTATTTACGGGTTACACCCTCTTAGGTTTCTTAACTCACCCATTTACCACTCCGCATTCCCTTTCCTTTTACTTTATGAACAATAATCAATTTAAACATTCCTTGTGCACTTTATCCTTTACCGGAACATTCATTAATTCATTCAAGTTAGGTTGTCTTAATACATTTTACCACACAACCTATTTCTTGACATGTTTCTTATCCATTTATTCTTTCTCGGAATCTTTCAATAAAATGCATACTTTAACGAACTCCACACCGCTAGCAACACTAGCCAGTGATTTTGGGTCTTTCACCCCAGGACTCTGAGCCCTCCTTAATTCTCCCAATGTTATTCGAGTTCCTTTACATGTGTTTTAACATTATACAATGTCCACATTATTTCAATTTCCCTTTTTAACTGGACAAAGCCAATACCCGGGGTTTCACCCCCACTTGTGTTACACCCTGAAGATCACCATTTTGTGTCCTTTACACTTTAACTTGATTCTTTTTCCAAAATCACATCCGTTAAGGACCAGTTTCTGTAACACCTTTTCCAATATTTTTATATCATAAAAATGTTTTACTTTACGCAAAATTACATTTTACCCATTTTTATTTTCAAACTTGTCCTTTCTTCCAATTTCATAAGTGTTGATCTCCTAAAATATTATTAAGTTACGCACACCAACTTCTCAATGTTTTAATCCATTAACACTTATTCAACACGATTTTTAATCATTTTTCCAATGTTAGACATTTATTCACTTTCTTCTTTCAAGAAAACCAATTATGTCGAGGAATATTCTATAAGAAAATACGATTTTCTTTTATTAACACATGTAGTCTTACAACCTTACACTTATCACACTTTTAACTCCCTTTCACATACTTTGAAGATTAAAATTTATAATTTTCTTATTTCATGTTTAAACCCACTAAAACCTCGTTTAAACTTGTTTATATTTTCATTATCAAAATACTACAAGTCTACACAAATGAGGAGATACATTATACTCCAAAAATCCTATTAAATGGGTTAGACATATAGTTCATTCTAGAAATTCATATTACTTTCAAATATGCACTTTCAAGTCATAAAAGATATTTTCACTTCTTCAAACCCAATAAATGTCCATCTTTAATAAAATCTACATTTTTGCAAGAAACTTTGAATTATTATTTCACCAATATTTTAACAAAATCAATCATCATTTTCGAACATTTTATTTCATAAAATGTTTAACATCAATTTTCTAGAAAATACATGATTTTTCATAAAAATCCCAATCTTCATTTCAAGAAACTTAAAATATGTACTCATAATTTAATTTTTAACAAAACAAAATTTTTGCAATATTTTTATTTCATAGAAATGTTTATTACTTACTACACATGATTTTCATAACTTAATCAAATGCATCCTACTCATGTAATCTAACAACATGACTATAAATACACAAAATAGAGTCTTAATACTAAGAGTAAGGTTTCCCACCTCAAATGGAACTCCGACATTGGTAGGCATGAAAGGTCTAAGAAAATGGCAACCTCCCACCTCCTAAAGTGGCCTCAAGGAGGTTGCCCCACTCCAAAAGCATGTTGCGTCAAGTTTTCAAGAACCCCCCCTTAAAACTCTATAAATATTTCATTTTCATCTTCAAGAACACCCCCAAAAAAGCTCCACAAATTCGTAGCTTTCCTCATCCATAGTGGAAATGGGTATGTGTGGTTCAGATAATGTGGGATACATATCAAATATGGTGTTATAAGGTGGAGAGATGGTTTTGGCATGGTGGTTTAAGGTGGAAATATGGTGAAAGTGGTGGGGAGGACCACCCACCCACCCACCCAATCTCTCTCTCTCTCTCTCTCTCTCTCCAACTTCCCATAACCTAAATAAGCTTAAGAAACCCTTACGAAACCCTCCAAGACCCCAAAAATACCATTTTTCTCAATCTAGACTCACTAGAGCTCGATAGATCATCCATATAGTGGCCTAGAATGTGATAGTATACAAGCGTAGTCTGATTTAAAAATTTTAAAGGCCATCGTTCGAATGAGATTCGCTCCTCATTCGAATGAGAAAGGAGCCTTGTTCAATCTCGAGCTTCGAACGACCTTTGCGCAACCCTGATCAGTTATGCAGTGTGATATCGCTCGAAGCTCATTTGATTCACCGCTTTAAGCAACCTTGTTTCTCGTTCAAAATGACACCCATTTCGTTCGAACGACCCCTCTTTCCATTTCCTCTATTTCTTTCAATTTTGACCCATAACGTTCAATAATTATAATTAAGCCTCCAAATAGATAAATCATAATACAATCCCACTCAGAATTATTAAAGTCCCAAGGTTCTCACTCCATTTCAACTTATGCAAAGAAATTAAATGAAACATTAGGGCGGGGTATTACATGTTGACCTGGAGGTAGATGACTAGGTATTATTACTGGTGTTTTCTATGAAAGGATTTATGAGATTTGGGATGAAGTGGAAGCTTGTATCGAGGTACATGAGGCCTTTCTTGATTATCGAGAGGATAGGGATGACAGCATATAAGCTCGCCTTGCTGGAGCATATGCAGCGGATTCACGACGTGTTTCATGTATAGTCATTGAAAAAGTACCAGAGAAGTGAGAGGAATTATTGGTACATTCTGTAAGGACATTGTTTCCATTATCCGTAGTTTATATAGGATATATCGTATACCTCTACAATTGTAAAAGAAGCTCATGTTCATTTGTTCAAGATGCCGGATTAGAATTTCAAGCATCTTTAATATTTGGGCAACATGAGGTACAATTTCATTAGAATGTGTTTAAGTTTTGTAAATGGTTTACATTTATATTGGGATATTTTGCGAAACTCATTTTAAACAAAATGAGGCATTTTTTTCTACGTCAAAATATTTTTTCAAGACCCGTAGGCGAGATTTTAAATATAAAATTTTCTCCCTCTTGTTGTTCAAATGACATTGACATGTTGTTTACGCAACAACTTTTAACGACATGCAATGTCATTTGAATGGTCGCATCAAACAAACCCATACTGTTTTAGTTTTGAAATGGTCATTTGTAAGGTCATTACTAACGACATAAGATGTCGTTCAAATGATATGAAGATTTCGTTTGAAGTCATTCGAACGACCTTCGTATCCTCAACGTTTTTGTTTAGCTATAAATACCTACTTTGGAGAGCTATTTCATTAAGAATTTTTGCAAAAACAAAACTACATCTTGGCAGACCTTTTAGTCTTCAAAGTTTAGGGATCTTTATGTTTTTGATTCACCAAATTCAATCCCAATTTATTTGTGAATCTTTTGTGGAACCCAAATCACTTTTGGTTAAGTTTGTTCTTGTGGAGTGACATCTCTACTGCTGATGACTGCGGTCACTTGAGTATACTTGAGGCCATTCTTCGCTGAGGAGAGCTGCAGTTTCTGTGGGGTCTTGCGAGATTCCACTACTACTTACTAGGTTGCGGTCTATGTGGGTTTGCAGCGATAAATTCATTGCTAATTTCCGTAAGTTTTGTAAGTTGTGATTTGTAAACATTTATTAAAATAAAAGGTTTTACCCTTTCGGGGAATTTTTCCTGAAATCTGTGTTTCCAGTATTTTGTGATTATTTATGATGGCATGATAATTCACATAGATCCATGATTAGGGTTTTAATAAATTCAGAATTAATTTGGATTTAAGACCGACTCTAATTAAGTAGTTTTAAATTGGAAATTTACAAATCCAAAAAGTAATCGATATCACTCACTTTACAAATTGGTATCAGAGCAGATTACTCTAATTTACGATCAATTATTTTTTCAAAAATTTTTACGATATCGATTTTTTTAAAAATTCTGGTTTTGAAAATTTTCGCAATTTTTTCGATGAAGAAGTTATATAATCGGCTGCCCATATTTAATGGCACAAATTATGCCTATTGGAAAGCCGACATGAAATCTGGTTTAAAAGGAATTGGTGAACATGTCTGGATTAATTGTGAAAGAGGGTGGACTCTTCCCAATGTCATCGTCAATAATGTCACTTCTCCCAAACTTATCTCGGGCTAGACTGAGGATGCTTTTAAAATGAGTATTTTTAACTCCTGTGGACTGAGCGTTATTTATGGATTCGTCACCCCTTATGAGTTTCGTCGTATTATAACATGCACCACGTCTAAAGAGGCATGGGATATCCTCCAATTGACACATGAGGGTACCAATGAAGTTAAGGCGTCTAAGTTGCAAAAATTTACCACCCAATTTGATACAATCACGATGTATGAGTCTGAGTGTTTTGACGAGTTTTATGCTAGGTTGTCGGACATAGTCAACAAAAGTTTTAATTTGGGTGAGAAAATTGACGAGACGAGGGTTGCTAAAATGATTTTGAGGTCACTCCCATCACGTTTTATACCTAAGGTCATTGTTTTAAATTATTTGGGGATATTGGATACACTTAGGGTCAAAGAACTCGTAGGAGACCTTTAAACTTATGAGATCATATGTTCCAAAACCGTTAAGCCTAAGAATAAAGGGATTTCATTTGAGGCACAATCTAGGAAGAGTGAGGAAGTGTTTGGGAAGAAGGAGAAGAATAATAAAGAGAGAGTTTGTGATTTCGAGTCTGAGGGAGAGTTTACTACTGATGATGTGGCCAGGGTTGCTAAATTTTTTAAAACGTTTCTCAATTTTTCAAAAGAAAATTCTTCCTATAAATTTTTTTTTGAGAAAAATAAAAAGAAAGAAGAGGTTAATGAGAGCGGTGAGAAAGATAAAGAGTAAGAGGAGATATATTTTGAGTGAGAGGGCATGGGGAACAAAGCGTTTGAATGTCCTACCGTGCTAAAGAGAAAGGGCAAGAAAGTTGCAATGCCAGCCACTCTTAGCGATAGTTAAGAAGGGGTGAATGATTCCAGGAATGAGTTATCACGTGGCATGTGTGTCGCATTTATGGCAAGTCACATGAGCACACCTAGTTTGTCCCATGATGATGAGGATACTTGTTCACATGAGAGCCCCAATGAGGATTTGAGTATTTTGAGTGAGTGTGCGAGTGAGATTAAGATTGAGGGTGAAAGCGATCTCAACAAAGCATTTAGAGATTTATACGCTGAGACCTTAAAGACGAAGAAGTTAATTAAGGACTTAGGTCTTAAGGTGTTAGATATGGAGAGAGATATAGAAGTTTTGAGGGGATTTAAGGCATCGAAAAGTCAACTCGAGAAGGTGAAGGTTTTTTTAAGTGAGCAGTTGATCGTCATAGGTCAGAAAAAGAGTGAACTTGAAGCCCGTATGTTTCAGCTAGAGAGAGATATCGAATGTGACCAGGAGGTTAAGGTCACTATAGATGACACATCGAAGACGATTGGAAAGATGCTCCTCAGTCCCGCTTAGAGTAATGGTTAGAAACTAGAAATAGGTTATGACCGTGCGTCTACTTCTTATACTGCATCAGAGTCGACTCTTGAGTTTGTAATAGATCCATATGGATCTCAACCGAACCCACCTAGGCATCCGTTACCTTATAAGGTAATGCCTCCCAGACATTTTTGGAGAGGTGTTCCTAGGCCCACGTGTATTTGTTCCCATTGTAAGAAGAGAGGACACCTTAGGGAATTCTATTTTAAGTTGGGTAGCGTGTCACATAGAATTTTGCCACGTGTTCCCACACATGCATGCACATATGATACTTTGCCTGATCCTGAAGATTACTTGAGAGAGTTTACACATATTCGAGAGCAGGTTAAGTTTTTAATCAAAACTTCACATGATTTGATGGATGATTTTTATAATATGTTAGCTCTTTTAAAAAATTCCTCCGCACGTAGTGGTTGAGGTTTAGACTTGTTTGCTAGCATAGGATGATTTTCATGATGATATTTTATGCCTTTTGCTAGTGTGTATCACTTTTGTATTTATCTTGTCCATTTTTTTTATCTAGTTTTCGAAATACCAAAAAGTTTTTTGTTTTTGAAATATTTTGGGAAAATACAAAAAGATTTTTTTATTTATTTTGAGAATTATTGAAAAAGCCAAAAATATTTTATTTTGATACAATTTTTGAAAAAAACAAAGGTTTTTCCATTTTCTTTCACACCATTTATGGATGGTCATTTAAGATGACCAAGTCACAACATCATTCCATATCCATGTGACTATTTGATAATGTTTTGAGATGATACATCATTTCATCCACGTGCTTTATAATGTTTGGAGTCATTAAGATGAAATTTGAGATTACTTTCTACATATTTGACTCATAATTTCCTTTAAGGCACACGTGCACAGATTTAATTGATTATTATAGTTGTCTATCACATGTTGGTCGAAGTGTTTTCATCTCAATCTTGTCTTTAAAATGAACCAAATGCGATAAAACTTGACAATGAAAGTAGTGCATGTAAGAATCGTTGCCCGTGAGAATTTGTTTAAAAAGTGAAATAATGAAGGGCTACGAAAGTAACACATGTCCTTTGTGATTAAGCCACCGTTTAAATTGGACCTAAAAATGGAAGTGAGGAAGGAATTTTGATATGGGGTCTTGGGTTTTGTAGTGGGCGTGGTAAGATCCTAAATTATTATTATATTATTGGTATTTATTTTGAGTGTTCATATTGCATACACTTTTAGATATGATGCATGCACACACGAGTATATATAGTTATATTTGGAGCATTTACACTAGCTACTGAGTATCTCTCTCACCCCCATAGTTTGTTGTGTTTCAGGTTTGATGCAAGATATATATTTATGGCATTGTTGGAATTAGGATCCTCGTTTGAGGATCTGGATATTTATTTTTTAAATTTAAATGTACCGCTTTGTTTATGTTAAATTGTTTTGTAAAATGACATTTGAGATTTAATAAATCTGAGATTTTCTATTTAGTTGATTTATGTATTTATGCTTCCCCAAAATTATGCTCAATCTAAATGGATTTTTTATAAAAAAAATATCTAATTTATTATAATTTTGAGTAGCACCTCCCGGGATGTCACAAAGTGATATTAGAGTGTAGGTTATTCGTATTCTAGGGATTGAGGTTATTGGTTTGTTCTGTTATCCGCTGTGATAGATTTTATTTATGTTTCCTCTTATTTTGGTGATGTAAAAATTTCTGGTTGAATTCAATGAAAGGAAATTTGGGGTGAATTTCGAGGATGAAATTCTTTTTTTAGGAGAGAAGAATGTAATAACTCGTTATTTTGAGGACTCATTCAAGAATATTATATAAGATTTCAGTAATAATTTAAAATAAAAATAGTTTTGTTGATATTATATTTTAATAATAATGTATTTTGATTTAAAATCAAATTACACATTTAAATTTAAATATAAATGGTTTTAGGACATTTTACAATGGTTTAACTATATAAAGTAAACAATTTTAAATTACATGGTATATGGTAATATGCATTAGCTTAGGCTCCAAGCTAGGTTTCAATAGAGAGGATTTGTAAGGAATATTACAGATGATTTTAAGGAAAGAAAGATGAAAAAGAAAGGCCAAAAAAAATCTAAAGAGGTAAAAACGAGATGAATGAAAAGAGTCACTTTTGGGTGTTTTAGATCTTCTTTTAGAGAGTATTCAGATGATATTTGAGAAAAACTCAAAAAATATACCTGACTCATGTTTCGTGTAGAATCCAAATCTGAAGTCGAATTGGGAATTTGGATAATGTTTAGATATGATTTTTCTGGGATTCTAAAATAGGACTACAATTATGGATTTTGACTTTCTTGAGGTAGTTTTATTTTTTCATTGTTAATTTAGTGTGATACACCTATTCAACCTTGATTGTATAGTTAAATTCATACTATGAGTTTCATTTATGTCTATTATATGATCATATACTATATTTGTTGTTGCAATCATTTTGTATGTGTTATTTTCATGCGATGTAGTTCGGGTAAAGAAACTAGTTAATTTTACGAGCATGTAAGGCTATAAAATTTGGATAGAAAATATGTACACTAAATTTATGAGAATTGAATCTGCAAGTTATTTTAATTGAGAGAATGATATTATGATGATTATTATTGGAGAATGCATAGTCATTCCTCAGCCAAACCACCCACTAGACAGGATGTGCTATCGGCTACAAATTTATTTTGTTAGCCAAAGACTGGACCATAGACCCTGATTGGTGATTATTCCAAGTGTTATTATGGTGGTAATGCCAAGATTTTGTGGTGGTGATGCCATTTTATAATGGGTCGTGTGCCAAAGTTACATCATTTATTTTGGGGGCCATTGAATTGTTTCGAGAATAATTGACAGGATAGTAGATGGTAGTGCACACTGCACTGTGTCAAGTTTGATATGGGGTCTTGGATAATGTAATGACCATGGTGAGATCCTAGAATATTATTATATTATTGGAATTATTGTTTTAGTGTTCATATTGTGTACACTCTTGTATATGATGAACGCACACGAGTATTTGTAGTTACAGTTGGAGCATTTATACGAGCTATAGAGTTTCTCGCTCACCCCCATAGTTTGTTGTGTTTCAGGTTTGATATGAGATTATATTTATGACATCTTTGGGTTTGGGATCATTGTTAGAGGCTTTGGATATTAATTTTTAAAATTTAAATGTACCGCTTTGTTTATGGTAAATTATTTTGTGAAAGGGCATTTGAGATATAATAAAATTGAGACATTCTATTCAGTTGAGTTATGTATTTATTCTTCCCCAAAATTATGCTCTAAATGTTATTTTTATAAAAAAAAAATCTATAATTTATCAATAATTTTTAGTAGCACCTCCCGGGGTGTTACAAAGTGGTATCAGAGCGTAGATTATTTGTATTCTAAGGCATGGGATTATTGGTTAGTTATGTTGTTCATTCTGGGAGATTTTATTTATGTTGTCTCATTTTTGGGTGATGTCGGACTTTCTATTTGAATATAATGGAAGGAAATTTTGGGTGAATTTTGATGAAGAAATTCCTGTTGTAGGGGAGAAGAACGTAATACCCCGTTATTTTAAGGACTTATTTAAGAATATTATATAAGATTTCAATAATAATTTCAAAAAAATATTTTTATTGATGTTATGTTTAAAAACAATGTATTTTGGTTTGAAATCGAATCCAACATTTAAATTTAAATATAAATGGTTTTGGGACATTTTATAATGGTTTAACTACATAAAGTCGACAATTTTGAATTAAAGGGCAATATGGTAATATGCGTTAGCTTAGGCTTCAAGCTAGGTTTTGATAGAGAGACTTTTTAAGGAATAATTCGCATGATTTGAAGGAAATGAAGGTGAAAAAGAAAAGACGAAAACGAAATCTAAAGGGGTAAATACATGATGAATGAAATAGTCACTTTGGGGTATTTTAGATCTTCTTTTTCCGTGTATTTGGATGAGATTTAAGAATAACTCATAACACAAACCTGACCCAATTTTTCATGTAAAATCCAAATCTAAAGTTGTATTGGAAATTCGGATTATGTTTGGATTTAATTTTTTTGGGTTTCTAAAACAGTCCAACAATTATGGATTTTTACTCTCTTGAGAGTAGTTTCATTCACCAGTTGTTAATTTAGTGTGCTACACCTATGCAATCTTGATTGTATAGTTATATTCATTCTACGTGTTTCATTTATATATATATATTATATGATCCTATACTATATTCGTTGTTGCACCCATTTTGTATGTGTTATTTTCATGCCGTGTAGTTTGGGTAACGAAACTAGTTCATTTTACGAGTATGTTGAGTTATAGAAATTGGGTAGAAAATATCTACACTTGATTTATAGGAATTAATATAAAATTTATTTGAATTAAGAGAATGATATTATGATTATTATTGGAGAATACATAGGCATTCCTTAGCCATACCATCCATTAGACAAGATGTGCTGTCGGCTATGATTTTGTTTATTATCCAAAGACTAGGCCAAAGACCCTAGTTGGCGAGTATGACAAGTTTTATTATGGCGGTGATGCCTAGATTTTATGACAGTGATTCCAGGTTATGATGGGTCGTGTGCCCAAGTTACGTTATCTGTAATTTGTGGGAGTTACACTATTAGGTAGCTTGTCCATCATTCATTAAAGAAATGGAATAATTTGGCACAACGTCATTCCCAACGTTGTTGTGATAACCATGATAGGGATTTCAGCAATCGATGGGGGAAAAGTTGCGATGGGAGCAATACATATTACCGTAAACTAAGGTGTAGACAGTAGAGGTAAATAAAATGTTGGAGAATGTGAGAGATGCGTATGCTGGATTATAAAGTAATTAGAAGGATTAATTATCGTGGCAAGAAAATTTTTGAGGCATTGTATGGTAAATTTTTCGTCCGCCCTCTGGTTGATTAAAAGAGAGAGAGACAACAAGTTTGCGTAGTGATTGTGAATTATAGTCCGTCATCATGGATCGAGTTAATCGAAGTTATTTTCGTATAGTTTAGGAACGTCGTAAGATTTAAGTCGTCATGAAACAAAGAGTTAGGGTGATCATATATTGTTGTGGGTGTCTTCCATGAAAGGAATTTTGTGATATAACAGGAAGGAAAGTTGGCACCTAAAGAAGTGGGGTCTCTCTCCAACATTAAGATCATAGAGCCAATGGATAATTCGTATTATTGGAGCATTATTAGCGGATTCACGATAGTTTTACGTATCATTGTATAGGTGAGACTTTACAAATGATAGAGTATAGCATTATGAAAGGATTTGAATAATGTTATCGCTAATCTTGGGTCGTAGCAAGTAGTCCTTCAGTCAGGGTGGTACCACTAATGAGAGTATAGTTGGTTAACCATAATATTATCGTGATTTTATTCTAGGTACGTTCGGATGCCATGTGGGTAAGGAACCAAAGTTTTGAGTACCGGGCATATCAAAATTTTGGGGATTAAATTCCTTTTTTTTTTGGGGGGGGGGGGGGGGGGGGGGGCGGAAGTATGTAACACCCCGTATTTTTAGGAATTATTAAATTACACGTGTCATTGTAAATTAATTAAATTGCAAAAAATAAATAAAAGTAAAGTGAATTTAAATAAATATTAATTAGTGAGAATCGGATTAATAATTATGTTGTATTATATTTACTGCTGTCATAAGTAAATAAAATTACTTTATTATATGTCACGCCGTTAGTGAGTAAAATCGATGTGTTTATAATATCTTATTCAGGATGCGTATGTGGGGTCGTGTTGGGAATAAGATCACAAATTGATGATGCGTGACTCGAATGATGATTTCGAGTGCATGGTTAATCCAAAATAGGTCAAAATAGTTAAAATTAAGTACACAGGGGCAGTGATTTGGTCTCGGGGGATTTTTATACTTATCGGGACTCATATAAGAGCATTTTTGTCATTTTAATGGAATGTATTTTTGTCATTTTAATGGAATGTGAATATTCAATTTGGGGATTTAAATTATATAACGAAGAGTTAAGGTAAGAGGATTAGTCATTTTACAATTACAAAGGTTTTAACTGAGTTACACCGAAGGTTAGAGAGAAAGTTAATAGAAATTAAAAACTCAAGAGTCCAAGAGAAAAGTGAAGTGAAAGTAAAAGAAAACTCAAGAACTGAAGAGGATTGAAGAAATTGGAAGAAATTATGGGATTTTAATCATCTTCAAAGTATCTCGTCAACCGAATTCAAACCCTACGAATTCTAAGTTAAGTAATTATCTTTCTAAATAATTATGTGTAGTATTTAATTCATATCATGATTGAGAAAGAATTTTTGGGTGGGATTCATATACAATTGGGTTTTTGGAGAAATAATTTCATAATAAAATTGAATGACTGGTTTATATTGAAATCTAGAAATTTGAATCCGATGTAGATATATAAATTATTGATTTAGTAGATTGAGAAAATTATGATTTTTTTTATATTGGGAGAATTCATAATATTTAGAAATTTAGTATAAATCCCATGTAGTGATCATGAGTAGATAAATTTTATTAAAATGGATTTGTTTCATATTTAGGATTCAAGAGAATTGATAATTATGGGTAAATATGATTTGGGGGTTGATTAATTGAGATTAAACTTTGCTAAAATTCGCAATAGACAGAATTGGACAATTCTCAAGGGGCGGACCGGTTCGCCCTCAAGTTGAATCGGTTCGACTGCCCTGTTATAACTAATGTCAGTTATTTGATGAAATATCTTCATGATTTAATTTTGGGGATTAATTTATGGTGTCGGGGATAATTTAGGAGTTTTGAAAATTTAAATGAATTATTTGTAATACCCCATACTTTTATGGATATTTAAATTCAACGAGTGGGCGTAATTTAATAATTTGAGAATTTAAAACAAATGATGGACTAATTATATTTGATGTCGCAGGTGAATAAAAGTGACAGGTGATGTTATTTTTGTAAAAGCTGGAACCCCCGGATGGTGATTTTCTCAATTAAAAATCAAAGTTAATTTCCTTTTATGTAAAAACGATAAATAATGCAGAAGCGTTGAATGATGGTTCACAAATAAACAACAACCAATATATAATATGAGTCCAAATTAAATTGAGTGTGATAATTTAAACCAAATTTTATCTTGAATAAGTCTAAGCATGCGTTCTAAATTATGAAGCAAGATACAATAAACAATATCACACTATGCCGAGATGAACGAGGAAAAACCCAAGACGGGAAACAACCTCGGACGGCCCTAGCCACAAGTCCACTAGATATGGAATTACAATTACAAGACAGATAGACTTACAACGACTGACTCGATCCCTCTCAAGCCTCGATGCTTCTTCTCGTAGACACCTCTTCCTAGTTGACAACCTCGGAACACTACCGTGATCTCGGAATCCACCGATGGGGCTTTCTATGGTCACCGCCACCCGTACATGGAGCCTTTCTCCGTGTGGGTAAAATCACAACAAAAATGTCTTCTTCTTTGATGGATGTAGAAGCAAACCAAAACTTCTCTTCTTGATTTCGGTAGAGATAAACCGGTGCCAAACTCCAAGAAATTTGATATATATAAATAAGAACTTGGACTAAACACAATTGGGTATAAACTAGAGTGTGAAGGCTTTTCTCTTTGAAAAATTAACACTCAAAACATGAACATTTTCCTAAACCATTTTTTTCTCAAACTCTCTCTAAGAGATGAACTAAGATGGAAAAGTTATGGAAATGTTGGTTTGGAAAATGTGATTCCCGCACTTCATAAAGTCTGAAAAAGTTGGTTAAAAACCAAGTGGGGAAGTGGGTGAAAAATAGTCAAAAAATGTTTCCGCCTGACAGCTCGTTCGAACGAACTCTCGTTCGAACGAGACTTCTAACGACGCACCAGTATGGACTTCGTTAGAATCTCGTTAGATACCTCGTTCGAACAGAAAGTTCGTTCGAACGACATATCGAACGACGGACCAGTTTATACTCGTTGGCAGGTTCGTTCGAACGAAACCTGGTTCGAACGAAAAAATCGTTCGAACGACATTTCTAACGAACGACCAGAAAGTTTGTAAAATTCGATTTTAGCCCAGAAACTTTATAAACTCATTTTAAAGTTCTAATTAATTCTTTCTGAGAATAAAACGCAGTTTTTATTAAACCTAACACCCAATAAACTTTGTTCCAAGCTCCTATATATATATAATTGAATTCATACCTTGGGAGCATGGAACTATGATAGATGACGTAGAAACGAGGCACACAAACCGACATTTTGATGAAGCTTTATACTCTTTGCCGCTACATCTTCAACAAACACTTCATAGGCTTGAGAATATTACAATTTAAATATTATCCTATGAATAAATGTTTTTGTCCGGAATTAAGCCAAAACTATATATGGACTCAATTGGAAATTTGTGTCCTTACAAATCTACCCCTTTGGCTATTCCGGGACAAAAACCAAACAAAAATCCTAAAGGGCCGTCAATCTCACTAGACTCAAAATATAACCCACCCAAACTTGACTCAACCCAAGGATCAAACGCTTTGCCATTGACAGATGCCGCTTTAGAAGAATTCCTGTACACTGAAGCAAACTCATCAAATGCATAGGGAATATCAAAGTATTAAATGCAATTAATTAATTACTCCCCCTAAATTAATTCTCCCCTTTATCAAACACATGACCTACTTAGAAAGACGTCTCCCCCTAAGATAAATCTCCCCCAAACTAAGATACGATAATAATAGGATTAGATACCATTTCTCCCCCTATCATCATTCTCCCCCTTTTTGTTCAGGAATAGGCAAAGGATAAAGAACGAATAAACATAAAATCATGTTAAAGCGTAAAGTGTTAAGACATGAAAGCATATGGGCAATAAAATCATAGGGAAAGACAAAACAAATATCATATATATATAAACTAGAAATATATCAATGAAGCACTTGCATATATATATATATATATATATATATATATATATATATATATATATATATATATATATAGATAGATAGATATAAACACACACATATGACACAAAATACAGTAAGTTCACACAGTCATATGGCAAAAATGTGTCATATGGAAACGGAAGTGTAGGGGTGTGAACTAGCAACAATTAAATTTAGACCCAAACACTTAAGAAACATTCACGGAGTTCTCATTTGATTGCAAAATTTTTCACATTTAAATATAACCTCATGTGACAATATAAAGATTGAACTCAATGAACAAACATACATAATGCATACAAGCCTAGCATGATGATGATTCTACAAACCATATAGAGTCATGACATTAAAGACAACTAGGATAAACGGACATTGTGCAAACCGTTGATATACCATCCAATTCTCCCTCAATAAGCATATATATTCTTTTACTTTTGAATGAATATATCAAACAAACATAGGCCTTGGCAATTGTTTTCTTTTTAATGCCAAATATTCTGTTTTTAGGCCTTTGGATCACGTATTTCTTTTAGATCCAATAAACGGTGGCTTACTATTGCAAAGGATCATTTAGTCCTTTCGGAGCCCTTCCCCGTGCATATTTATTTATCATGTTTCCATTTTCACACAAATCTCACATGCAACGGATTTTGACATGCACTAGTCCTCCTAGGTCATAGATATGTAGATGACTAGATTGGTAGGAGAGCACCTCAAAGAGCTCAAATATAACATGTGACATTAAGATTTCAAAAGAGCTCGTGCATGTGTGAATAGAGGCATATAAAAATAGAATCCATTTAATCAATACAAAATCCAACTACTCCATATAAAGCATGGTAAAGAACATTTTAAGGATTGAAAATCTAAACCAAAAGTTCTAGCCATGTGGGAGCGTAAAAGATGGGATTCAAACACAAATATATGCCACTTAAAGTGTGACAAACTTAAATACACACAAAAAAAATCTTTTTGAATTTTTAAACATTTTTAATCAAAAATAGATATTTACTCAAAGGACAAACAAAAATCATTTGTATTTTTCATTAAGGTTAAATGAAATAAATAAAACACAAATGATAAATAAAAATCTTTTTATATTATGCAGTCAATTCAAGCAAAAATATAATACAAAAAGATAAACAACTCAAAATATCTAGTATGTGATATGAAATAATGCAATGACTAGAAAATGACTAAACAAGCATACATTTTAGCATGTGAATATAGCATGAAGTACAAAAGCTAAAGTATGCAAATACTAACACATTCATCCTTTAGATTTAGGAAGGGAGGAAGCATGTGAAAGTAAATGAGAATCACAAATCCTATTTTGCAAGGCAACCAAGTCGGATTTCCTAACCCAAATTAATGAAGAATGACTATCTTGGGGTGTTGGAACGTTAACTGCCGTGGTTACGTTACTATGGGATTTTCTTGGAATTCGTTTAAGATCAAAACAAAATTTCCTAAGATGACCTTTTCGACCACAATGTGTACAAGCAAGAGCATGTCGAAAAGATTGACCTAAGGAGTGATCATTAAATGCATTCCTAGTAGATTCTCCTAAAATAGTGGTTTTGGCATTATGAGTAAATTCATTACAAGTATTGAAGCCTAAACCACAAGTGTCATTTTTAATTTGGACCGTTCCTAACATTTTATCTAGTTTTTCCGAACGACACTCCAAATCAAATTTGACATAACTAGAGTATTTTAATTTATCTTGTAATTCTAAAATGTTAGACTCTAATAAAGCATTTCGCTCTTGAAAAGCAAGAAGCTCCTTTTTCAAGGATTCCATTAAACCCCTAAGGCTATCTCTTTCGCCTTCTATGTATTCTAGCTTCTCTCGAAGAGTACTCTCACGTGTCCTAAGGTCTTCTATTAAATCATTTTCATCAACGACCTTGACACTCTCTCTTAAACTAGCTTCTAACTTCAAATTAGCTCTTTTCAATTTAATAGATTCGGTATACAATTCTTGAAAAGCATTTTGAAGTTCACTCATATCAACCTCATCTTCATTTTCACTCTCTCTTTCATCTTCACTCTCACTATCATAAAAAATAAGAGAATCATGTACAATGACCTTGGAAGTGGCATGTGCTATTGTTTCATCAATCGATGAATTCTCACTATCACTCACATGACTAGCCATAAAAGCCACAAAATTTTTCTTAGTGGGGGAATCGGGTTTCTCTTCCTTATCACTATCACTAAGGGTTTCATTATATGAAATGGGTCGCTTACCATCTTTCCTTAGTTTAGTGGGGCACTCATAAGCCCTATGGCCATAACCTTCACAACGAAAACACTTATCAGACTCGTCCCTATCTAAATTGTCATTGCTAGGTTTAGGGATCTTCTCGGCTTTAGAAATCTTCTCGCTTTTATCATGTTTAGAAGTATTAAATTTCTTAAAATCATTTTTAAATTTATCTTTGTTAAATTTAAGAAATTTTCTAAATTTACGAGCAAACAAAGCCATGTCTTCCGAGTCACTTTCACTATCGCTCTCTACTACTTGTTTGACCTCTTTTCGGGCTTTTAAAGAAACACCCTTTTCAATTTTCTTTTCAGTTTTAGAGGGAAACATATCTAGTTCATAGGTTTGTAAATCACCTACAAGCTCTTCTAATTTCGTAGAGGCTAAAGTGGGTAAAGAATTTAAAACGGTCACTTTAGGAATAAATCTATCGGGTAGGGACCTTAAAATTTTCTTTACAACACGGTCGTCAGGTATTTTCTCTCCCAAGTTAAAAGATGAATTAACAATATCAGAAAGTCTAGCATAAAATTTATCAAAAGTTTCTTTTTCATCCATTTTGATAGTTTCAAATTGAGTGGTGAGGTTTTGGAGTTCTGAAGCTTTAATGACACTAGTTCCTTCATGAGTTAATTGTAAAATATCCCAAGATTCTTTAGCGGTTTCACACGTCATAATACGTCGGAATTCATCCGATGCGACAGCGCTAAATAAGGAATTTAAACCTCGGGAATTAAAGTTAGCAAGTTTAAACTCATTTTCAGTCCATCTATCGGCGGGTTTGATAACACGTTCATTTTCAACTAAGTAAGTCGGTGGGGAGTACCCGGTAACAACAGACATCCAAACTCTCTCGTCGATAGATTTTAGAGCCGATCTCATTCGCGCTTTCCAATACGCGTAGTTTGAACCATCGAAAATAGGAAATTTTGAAAATGGGGAAAAATCCATTTTAGTCAAAAATTATTTTAAAAAATCGTTAACGAAATAATTTATCGCTTTGGCTCTGATACCAATTTGTAAAAGCTGGAACCCCCGGATGGTGATTTTCTCAATTAAAAATCAAAGTTAATTTCCTTTTATGTAAAAACGATAAATGATGCGGAAGCGTTGAATGATGGTTCACAAATAAACAACGGCCAATATTTAATATAAGTCCAAATTAAATTGAGTGTGATAATTTAAACCAAATTTTATCTTGAATAAGTCTAAGCATGCGTTCTAAATTATGAAGCAAGATACAATAAACAATATCACACTACGCCGAGATGTACGAGGAAAAACCCAAGACGGGAAACAACCTCGGACGGCCCTAGCCACAAGTCCACTAGATACGGAATTACAATTACAAGACAGATAGACTTACAATGACTAACTCGATCCCTCTCAAGCCTCGACGCTTCTTCTCGTAGACACCTCTTCCTAGCTGACAACCTCGGAACACTACCGCGATCTCGAAATCCACCGATGGGGCTTTCTATGGTCACCGTCACCCGTACATGGAGCCTTTCTCCGTGTGGGTAGAATCACAACAAAAATGTCTTCTTCTTTGATGGATGTAGAAGCAAACCAAAACTTCTCTTCTTGAATTCGGTAGAGATAAACCGGTGCCAAACTCCAAGAAATTTGATATATATAAATAAGAACTTGGACTAAACACAATTGGGTGTAAACTAGAGTGTGAAGGCTTTTCTCTTTGAAAAATTAACACTCAAAACATGAACATTTTCCTAAACCATTTTTGCTCTCAAACTCTCTCTAAGAGATGAAATAAGTTGGAAAAGTTATGGAAATCTTGGTTTGAAAAATGTGATTCCCGCACTTCATAAAGTCTGAAAAAGTTGGTTAAAAACCAAGTGGGGAAGTGGGTGAAAAACTGCCAAAAAATGTTCCCGCCTGACAGCTCGTTCGAACGAGATTTCGTTCGAACGAGACTTCTAACGACGCACCAGTATGGACTTCGTTAGAATCTCGTTAGATACCTCGTTCGAACAGAAATTTCGTTCGAACGAAATATCGAACGACGGACCAGTTTATACTCATTGGCAGGTTCGTTCGAACGAAAAACTCGTTCGAACGACATTTTTAACGAACGACCAGAAAGTTTGTAAAATTCGATTTTAGCCCAGAAACTTTATAAACTCATTTTAAAGTTCTAATTAATTCTTTCTGAGAATAAAACGCAATTTTTTTATTAAACCTAACACCCAATAAACTTTGTTCCAAGATCCTATATATATATATAATTGCATTCATACCTTGGGAGCATGGAACTATGATTGATGACGTAGAAACGAGGCACACAAACCGACATTTTGATGAAGCTTTATACTCTTTGCCGCTACGTCTTCAACAAACACTTCATAGGCTTGAGAATATTACAATTTAAATATTATCCTATGAATAAATTTTTTTGTCCGGAATTTAGCCAAAACTATATATGGACTCAATTGGAAATTTGTGTCCTTACAATTTTTGTGAAAAACACATGTGCAAATGTGTTGGGTTTAAGACGTGAATTTTTGCTAAATGACTCGGATGGATATTTCGAGTTCATGGTTGGTCTTGGAAGGGCCGAGATAGTCAGAATAGAGTACCCGAGGGTAGTGTTTGGGTTCCGGGGACTTTTTGGGCTAGTAAGGACTTGTAATTGTGTATACGAGTCAATTTTGGGTTTAATAAGGGATAACCCTTATTTCTCTCTTATAAGAGCATGGGAGAAAGACAAAAAGAGAGAAAAGAGAGAAAAGAAGAAAGGAAGAAGAAAATGGGAGAAAGAGGAGGCTCGGACCAAGCTCCAGCGGATTCCCGACACGAGATCATCGAATTTATCCAGCCAGGAAAGTGTTTAACGTGATTTAATGATTTAAGTATGTTTATTTTTCATATTACAGTTAGTGAAGAAAACTATAAGATTTTGGGTTTGGGATTCTTGCACCAAATGGGTTTTTGGGAAATGACTTCATATGATTTTGATGAGATGATGATCTTACATGAAATCTAAGATAAAATCCATGTTAATGGTGTAATCCTTGGTGAGAAAAGTGGATGAAATGAAAATGGTGGATAAAATCCATAGTGGATGCAATGAAAATGGAGGATAAGAATTAGGGTTTAATTCTTGAAAAAATTGAGGAATTATATAAATTAATTGGTGTGTTGGGAAAACCATAGTGTGTAGACATATATATTGATGTTGGGTGATGTTAGAAACCCTAAAAATTGAGTTGGATGAGTTTTATAATGAATTTTTGGAGTTGGAGAAGATGAACTTCCGAAACTGCAGAGATCGCACCGGTTCGTTTTTGGGGGTTACCAGATCAGTTCGTTTATCACCGGATCGTTTTGTTTTTCTTGGCCACCAGATCGGTCCGGCTTTGACAGAAAATCAGAAAGGTTTTTCTTGGCCTAAAAAGGATTGGAGACGAATTCCTTTTAGAGATAAATGTTAGGGGATCCTAAATAGAGTGCGAGGACCTCTAAAAGAGTAAATGGGGGATATATAAGTCTCGGGTTACTGGGAAAGATCCGGGTTTTAAATCTAGGAATGTTTGGGACGAACAACATTCGAGGAATTATTCAGCTGGTTCGTACATATATATTTATGCGTGTAAAATATATATGCCGATTATATATATATATATATATATATGCCAAATATGTATGAGTAATATACTAAGGTGCGAATAGGATGATATAAGAATACTAGTTAGAGTGATAATCTATTCAAAAATAATGAATATGAGAATTTAATCACAAGTGAGTGAATACTTATGGGATTAAAATAAGTTGTGTGTATACTTATTAATTTATACGAATTGATATATTCAGGATTCCAGGCTAATGCCACGAGAGATAGGCACGGATAGCCGTATATATATATATATATATATATATATATATATATATATATATATATATATATATATATATATATATATATATATATATATATATACTAGGGTATGCCCGTGCCTGAAGGCACGCTGATAATTTTAAAAAGCATAAAGTCGTGTCTTGGTACGATGGCAAGTGCCCTCGCCAAAGATATAGTTGGTCTCGGGTTCAAAACATAAGAGAAACCTTAAGGCACGATGCGAATTTTTGAAATTGTGCGTCGTTGATTGCAGCATACGTCATATTTACATATATAAAAACACCGTGGTACGATCATATTATGTAAAAAAAAATGTTTTTTACAACACATAATTGTAAACAATTTAAAAAATTTAGCCAAATTTTCCTATGTTTATATAACTATTCAATGTGTTTAATCCATCACGGATCTCGTAATAATTACTAACTACTGTATGACACAAATATTTGTAAACAATTAAAGCACGACACAAAATTTCGAAAATGTCATTTAGTTCGTAATAGATACACAATATAACCCATTGCACGAACTAAATCACAAACTAATAAACATAGAACCAAAAATAAAAACAAAGTACGAACAATCTATAATTCTTTGAATATTATTTAAAAAAACCTCTTTAAGTCATATTACAATATCAAAATTTCGTCCTAATAAAACAACTTTGCCAACTGGTTCTTCCAAGCATTAACATTCTCGGGTCATCAAATAACTTTCGCTATTTCTTCTCATAATGTTATGCGTGTGCGAGCTTTCGTGCAGTAAATAATTTTTGAAAATAACCTAAAGGCACGTCGCAAATTTTTGAAAGTATACATCATTGATAAATAATTTTTGAAATAGCCTATTACACGAACCTAATAATTTGAAAAAATGAATTTTTTTTAAAGTTTTTTTACATACATACATACACCGTGTTTATCTACATACATACATAGACCATCGTACGAACCAATTATCTCAAAAACAATTACAACACATAATTGTAAAGAAAAAATAAAATTGGACAAATTCTCATATGTTAATATAACTATTCATTGTGTTTAATCGTTTTTTACATACATGCATACACTATGTTTATGTACATACTTACATCATCGTACGAACCTATTATGTCAAAATAAATCACAACACAATTGTAGAAAATTTTAAAAAATTGGACAAATTTTCATATGTATATAACTATTCATCGTGTTTAATCAATCTTGGATCTCACAATAATTATTAATTATTTATTGTATAATACATTTATAAACAAATTAAATATTTTGGGCAAAATTTATGTAAGGATCCATACTGTTTAAATTTAAAAAAATATATAATAATATTAATAATCCATCTTGAACCTCACCTAAACAACATAAAATTCATAAAAAATATCAAATTTAAATCCTATTTTTTTTTTTTTTACAATATTGTCCAAAGGTTTTAGAAATTTGTTACATTTTTCTACTAACCTATGTACTAATCGGCACCTCAATGAATCAAACAATATAAATTGACAAAGCCAATACCTAAAGGGTATAAGTTTCTAACCAATCTATAAAGAAATTACACAACATCTAAAAGTAAGAACCAATGATTTTAAGGCGAAGAACAAAAGCACTAAAAGATCCTAACGGAAAAATGAAATATCTCGGTCAAATGGGTGTGACCCTACAATTTTATCAACATCTAAGAATCCTTCTAACAGTTGGCTTCAACCCGGTCACAATCCATATAGTCAGAAGGAAGTGACAATTATATGACGCCAGGTCTTTTCAACTGCGTTAGGCAGATTTTTGGAGCCACACGCTATCTTGTAGATAACCAAATGTTGCACAGTGTATTTTTTTGAGCCACACAAACCCATACAAAAGGCAAAATCTGTTGACCACGCAATTGTATACTGGTACTTTGTCCTGTTATTAAGCCTTGTTTATATCATATTTTATTTTTTTTTAAATCCTCTCGAGTCAGGTACTGTCCTTTTTCTTGACCGTCACTTCTTTGGGCAAACTTGATCAGTCACCATATGCATTTTACCAAGCCACTGCCTCGGGCAAATTTTTATCACCTGCACAGATTCAATGTCCTAGGTAAGAACTATCTTCAATTCAATTCATGTACCTAAAGCCCTGAAATTTTATAAAGTGAAAAAAAATAGTTAGATGGACATGATGAAATGAATATTGAATGTTTACAATATAAGACTATTTAAAGCTAAAAGACTATTTAAAGCTGAGATGTTAGCAACATAAGACAAAATTTAAGCACCCTTACAAATGAGCCATAGGTTTGATAATTGTATAATACAAACTAAAAAGAGGCTGCATTCAAATATATCAAATCCACAACCCATTCTACTAACTGAACTTCAACTCTTTTGAGTTCATTCACATATATAATATAATTCTTGGTGAGGTTTAAAAGTATAAATGACTTAAAAACATTTACTACCAAAATGGGCTTTCAAAAAATATCATATTGATTAAAAATTCTTATATCATATTGATTAAAAATTCGTACTGCCAGAAAAATTGTCGTAACCCTTTGCAGGTCAACACAGGCAATAGAGAAGTTAAGTCCGAGTGATGCCATGAAGTTTAGGTGATTGTCTGACACTTTACCTTCATTCGAGCACAGAAGAGCATAAATTTAATGGCCTTTTAATTGCTTCCAATAATTTTCCCCACACAAATCTGAGCCGCTTCAATTCCAAATGATGATCCTTGATATATCCTCTACATGTAACAAAAAGAGTTAAAAGTCATATCCAATATGATGATAAAGAACAAAATTATATGAATTTAAATTAATATCAGAATACACTTTTCTTAAACTACTGTCATTGAGAAGGAAAAAAGAGTGTACCAATGTCTTAAAATATACAACCAAACTTCACCCAATATAAAGATGACACAAAAGGAAAAAAGTGAAATTTCCATTAGCCAGTGGAATTCAAGTTCAACAATGTAGAACTCTTGATCATCCTCTACGCATTAGGCAGTAAATCTAGCCAAATTTCCATTCTACGGTGTTCAATGGAGAAATGAATGTATACCAATTTTTTAAACTCTCTAATATTAGTATTGTCTACCTATACATTTTTCAAACTCTCCAAGATTAGTGTTCTCTAATAAACCTATCTCAAACTCTCCAAGAACACACAGTAGCAGAACATGAAAAAAAAACTAAAAAATCACAAATGTGATTATTAGTGTGTATTTGTTTGAAAGGTTAAGAAATTCTATACCACAATTATTATCCCATCCCTGCATAATAAGTGAGGTCCATGTGTATCATCCTGTATCTCATTTGTCTGTTTTGTTGTTGATCGGAAAACCTAAGAAATTGGTTAGTACCTCTAAAGCATGCAACATTTGAAGAGTAAAACAAAAAGCAAATACAAACTAAGGGGAAAAAAACTAATTGTTGATTATAACCTACATATCACGTTAGTGCCAGCAACATATTCATAAAAAACTAAGCGCAAATTTAACACAAATTCACATATATCTCACATAATTAAATTTACAGATCTAACAAATCACTCATCTAACAAAAAATATTTGAGATCAAACACATTACTGATCTAACACAAATTACAGATTTAACACAAATTTACAGATCTAACAAATTTACATATATATAAAAAAAAGGTATATATAAAATAGGTACAAATGGGTATATAAAACCCAAATACAACATTTTTTAGTTCTGAAATGGCCCATATAGAAACAGGTAATTAAGATATGTCCGGATAGGTATTTAAACTACATCATTGATTTTGCCCTGTTCTTAACATCTGCTTTTATAACATATATACATTTTCTTAAACAAAAGGGGGGTGTTAACATATATACAAAGTGTCTATAGATGTTTTATAACATATTTAGAAACAGTGTTTAAGAAGGGACTGCTAATTTGTAACCCAATCTACCCCCAATAGTATCGTCCAATGTATACTAAAAAAATGTTTTCTAAACTAATGTTTTAAAATTCAAATCAGATATAAATGGGTATATACCATTTTTTGGAACCCAAATCACATACAAAGGCATATATAAAATTGACATAAATAGATACAAACATGTATATACCTGTTTTTGAACCCAAATCAGACATCAACTCTAATTTTTATAACCCAAATCAACATAAATATAAGGGTCCATTTGACCCCAACAGCAGAGAGAGAGTACCTGTGAAATGGTGAGAGGGTGAAGTAGAACCATACCTATTTAAAACAATTGAAGGTTTAGGGTAAAATAGGGTTCCGGTGAAATCGTTTAATACTAATCACGTACTAAAATCGTTTGAGATGAAGCCGTTTTATACTAAAATCATGTCCTAAAACAGGGGTAAAATCACGTACTAAAATCGTTTTATACTAAAATCACGTACTAAAATCATTTCGGCGAAATCGTTTTATATTAACAATTGAAGGTTTGGGGTAAAAATACGTACCAATCGTTTGAGATGAAGCCACGACCTATTTAAAATGGAGGGTTCCGGTGAGAGAACCACAGTACAATGGAGGGTTTCTTTGAAATGGAGCCACCGTACAATGGGTTTATACTAACAATCGTTTAAGATGAAGCCACCGTACCAAAGAAAAATCATTTTATACTGAAAATTGAAGGTTTGAGGTAAAAATACGTACCAATCATTTGAGATGAATCCACCATATCTGTTTAAAATGGAGGGTTCCGGTGTGAGAGCCATCGTACAATGGAGGATTCTGTAAAATGGAGGGTGCCTGTAAAATGGAGCCATCGTACAATGGGTTTATACTAACAATAGTTTGAGATGAAACCACCGTACCAATGGTTCATACTAACAATCATCTGAGAGAAATAGAGAATACCTGTAAAATGAAGGGTTTCGTGAGAGGGTGAGGTGAGAGTCTCCGTGTTTGAGAGAAAAGTGGGGTAAAAAATAAGAGACGCGTAGGTTTGGAGAATGTGGGTAAGGGTGAGAATGGTGGAAGACTATTTTATCCTAATTTTTTAATTTTGAAGAAAAGGGGGAAATAAATTAGTGTGAGTCAAAAGAAGGAGAAATCAAAATTGTCAAGGGTAAAATAGGAAGTGCACAAAAATTCATAAAGATGACATCATAGTTTTAACTTGTGACATACATAAGTTTTATACTTTATTATATAGATATATATATATATATATATATAGAGAGAGAGAGAGAGTATATATGATGTGATTTTAAATATATCTATATGTGAATGATATATTTATGTGAAGCATACCCCTCTAGTGCTATCATGGGAAGTTGCGCGATGTGGGTGAGGCCCTGACTTAAGGAGCAGGAGCGTATAGTCCCCAAGTCATAGCGTCCAGTATTAACCGTGTGTGAGGTTCAGGGGTAAGACGTCTTGGGTATGATTTGTCTTATTTCCAGCGAGGAACTATGGCCACTTCCCCTACGTTGTGATTTGGTTTTTACCAAGTCGGTGTGAGAGTCCGACCGCTAGTACCCAAGATGATGTTTGAGTAATTCCCTGGAAGATGATAGCATTGAGAGATTGCATCCATTGAGTTATAGATCTGAGGGATGGTTGTTATACTTATATAGTGTGTGATATAAGTATGGATATGCTTGATGTGTATAGTATCTCTCTCTCTCTCTCTCTCTCTCTCACACACACACACACACTGTCGCGCCCCGACTTAATTTTGTTAAACTCATACTTTTAATTAGAGATAAATTGTCTTAAACAATGCCTTAATTTAAATCTCTAAGGAAAATAACATAAGATTTTTTTTTCAAAGGTATGTGTAGATGAAAACATAACTGCCTTTACTTATAACTAATAAGTACTACATAACTTTACATAACCAAGTTCCTTAGTTTAATAATTACACAAAAGAAATCATGATATTCAAACCATACTAAATATCCGTCACTCCCCCGTTTTAAGGTCCTAACTTGGCAGTGAACTCCAAACGGTAGGTGTGGAGGAAATTATTATGCAACACAAATAAATATGAAAGAGGTGACAACCAAGAAAAACAAATAAAGGGCCAATCACACAACAACGAAGATACGTGGTTCAGCAAAGAAGTGCCTACGTCCACGGCGGTTCAGTCAGTGTTATTTCTCTATAATCTGAAGAGTAAGTACAGAGAATACAACTTGTCCTTTGCCCCGGACTTGGGGTTTAATTTATAGATGTATGTGTTGGAGTAGTGGGGGTGATAGGTTCCTCTTTATTAGCCATCTCCCTTTCATGGGATCGTGTACCCCCATAACTCCTCTTCATGGCATCGTGGAGTAAATGGATGAATAACAGAGGTGATGGGCCTAGGTTTTGGGCCGCTGAGGATGGGCTACTCGTCCAGGCCTTATGGTGATAAAATCGGGGTACCCACAATTGCCCCTGAATTTGTTGGGCCGTTCTTTATGGGTCCGATGAATTTAAATAATCAGCAATGATGGTTGATTTCTTTGAAAACTGTGAAGTTTCTTTGGCGGCACCCGCTTCGCTATCTGTGCATTATGATTAGTTTTGAAGGCTTGTTGGAATAAGACACATTTTTTCTTCGTCGTTCCAGTTCTTCCAGCAATCTTCTATCTTTTGAGAACTTTTGAGTTTTGTACCTTCTGTTTTCGGTCTCCACTCTCGTCGCTTCTTTGCCCTTTGATCTGATCTTCTGTCCTGTAAGTCTTTCGTGCCCTTTTTCTTGAGTTTATAGTTTTTCTTGTATTTTTCCAATGGCGAAGATTGGAAATAGGTCGGTAACTGAGTTTAGAAAATTCTATGGTATTCCTGAGTGGGTAGAGATTGAGTGTTGTGCCTCGCCGCCTAGGAACGTTAGGGACATAGAGGATGCACATTGGATTCACGTCCTGTTGCTCTCCCAGGGGGGTCTCACCTTTCCCCCTAATGGTTTGTTTCTGCACTTTTTTAGTTATTTTAGTATTGTGCCTGCACAATGTTCACCCAACGTATGGAAAATAGTGAACGGTGTGCACAGGATAAATCAGTTGTACGGCACGAGGTTAGGGCTTGCCGAGGTCTATTTTTGTTATTCTTTTTCTCGAACGAGTTCAGGTGTCTTGTACCTTAAGGCCAGGAGCCCTGATAGGGTATTGGTAGTAAATTTACCTGATTCCTATAAGGACTACTGGCAATAAGGTTTTCTCGTTAGGAACTGGCAATACTCCCCTCAATTTGAAGGGTCGAGGTCCGAGAGGTTCACTATTCCCTTTTATGGGGAAGAATATATAGGTAGATGTTGTATTGTTGTTTCAACCTTTGCTAACTTTGTGATTTTTCTAACTCCTCCTTGCTTTCTCCTTTTCAGCGAAGATAAAGTACTTGGAGCCAGCTCTCAGCGAGGTTCGTATCTCAGAACTGGTGAAAGCTTGGAACATCAGGGAACCTTTGGGTGACGGCGAGCATCCTAGGTCTGCTGCTTTTCTGCTTGAATACAAGAACACAGGCTCCAGCTTCATAGCCCGACCTATGGAAAGTGTTCCGGACTTTGACTCTTCCGAAGAGATTTCAGTTGAGCCCATCCAATTGGACGAGGAGGAGAGCATCTCGGAGAGCGAGCCTGCAGGTGTTGTGAGTAACTTGGGTGGAGGCAGTGCTGATAGTAGCAGTTCATCGAGTACTACCAGCAGTCCAGGCGAAGAAATGCCTCCCAGGAAGAATCTAATCCGGGATGATGATGATGATGATGATGTGCTTCTTGCACAGAGGTCCAAGAAATCGAAGACTGTCTCTGGGGCCATAGCTACTGGTTCTCGGCCTCCCTCTCAAGAACAAGAGAAGAAGAAGAGAGAGGAGGAGCAGGCGAGGGAGAGGGAGAAGAAAAAGGAGGAGGAGAGGAAGAAGGTGGAAGAGAGAAAGAGGAGGGAGAAAGAGAAGGAGGAGGAGAGGAGGAAGATGGAACTGAGGACCAAGACTGGTCAAGCCTTGGTCCCAGTATCTGCTTTGCCTGAGGGGGCTTCGGTGGCCACCTCTCCTCAACTCGCCCCTGCGCTGCTTGAGAGGGCAGTCCTCCCTGCAGATCGCGAGAGGGCGTCAGGGTCTGATCAACTGGCCTTGCAAGCTAGCCAGAGGCTCGCCTTGGTAAGGTTTCTTTTCTACTTCCCAACTTCTTCTAATCTGTTTTGATGGTTTCTTCTTTCTGATCTTCCCCTTATTTTCTGCAGTTTGTGACTGACTTCGCTGTGCTATATCGCTCTCGCGACGAGCTGTTGAGAAGGAACAGCGAGTTGGAGCAACAGAAGTCTACCCTGGTGGCCAAGGGTTCTCAGTTGGAGGCCGATCTGAAGGCTGCTGATGCGGCTCGAGCTTCTTCTGACTTGGCCCTTGCTAATTCTGCTCGCGAGAGAGATAATGCTGTCAGGGAGCTCGGCGAGCTGAGGAAGTCGTATGAATAGGTCTGCTCTAGCAAGCTGGACTTTGTGGAGAAGAACAGGGTTCTTGCCGAGTAGCTGGAAGCGGAGAAGGCCCAGGCAGCCACTGTTAAAGAGGATTCATACAATTCTGGCTGGGCTGCTGCGTATGAAGACGTCGAGGTTTAGATAGGCTATATTAGCCGTCTGAACTTCAAGAAGGGGTGGAACAAGGCCCTTGTGGCTGCAGGGGTGGATGTTGCATCCCCGCTTTTTGATGAACATAATCCAGGGCCCAAGCCAGTTGTGGATGAGGAGCCAGCCCCAACTGCTGAAGGGGTTAATCCTGCTTCTCAGGCGACTTTTGCTGATGCTTCCTTGGTCGAGGGGGCAGTGCACACCTCTGCAGAGGGTAACGCCCCTGTTGATGCTGATAAGGACAAGGGTCCGTCCACCGAGGTTGCTAAGTGATAGGGATTTCTTTGTAATTTTTTCCTTTTTTGTTCTGATGTAACCTCGCTCATTATCAATAAAAAAAGGCTTCATTTTTGTTTATGCTGATTTCTTTCTGTTCTCTTCCTTCCTTTTTTACTTGTAGTTGGTTGACGCTGATGAATATATCCCTGTCACTTCACATCTGGGTAGGACTCTCGGTCCCAATGCGAGTCCTGCTGTTCGCCAGGCCTTCGCTAGACTCTGCCGGTTTGCTAAGTTAAGTAACAAAAAATACAAGGATCAGTCTGAGCTGGTGGCTAAATTGAAGGACAGGCTCCAGGAAATGGAAGAGATCGGAGCTTCAGTGCAAGAAGAAGTTAGCGAGCTGAGAGCCAAGTTACTGGAGGCCACCGAGATCAATCAAGTCGTGGAGTTTCTTCAGCGGGAGAATGACGACCTGAGGCGGGAGGTCTCGAGGCTTAAGGAGCATTCGCTGAGCACTGCTCCGGCAGTCCTACAAGGTTCTTCCTCATCGCGAGCTGCTCGAACTCCCCTCCCGCGTGTTGGTAGGAGTACAAGGGGTAGGAGTAGGGAAGTTGAGGAGCAGCGTGAGAGGGAAATAGAGGAGCTGCGCGGTGATGTCCGGAGAGCTTACGTAACTGCTGCTGGGCTCCAGAGGGACGTCACCCGACTGCGGCATCTATTCAAGAAAGGCCCTCGCCAAGTGTGGACTGATGGCTATGATCAGGGCTGGTTCGATGCTCCCACGAGATTATCAGATTTCGAGGAGCTTTCCTTCATCAAGGGGTGGTTGAGTGCTCTCAGAGAGCTGCAGGTCCCAAGGAATTCGATATTGTGGTATCGGCATGAGATGTCTCCGTCTTCTCTGATGCCCAATCCATTCAGGCGAGATGACCGATGGATTCCTATCGATGCTATTCCTCGGCGGCTACTGGAGGTTGACACAGATGAAGTTGTTGAGGAACTCGATCCTGCCCCTGATGACGGGAGGAGAGCTAAGGTTGCTGATTACCTTGCTCGGAGGCTTCCCCCTTCTTGATAGTTTGTTTTTTAATAATTGTAAATGCTTTGGGCGAACCTTTGCCGACTAAACATGTACTATTATTGTTTGTAAATATAAAAGATTAATGGAAAGTTTGAGTTTTGGGCGATTTTGCCGACTAAACGTGTTTATCCAATCTCTGTTATATTTTTGCAGCTTCACAATCTTTATCTTGTCATGTGAGTGTCCGCCCAGTCCAGTATTAAGAATACCATTGTGCTCTCTCTTTACCTTTTAGGTTGTGTCGTCACACTCCCTTAGGTCTAAGAGGGGCAATTGGCGAGGACACACCTATTTTTGGATGTCTTCATCCAGTTAGGATTTTGTTTAACCAAAATAGGTTTGATGCCTAAGAATATTCTGTAGGGCTTCATATATTGCCATGGGCAATGCTAAGAGGTCTGTCGTGCTTCGTGACGATGACCTGAGGAGGGGTGTTCCCCTGCTATGTCAACTATGATACCTGTGATTTGAAAAGGATGTGCAATAAGATATAATTGTTACTTTTTTAGAGAGTAATTAACTGAGAGATTCTTATTGGTGAATAGAGAAATAAACTGTCTTTCCCCAAAATGAGTACAATAAAAGATCTAGCAACAGAACTCCTAAAAGTAGAATTTCTTGAGATTAGATGCGTTCCATGCTCGTGGTATCTCTCTGCCCTCCATCGTTTTCAAATGATAGGCACCTTGGAGATTGTCTTTAATTATCTCATAAGGTCCTTCCCAGTTTGGGCCCAGTTTACCATATGATGGCTTCACTGTGTTGCCCAGGACCTTTCTTAGGACATAGTCTCCAACTTCGAACTTCCTCGGATTGACCTTTTTGCTGTAGTGCTTCGCGAGCTGTTGCTGATAACTTGCTAGTTTTACTAGGGCAAGTTCCCTGCGCTCGTCGGCCAAGTCGAGTTCAGCGAGCAAAGCCTGATCGTTTTGATTTTGCTCGACAAGGTCGGATCTCATTATAGGCAATCCTGCTTCTAATGGGATGACCGCTTCCATACCATATGCTAGTGAGAATGGCGTCTGACCTGTGGCTCGTCTGGGAGTCGTTCTGTATGCCCATAGGACATGTGGTAGCTCGGTAGTCCACGCGCCTTTTGGTCGTTCTAACCGCTTTTTTAATCCAGTGATCACTGTTTTGTTGGAAGCCTCAGCTTGTCCGTTGCTCTGAGGATAAGCTACCGAGCTGAAGTGGTGCCTGATCCCGTGTTGGTCGCAGAAGTCCAGAAAGGGGCCACTCTCGAACTGTGTTCCATTGTCAGTGATGATGGTTCTGGGGATCCCGAATCGAGTGATTATATTTCTCCATATGAACTTCATCATGTCAGCATCTCGGATGTTCGCCAGTGGTTCTGCCTCGATCCATTTGGTAAAGTAATCAGTTGCGACCAACAGGTATTTGCGATTGCCGACAGCGGTGGGCAGTGGTCCCACGATGTCCATTCCCCACTGGGCGAAAGGTCAGGGGCTGGTCAGGGATTTCAATTCGCTGGCAGGCTGGTGGACCATGGGGGCGTGAAGCTGGCATTTTAGGCATTTGCGGACATAAACTGCGGAGTCTCTTTGCATATATGGCCCCCAGTAACCTTCCTTCATTGCTCGGAAGGCTAGAGACCTTCCTCCGACGTGACTTCCGCAGATTCCTTCGTGGAGCTCGTGAAGCACTGTCTTGACATCGCCTGGGTGGACGCATCTAAGGTAGGGGCCGGAGAAAGATCTTTTATACAAGTCGCCTCCCATGGATAAGTGAAAGCGAGCAGCTTTGATTCTTATCTGGTGGGCAGTCCTCTTATCTTCTGGGAGCGTTCCGTTTTTCAAATAGTCTCTCAAGGGATCCATCCAACTAGGGGCTGGTTCCAATTGGAGTATTTGTTTCGCTTTTGTCAGCTCGCAGTTGGGGTGAATGCTCGGGCAGCTAAGGAAATCGATGGGGATTATCCTTTTAAGGATGGAATCAACTGCCGAGCTTAGGGCTGCCAAGGCGTCAGCGTGGCTGTTTTGCCCCCTGGGAAACTGTTGGATGTTGATTTCTTCAAAGTTCGTCATCAAGTTTCTTACCAAGGAGAGGTAGGCTGACATCCTTTCATCCTTCGCGTTGTAGTCTCCACTTATCTGATTGGAAACTAGTTGCGAGTCTCCGAATACCTGTAAATGCTTTGCTCCTAGAGTTTGCGCCCTTTGGAGACCTGCAATTAAGGCTTCGTATTCTGCTTCGTTGTTGGAGGCTGCAAATCCCAGCCTAATTCCTTGCTCGAGGACTGCATTTTCTGGAGTGATGAGAACAATTCCTACTCCTGCCCCCTTTGAGTTGGAGGCTCCATCAACGAATAGCTTCTAGCTTCCCCCTGTAGCCTGGCTGATTTGTTCTGTTGGTTTAGGCTGGTCGAGAGGTTCTTCGCCCGTGAATTCAGCTATGAAGTCAGCGAGGACTTGACCCTTGATAGCTGTCCTTGGTTGAAATTGGATGTCAAACCGGCCGAGCTCGACTGACCATTTAGACAGCCTGCCTGACAAATCCGCCTTCCTTAGGACAGCCTTGAGGGGGTGTGATGTAAGGACAATGATCGTGTGAGCTTCGAAGTAATGCTTTAGTTTCCTCGATGACATTACTAGGGCGAATGCGAGCTTTTCTAATGGCAGGTATCTTTGCTCGGCGTCCAGTAAGGTTTTGCTCGCGTAATAGACTGGATGTTGGATCCCTGTGACTTCACACATTAGCGCTGAGCTGATAGTATGGCTGGATACAGAGAGGTAGAGGTACAAAGGGTCCATTTACTGTGGCATGACGAGCAGTGGTGGGGAGCTTAGGTAGGATTTGAGCTCGCCTAATGTTTGCGAGCAATCTGGGGTCCATTCTACCGTTTTGCTGCCCTTTAAGAGTTGGAAGAAGGGCTTGCATCTCTCGGAGGATTTAGAAATGAAACGATTCAGAGCAGCGAGCATTCCAGTGAGCTTCTGTACCTCGCGGATTGTGCGAGGAGGTTGCACCCGTTTAATTGCCTCAATCTGGTCCGGATTTGCTTCTATGCCACGCTTGCTGACCAAATACCCAAGGAAATTTCCTGACTGGACACCGAAGGAACACTTGCTCGCGTTGAGTTTCATTCGGTATTTCCTGAGGATTTCGAAGGTACTCGCCAGGTCAGAAAGGTGGTTTTCTTTCTCCTTGCTTTTGACGAGCATGTCGTCGATGTAGACCTCCATCGTGTTTCCCATCTGTTTTTTGAACATTTTAGTAACCAGCCGCTGATAAGTTGCCCCTGCATTTTTTAGCCCAAAAGGCATGACCTTGTAACAGTATAAACCAACCATCGTGATAAACGCTGTTTTATCCTGATCTGGGGCATATAAGGGAATCTGGTGATAGCCTGAGTATGCGTCCAGGAAACTCATTCGCTCGTGAGCTGCAGTGGCGTCTACTAGTTGGTCTATTTTTGGAAGAGGGAAGATATCCTTGGGGCAGGCTTTGTTGAGGTCAGTGAAGTCTATGCAAACTCTCCACTTACCGTTGCTTTTTGGAACTACCACTGGGTTGGATAACCATTTGGGGAACTGCACTTCCCGTATGGATCCTGCATCCAGCAATTTTTCGACCTCCTGTTCTATTGCTTTGGCTTTCTCGGGAGCAGTTCATCGTGCCTTCTGTGCTATCGGCTTGAATGTGGGATTGACGTGCAACTGATGGCAGACCATATTGGGATCGATTCCTGGCAGCTCGTAGGGTTCCCAAGTGAAAACATCTATGTTGCTCCTGAGTAAGGTTAACAAATCCTTTTGCTCTTCGTCAGTGAGTGAGGTCCCGATCAGGAAGACTCTGCTGTTGTCGCCTTCCCTAGCAATTACTTCTACCAGGTCTTCTACAACCCGTTCGGAGGGGAGGAGCCTGGTCTCTTCCACTCTGGGCCTTCCATACTTTAATTGCTATTTGGAAGGGATTGCACCTTCCTCCACTTTCTTGCTGGTTCGAACGTCTTTTTTCTCTGGCTTTGGTCGGATGGCCGCTATGAAGCACTTTCTCTCCATCGCCTGGTCGCCATGTATCTCCATCACTCCCCGCTCGGTGATATATTTGAGTTTCTGGTGGTAGGTCGAGGAGACTGCCTTCATTGCATGAAGCCATCCCCTGCCGAGGATGGCTTGATACGGTGAATCGATGTCGACCACCAAGAATTCGATCATTTTCGAAACACTCCCAGCGAGCACTGGTAGTACTATCTTACCCAAAGGCATGGTCATTTTTCCAGCGAAGCCGACTAGAGGGACAGTGGTTCCCTTCAGGTCGGCGATGTCCAACTTCAATTTTCTGAACAGGTCGATGTACATTACTTCGGATGAGCTTCCTTGATCAACGAGCAGCCTATCGATATTAAAGTTGGCTATCCTGAGTGTAATGACTAAGGCATCGTGATGTGGGGTCCTTACTCCCACAAGATTTCATCCGTGAAGACAATATGCTTGTTGTAGTTGATGTCCTCTGCTCGGCGGCGTTTTCCTGCCTGTGATTTTGCTGGATCAATTTGAAAAGCTTGCATTACTGCTGTCAGCTTCTTTACCTCCATCCGAGCTGAGTTGCCCTGGATTTGCTTAACATCGGATACTCCATGGATTACTGCGAATTCGTGTCCGGTGTCGTCTTCTAATACGTTGTTGGGTTTTGCCTCCTTGTGGGCAGTCACTCTCTCTACCTTCCTTTCCACAAAGTCATTCAAATGTCCGGATTGGGCCAACTCCTCGAGGTGGGACTTAAGAGCCTTGCAGTGCTCGGTCTTATGTCCTCCCTCTTTGTGGAAGGTGCATCTCAGCGCATTGTTTCTTTTCGATGGGTCTCCTCCCATTTTCCGGGGCCATTTGATGAACGGCTCATCCTTGATCTTAGCAAGAATCTTGTAAATTGGTTCTTTGAAGACGGTGTTGACTGCCTGGAACGACTTTGCAACGTCAGGGCTCCCTCCGTTCTTGGGGCCATTCTTGCTCCCATTCTTTCCTCCTTTTTTCTGGTTATCAACTTTCTCACTTCCCTTCGTGGCGATCTTGGCTCGACCGTTCTAACCTACGTTAAGGCGGGTGACATCTTCCACCTTTGCGTATTTCTCAATCCGGGCCATCAGGTCATCAATGGTGGTTGCTTCCTTCTTTGTTAAGGACTGGTAGAGGAGGGAAGAGCTAGGTAGCCCAATTTTGAATGAAGCCACTGCCACCTCTTCTGCGCAGTCTTCGACTTCGTTGAATAACTCCCAGTACCTTTTCGCGTAGTCTCGAAGTGTCTCCTGAGGAGTTTTCTTCATCGTCAATAGAGCATCCATCCTTTTGGGATGGGAGCTGCTGGTGATGAACCTGGCCGTAAAGAGCTCGGCCAGGGATTTAAAATTTCTAATGGATCGGTGAGGGAGTTTCTCGAACCATTTCTGGGCCACGTCATGAAGGCTTGAGGGGAAAATACGGCACATCAACGCATCTCGGTGATTCCAGAGGGTCATAGCCTGCCGGTACTGCCTGACATGATCAATGGGATCAGTCTTTCCATCATAAATCTTGAACCTTGGCATAGCAAACTTTTTGGGAGCTTCTTCTTCTTCAATTTCCCTTGTGAAGGGCGACTTCATCTGGGTCTTGAGGGCTCTCCTGGCGAGTTCTCTGGTTGACCTGGTGCCGCGGTGAGCCGGATGTTGGTCCATTTCTCTGCGGACTAGGTTCCGTATGTTGTCGTCGCTGCGAGCAGGGATCTGATAGCGGCGAGCTTTTCTTAGTTGCTCGCGGAGGTCGTCGTCTGAGTCGCCACCTTCGAACCCTTGATGTTGCCGCCTAGGACTCCTTCCTCGGCTGCGAGATTTGCTCGCCTGAGGGCTAGGAGTGCGATAGGGGCGTCTCCTGGTATTAGGACGTAGTTCTTTTTCCAGTTTTTCCAGTCTTCTTTTCAGGCGAGCATTCTCAGCCTCATACCTGCGAGAAGACTCCTTCTGCTCGTGGATCCTTGCTTCGTATGCATCGATCAATCTGGATATCTGAGTTGACCTCGCTGGTCCTTGACTTTCTTCTGAGGCTGGCCTTTCTAAGCGAGCCCCTTGATCGGAACGTCGGACTTCAGACCTGATCCTGCGAGGAGCGGGTGGCTCCTGAATGTCTCCTGCTTGAGGAGCGTTGCTGCTGTGACCAGACATCTTAGATTTTTTCTCAGTGTGGACTCTTCTCAAGGAAAGATAAACGCTTCCCACAGACGGCGCCAATTGTGGAGGCAATTATTATGCAACACAAATAAATATGAAAGAGGTGACAACCAAGAAAAACAAATAAAGGTCCAATCACACAACAACGAAGATACGTCGTTTAGCAAAGAAGTGCCTACGTCCACGGCGGTTCAGTCAGTGTTATTTCTCTATAATCTGAAGAGTAAGTACAGAGAATACAACTTGTCCTTTGCCCCGGACTTGGGGTTTAATTTATACATGTATGTGTTGGAGTAGTGGGGGTGATAGGTTCCTCTTTATTAGCCATCTCCCTTTCATGGGATCGTGTACCCCCACAACTCCTCTTCATGGCATCGTGGAGTAAATGGATGAATAACAGAGGTGATGGGCCTGGGTTTTGGGCCACTGAGGATGGGCTACTCGTCCAGGCCTTATGGTGATAAAATCGGGGTACACACACTAGGCATACCTGAAACATAACATTACAGGAGTGTAAGCAATATAAGCTTAGTGAATGACCATATACCACCTCTATAACCAAATTTAATAACCATTTTTATTTTGTTTTAATGCTATAACCCAACAGAAATTGTAAAACTCTCGCAAGCCTGAACCCGCCACAGTCCAATTAATCCACCAAAGTTATTGGGGACCACCACATCACTTTATTAGGCCCGAGTAGACAAACCTTTAAGTTGGATTAACAGGACCGCCACATCCTGTAGGACCCACCACAGTCCTTAACATTAAATAACATCACTTAACATTTCAATCATATGCATATGTTTCCTAGATACAACATCACTCCCATAAGCATTTTAACACATGTATTGAACTACACATTTCCATATGAACATATGATCATGTATATTTCATAGGACAGGTCACTCACCTTGGATTTTGTGCTAATATTAATACCAAACTACTTCCTTGGTACGGTGGTATTAGTTGCTTCCCCGCCTAACAAGTCAACGTCATTAGTATCTGAATACACCAATTAACATTAAACCTAGTAATACATCACATCATTTGGTCAATCAGAAATAACTAAGGAGGACATAAATATTATACTTCACATTTCTATAAAACCCAAGTAATTAAGGTTCTAACACAATTTGCATAATTAAATTATGAATTTTCTAGACAAAGTTATGCCCATTTCATTACAGCCTTTTCCAAATCGGTTCTCAAGAAAAACAACAACACAACTTCAACTTCCTAGAATTCTCATAATTTTTGTACAATATAACTTTCTATGATATTCCACCCAATATCAGTAAACACATTGAATAATACAAATTTAATGTTTCATAATTTTTAGGGCTCATTTTCTATGTCGAGCAAAACGTCAAACACCTGGTATGCATTCTTGCTCCTTTAGGGAAAATTTTAAACCAAGACTTCAAACTATCACCAAGGGTTCATTCCTTGGTATTTTTATACAATTTTTGGATATGTTATATATGTATGAGTTTATTTTACTCTACAACTTGAATCACTCAATTCCAATAAGTATTCCATGATTTATGCCATTTTTAGCACAACTAGGTCAAAATACAACATTAAGGCATAACTTAACATTTTTAAGCATACATAACCTTGACCTTGAGTATAATTCATGGAAACATATAATAAACATGTTTTAGCAGAAATATACATCATAATCATGAATTTTCTAAATCAAAATGCTTTACGAAAAGATGATGTAAATTTAGGACTTTAAAGTATGCATTTACAATCCTAGCTCTGGTTCTAACATATGTTCTTAACCCATCCTTGTTCCAACACAATTCATAAATATGGGTATCATTAAAATATATATCCAAATCAGGAATAAAAACATGACAAGTATAGAACTCATCCATGTGACGAACTTTAATAAAGATGTAATTACCTTACGAGAATTCCTCGATTTATGGTGAATTTTCAAAGAAATTCTTCCTTAACTTTGTTTTTCTCTCTCCATAAGCATATTTTTTCTCAAGCTTGTAATAGAAAATGAAAAAGGTGATAAGTTCTGTCTTATGAGATAAAAAACGTGGCTATGGGACCACTTTAAGGTGGTATTATGCGATTCGTTGGGGAAGGGGTCCAATAGGACAATTCCGTTAATGACAGATTTGTCCGGCCTCGTAAAATCACCATAACTCACTATTTCGGGCCCCGATTTACTCTCAATTTGTGTCTATGATTATATAACTTAAACATATACAACTTTCATGTTTTTGTGTTTTCCCAAAATCATAAAACTAGTACACCTAATTTGGGCTCGAACAGAAGAGTAATTATTTACTCAAAATTTCATAACTTTAACATTTGGCGACCAAACATCGCCACTTTCGCACAAACACTCTAGCTTACTTTTTATAAACATAATGATGCATTTAGAAACATATTTTCATGATGCATTTAACCACATAACCAATTTATAACTTATAACTCATAACTTATACTTAATCGTATAATTAACCTCACTAATCGTGTTTTAGGGCCTTACAATTCTACCCCTCTTATAAAAATTTCGTCCTCGAAATTTAACGCATAAGAAACTTAGCAAACAAATGAGGATATTGCTTCTTCATGTTATCCTCCCCTTCCCAGGTGGCATACTCCACATTCTGACTTCTCCACATCACCTTAACTAGTGAAATGGTTTTACTACGTAACACTTGCTCCTTTCGATCTACAATAGCAATTGGTTCCTCCATGTAGGTTAAGTCATCTTGAAGCTCTATCGGTTGTGAAATAAACACATGTGAAGGATCGGGCACATACTTACGTAACATGGATATATGAAAAACATCGTGTATCCGAGACAATTCTGGTGGTGATGCCAACTTATAAGCTACAGATCCAACCCGTTTCACTATCTCATAAGGGACAATGTACCTGGGACTTAACTTTCCCTTCTTCCCAAATCTCATTACCCCTCTCCAAGGAGAAACATGTAGGAATACTCGATCACCTTCCTCAAATTTCAATTCTTTCCTTCGGTTGTCTGCATAACTTTTCTGTCTACTTCGCGCCACCTTTAAGTGATTATGGATGAGATTGATCTTTTTAGTAGTCTGCTGTACAATTTCTGGCCCAAGAAGTTTTCGTTCTCCTACTTCAGTCCAACACACTGGAGTTCTGCATTTTCTCCCATACAAAGCTTCATAAGGAGCCATTTCAATACTCGAATGATAGCTATTATTATAAGCAAACTCTATTAGTGGCAAGTGTTCATCCCAACTTCCTTTGAACTCCAATGCACAAATTTGTAACATATCTTCGAGTGTCTGGATTGTTCTCTCTGATTGCCCATCAGTCTGAGGATGAAAAGCTGTACTAAATTTCAATTTAGTCCCCAAAGCTTCTTGTAAACTAGGCCAAAAGTGAGAAGTAAACTTAGGATCTCGATCAGAAATAATAGAAACTGGTGCACCGTGCAATCTAATAATCTCATCCACATATAATTTGGCATATCTATCCATGGAGTAAGTAGTTTTAACAGGATGAAAATGTGCAGACTTAGTCAACCTATCAACGACAACCTAAATAGAATCAAACCCTCGTGATGATTTTGGTAAACCTACAACAAAATCTGTAGTAACATGCTCCCATTTCCACTCAGGGATAGGTAAGGGTTGTAGTAAACCACTTGGCTTCTGATGCTCCACCTTCACCTGTTGGCAAACTAGACATCTAGCAACAAAATCTGCAATGTCGTGTTTCATTCCCGACCACCAATAACATTGTTTCAAATCTTTATACAGTTTCGTGCTCCCTGGATGCATAGCATATAAAGAACAGTGGGATTCCTCTAAAATCGTTCTTCTCAAATCAGGCACATTAGGTACACACAAACGGTTCCCATACATAACAATGTCATCATCCCGAATAGAAAATTCATTTGCTTTACCCTTTTTCATATTATCTCTAACTTTCTCCAATTCTATATCTCCTCCTTGTGCTTGTTTTATCCAATCTATCAATGTGGGTCTAACATTTAAATGTGCTACTATTCCGTAAGACTCATTCAAAGTTAATTCCACCCCTATTAAAGCTAACTCTCTCAGCAGATCAACTCGAATACAATAAATACAAGATACTATGCCTAGAGCTTTTCTACTCAAAGCATCAGCAACAACATTAGCTTTACCTGGATGGTGATGTATCGTACAATCATAATCTTTTATAAGTTCCATCCACCTTCTTTGCCTCAAGTTCAAGTCTTTTTGAGTAAACAAGTATTTTAAGCTTTGATGGTCAGTAAAAATTTCACAACTAACACCATATAAGTAGTGTCTCCAGATCTTTAATGCAAAAACTACTGCAGCTAACTCAAGATCATGAGTAGGGTAGTTGCGCTCATGTATCTTTAACTGTCGAGAAGCAAAAACAATTACCTTTCCATGCTGCATTAATACACATCCAAGTCCTTGATACGAAGCATCACTATAAATAACTAGACCTTCTGTACCTGTTGGGATAGTCAATACTGGAGCTGATGTCAACTTACCCTTTAAATTTTCAAAGCTTTTATCACAATCACCACTCCACACAAACTTTTTCTCCTTTCTGGTAAGCTTAGTCAATGGCAATGCAATAGAAGAAAACCCCGATATAAACCTCCTGTAATAGCCCGACAATCCCAAAAAGCTACGTACCTCTGTCACACTAGTTAGTCTTTCCCAATTCATTACTGCTTCTACCTTCTTGGGATCTACACAAATACCATCAGCAGAAATAACATGCCCCAAAAATACTACCTTGTCTAGCCAAAATTCACATTTAGAAAATTTAGCATACAACTGCTTCTCTCGCAAGATCTGTAAAATAATACGCAGGTGGCATTCATGCTCATCCCTACTACGAGAATATATCAAAATATCATCAATGAAGACAATAACAAAAGAATCCACGTATGGGTGAAATATACGATTCATCAAATCCATGAATACGGCCGGTGCATTTGTTAACCCAAATGGCATGACAAGAAATTCATAATGTCAATACCTGGAACGAAAAGCAGTTCTAGAAATGTCACAATCTCTTACTTTCAATTGATGATATCCGGATCTGAGATCGATCTTGGAAAACACTTTGGCTCCTTGCAACTGATCGAACAAGTCATCAATGCGGGGTAGTGGGTATTTATTACGGATAGTCACCTTATTCAATTGACGATAATCGATGCACAGCCTCATGGTTCCATCTTTCTTCTTCACAAACAATACTGGGTCTCCCCACGGTGATACACTAGGCCTTATAAAACCACGGTCTAACAAATCTCGCAACTGTATTTTTAGCTCCTTTAATTCTGCAGGTGCCATGCGATATGGTGCAATAGATATCGGTGCGGTGCCTGGTACCAACTCAATCGCAAATTCTACCTCACGGTCTGGTGCTAACCCTGGGAGTTCTTCCGGGAAGACATCTGCAAACTCATTAACTACTGGTATATCTGATAATTTTCCAGCCTCTTTTAGTATGTCCACCACATGGGCAAGATAACCCTCACATCCTTTCCTTAGCAGTTCATAACATTTTGTAGCAGAAATCAAACAAGTTGGAGTGACATTTCGTTCCCCAATAAATTTAAATTCAGGTTCACCCGGTAACTGAAACACTACCTCCTTTTTAAAGCAATCCAAACATACATGATATGAAGCTAACCAATCCATACCCAGTATTACATCAAAGTCGCGCATATCGAGAGGTAATAAGTCAACTAGTAACTCTTTTTCACCCACTCGCACCACACACTCCCTATATACCCTCTTAATAAAAACCAACCCCTCTACTGGAGTAACAATAGCTAAACCAGAATTTAATGATGATAATGGTTTATTAAGATGCAACAGATAAAGCAAAGACACAAAAGAATGTGTAGAACCAGGATCTATCAACACATAAGCATCTTTATCACCAATAGGAAGTGTACCTGTCACTACATTAGGCATAGCTTGTTCATCTTGTTGCGTCAGTGAAAACACTCTGCCTTGGCCTTGGCTTTGCGATATACCTCCTCTACCTCCCCTGGGTACATTCTGTGTAGAACTCCTACCTCCTACTGCCACACTCCCAACCGATGTTGTAGCTCCCATCGCTGGACAATTATTTCGTAAGTGCCCCGGTTGATGACAATGGAAACACAAAGGTGTCGTCTCAGCTATTGTACACTCTCGAGACATGTGCCCTTGACCACCACATCTATAACAAAATATAGCCCTCGGCACCAACACAGATGCATTTTCGGACCGATTCATCCCAGTCCTTCCACCTCAAGCCTGAAATCTTCCACGTGCACTTCTATTATTTTTAAATTCTTGGCCCTTAGGTACTCCTCGTGCTACACTCTGAGTTGAGGTTCCCGCCTCCCATCCATATGACCTTATGCCATCATGTCTAGCTTTCTTCGAGTGTTCAACTTGCATTTCTTTTATTGACTTTTCTGACACCATGGCCCTATCCACCAAGTCCACATAATCCGTTATCTTCATATTAGCAACCATGCTTTTTATATCTACACTCAACCCGGTTTGAAACTGATCACATTTACTTTCTTCCGTCCTCACCAAGTCAGGTGCAAATCTAGATAAGGATATAAATAAAGCTTCATACTCTGCCACTGTTCGATTCCCCTGTTTCAACGTGATAAATTCTTCCTCCTTCTCCTTCCTAAAAAGCCTTGGGAAATATTTTTCAATGAACACCTTCACAAACCTCTCCCATGTAATTTGTGGAGGATTTATTGGAACCACTCCCCCCATTGTAGTAAATAACCTTTCTGTTGCATCCCACCATAACTTTGCATCAGCCTCTAACCAAAAGGTTGCTAACAAAACCTTTTGTTCATCTCGTACTTCCATTACCTTAAATATTGTTTCCATCTTTCTAACCCACCCCTCTGCCAATAACGAATCCTTAGTCCTAGTAAATGCAGGCGGATTTAACTTCATGAACCTCTCATGTAATTTGTCCCTATCCCCACCATGTTCTCCACCTCTTGCTTGTTCCATAAGTTGTGCCACAGCACATAATATTCTTCCCACATCATCAATAGGTTGTTGTTGCACCTCTGGTTCCTCCACTTGAATATGTTTATGTCCTTGCTGACTATTAGTAACATAAGATGCCTCACCCTCCACTCCATCATGTGGCTCATGTGGATCCATCATTCACTCCAATATAATTCACTTAAAAACACAATAGCAGCAATTTAATATTAACATTGTTAGTCAAAATCCAGGTACATAACAAACTCACTTTCTAGTGTCCACTGCCAATCTAGACCCTCACACCATATCCAAAACCTAATAACCACGCTCTGATACCAAGTTATCGCGCCCCGACTTAATTTTGTTAAACTCATACTTTTAATTAGAGATAAACTGGCTTAAATAATGCTTTAATTTAAATCTCTAAGGAAAATAGCATAAGATTTTTTTTCAAAGGTATGTGTAGATGAAAACATAACTGCCTTTACTTATAACTAATAAGTATTACATAACTTTACATAACCAAGTTCCTTAGTTTAATAATTACACAAAAGAAATCATGATATTCAAACCATACTAAATATCCGTCACTCCCCGTTTTAAGGTCCTAACTTGGCAGTGAACTCCAAACGGTAGGCATACCTGAAACATAACATTACAGGAGTGTAAGAAATATAAGCTTAGTGAATGACCATATACCACCTCTATAACCAAATTTAATAACCATTTTTATTTTGTTTTAATGCTATAACCCAACAGGATTGTGAAACTCTCGCAAGCCTGGACCCGCCACAGTCCAATTAATCCACCACAGTTATCGGGGACCACCACATCCCTTTATTAGGCCCGAGTACACAAACCTTTAAGTTGGATTAACAGGACCTCCACATCCTGTAGGACCCACCGCAGTCCTTAACATTAAATAACATCACTTAACATTTCAATCATATGCATATGTTTCCTAGATACAACATCACTCCCATAAGCATTTTAACACATGTATTGAACTACTCATTTCCATATGAACATATGATCATGTATATTTCATAGGAAAGGTCACTCACCTTGTATTTGGTGCTAATATTAATTCCAAACTACTTCCTTGGCATGGTGGTATTAGTTGCTTCCCCGCCTAACAAGTCAACGTCATTAGTATCTGAATACACCAATTAACATTAAACCTAGTAATACATCACATCATTTGGTCAATCAGAAATAACTAAGGAGGAAATAAATATGATACTTCACATTTCTATAAAACCCAAGTAATTAAGGTTCTAACACAATTTACAGAATTAAATTACGAATTTGCTAGACAAAGTTATGCCCATTTCATTACAGCCTTTTCCAAATCGGTTCTCAAGAAAAACAACAACACAACTTCAACTTCCTAGAATTCTCATAATTTTTGTACAATATAACTTTATATGATATTCCACCCAATATCAGTAAACACATTGAATAATACAAATTTAATGTTTCATAATTTTTAGGGCTCATTTTCTATGTCGAGCAAAACGTCAAACACCTGGTATGCATTCTTGCTCCTTTAGGGAAGATTTTAAATCAAGACTTCAAACTATCACCAAGGGTTCATTCCTTGGTATTTTTACACAATTTTCGGATATGTTATACATGTATGAGTTTATTTTACTCTCCAACTTGAATCACTCAATTCCAATATGTATTCCATGATTTATGCCATTTTTAGCACAACTAGGTCAAAATACAATATTAAGGCATAACTTAACATTTTTAAGCATACATAACCTTGACCTTGAGTATAATTCATGGAAACATATAATAAACATGTTTTAGCAGAAATATACATCATAATCATGAATTTTCTAAATCAAAATGCTTTACGAAAAGATTATGTAAATTTAGGACTTTAAAGTATGCATTTACAATCCTAGCTCTGGTTCTAACATATGTTCTTAACCCATCCTTGTTCCAACACAATTCAGATATATCGGTATCATTAAAATATATATCCAAATCAGGAATAAAAACATGCCAAGTATAGAACTCATCCATGTGACAAACTTTAATAAAGATGTAATTACCTTATGAGAATTCCTCGATTTATGGTGAATTTTCAAAGAAATTCTTCCTTAACTTTATTTTTCTCTCTCCATAAGCATATTTTTTCTCAAGATTGTAATAGGAAATGAAAAAGATGATACGTTCTGCCTTATGAGATAAAAAACGTGGCTATGGGACCACTTTAAGGTGGTATTATGCGATTCGTTGGGGAAGGGGTCCAATAAGACAATTTCGTTAATGACAGATTTGTCCGGCCTCGTAAAATCACCATAACTCACTATTTCGGGCCCCGATTTACTCTCACTTTGTGTCTATGAGTATATAACTTAAACATCTACAACTTTCATGTTTGTGTTTTCCCAAAATCATAAAACTAGTACACCTAATTTGGGCTCGAACATAAGAGTAATTATTTACTCAAAATTTCATAACTTTCACATTTGGCGACCAAACATCGCCACTTTCGCACCAACACTCTAGCTTACTTTTTATAAACATAATGATGCATTTAGAAACATATTTTCATGATGCATTTAACCGCATAACAAATTTATAACTTATAACTCATAACTTATACTTAATCGTATAATTAACCTTACTAATTGTGTTTTAGGGCCTTACACACACACACACACACACACACACACACACACACATATATATATATATATATATATATATATATATATATATATATATATATATATATGGACTAGAGCAAGGAAAGAAATGTGAGTTAATTTCTGGTTTATCCGGGAGTATAAAATCCAGAATAAAAAATGTGATGTACATATATAAAGATGAGAATATTATATACGAGATGATAACACTAAGATGTGAATAGTGTATAATAACTAGTGAAAGCTATTAATTATGAATGAATAAATTTATATGTGAGATAGTATAAAAAGTAAGGTAACACGAAAACTTAGAATATTTATATACATGGGGCATTACATAGTGTATGATGATTTAGTTGTTGAGAGAGATTAGTTAGGCGAGGTAGCTTAACTAGGGTGTTTTAAAATACATACATTAGGTGTGAACTATTAGATGAGAGGTAAGGGGCATCTCATGTGAGTGCGACACCAGTTTAAATATGGAGAGTCCCATATTTTAAATATTAAAGTAAATTAAGCACTTGCTAAAATATTTTTAAAACTCGGGCTTTGACCTGTGTTTATATTTCCTTTTTCTTCTCCCTTGTTATACTTTCTAGGTGTCCAAACACAGGGATGCCTTGATGGCTATTCTTTCGAGTCAGACGTAGCTACCACATCTATGGATGTTGGCAGGGATTATCTTAGACGCTTCCTTCTTTAGATATGAGGTATTGAAATTGATAATCGGGCATGTTTCCCAACTCATGTCACTTATTTTATTTACAGCTATTTTATTTTACGTCTATTCGATTTCGTTGTAATAAATGTTTTACTGAGAGTTATCGATTAATTATGTATTCATTTAAGTTGTTGTTTATATTACCGTGTAAATAGTTTTTAATTGTTCTTTAAGTTAAAAGATTCGAAAGTTTAAAATTTGACGCTAGGCCTAATAGGTTATTAGTAATTAATTAGTTTTTCGACAATGATGCTGAAAATGAAACCATTTGAGAGTCCTGTTTAATTTGATATAGGACTGATCACCCGATATTTTATTAGGTGGGGGTGTCAGAAGTGGTATCAGAGCATCAAGTTCTAGTTGTAACAACCCGCCCTTTTGGAGACGATTAAATTCCATAATTAAATATAAATTGACAATTTGGGGAATTTCCCTAAATAGTAATTTTTGGTTCTTTAGAGGATTAAATGATTTTCAAAGGATGTTGTGATTTTTTTTGGGACTATATAGGTCGAAATATTTTAATTATATGTCGTCGTTGAGTAAAACGACAAGAGGTAAGATTTTTAATTGGAAAACCCGCATTTATTTATTTTGGGTTGGAATAGTGATTTGCGATCAAGTACCTCAGATGGAAATTTTGACTACGCCATTATTATCGAAATGGCCAAGATAGTCGGAAAAAAGTGTTCGATTGTCGAAATTGAGTTTCTGATAATTTTAGAGGTAAAAGTAACTCGTAATTGGGTAAACGAGTCGTTTTTGGGTTTTAAGGGGTATAACCCTTTTTCTTTCTTTATAAAGAGAGGGAGAAGGAGAAAAAGATAAAGGAAAGAAAGAAAAGAGAGAGAAGAGAGAGAGGAGGAGAGGAAAGATGAGAGAAATGGACATCTCGGGCCAACTCTACCGGATTCGACTCGAGGACGTCGGATTTTATCCACGAGGCAAGTGTTTACTTGCTTTATTTCAATTATGCATTTATTTCATATCATAGTTGGTATAACCCTAAAATAAAATTGGTAAAACTTAGATATGAGTTTACATATTGATGTAATGTAAACTCTTAATGATTTTTAGTGTTAAAACCATGTAAATGAAGTGAATAAATGGATTGAAATGGGTTTAAATGATAAGTTGAGGTTTTTTTGGTTTTAGGGTTTAAAACTAAGAGAAATGGTTTAATAACCCAAAATAATTGATGTTTTAGTTGTAAAACATAGATTAGATGTTTGTTGAGTTGTTGGATGAGGTTAGAAACAACAAAAATGGAGAAAAATGGAGTTTGGGATTTTGGGGAAGATAATGAATAGTAAACCCGTAGCTTGTGGGGATATTTAGGCCAGGAAGATAAATGATTTAGCTCTTGGCCAAAACATAAAAGTTGTATATCTTTTCGATACGGTCACGTGGACACTAACCACATATTTTTCTGATTTTTCTACAATTTGATATGATTTTTACAAGATGGCAGTTCCGGGTTAAAATTACCAACTCGGAAATCAAATCGGAAATTGGAAAAATAAAGGCTATGATTAATTGTGTAGATGTTTGGGATGATTTTTGGTGTAGATTAGAAACCATAAAAATGAATTTGGATTAAGTTTTTGGTATTTTGGAGAATGAAAAATCGCCCAAACAGTGACCCTCGAATGGGCCTAATCGATTCGGGTCCAGGCCGAATCGATTCGCCCAAAGGGGAATTGGATTTCAGCAGTGGGCCGAATAGATTCGGATTTAGACCGAATCGATTCTCCATCTAGGGACCTATTTGCCGAACCATTTCCGAATCGATTCGGATGGGGAACCGAATCGATTCGCCTTCCCGAATCGATTCGAAAAAGGGGCGAATCGATTCGCCTTGGACAGAATTGCCAGTTTTCTCCTCTTGTGGTTATGGAGAGTTAATTATATTTGGAAACTTGTATGAGGGACCCTAGTTATGATATGGGGGATTCCTAAATGAGGGTTTTCAGGATAAATAAACCGTTAGAAGGATTAGAATAAAATTTGGCAATATAGTTATATATTCGCTTAGTAAGAAATGGTAATAATTGGAGATATCCAATAAATTCTTAGATGGGATTTAGGTATGTATTGATTATCAAAGTAAGAAAATACTTTGGGTTTGATATCATGCGTATATGAATGCATAATTATGATTCTTTGAGAGAATCTTTGGGAATATTGGTCATCGATAGATGGTTTGGCAAATATGGCCATTTTTATATATTCTAGGAGGAATATATGGTATATGTATGTACTATGTGATTAAAGTATATATATATATATATATCTATATAATAAGGAGGAATGGTGTTTTTACTGTTCAACAAGATGATAAGATAATATGTGGTGAGGATGAAGTCAACTTTAAAAATTCATAACAATCAAAGGGTTCACATTGAATGGTATATTCGTAATTCATATGTTAAAATGGGATAATTGTAAAAATTGAGTCTCCGCATGCTTTGATATTCCAACCCATGCTTCACCCACACTTCAATTAATGTTTCGGTAAGGGTACAACCCTTATTGAAAATGGGAAGGAATGGTGCAACCTGATTGATAGCGCTATGATTAATCGAAATCAAAGAGTCCAAGATCTTGGAAAATCCTCCCAATCAGCGAAAAAGGCGGATCATAAAAATGAAAAAGCTACGCAAGTAGCTGGGAAACAGCCCGTCACTGGCCACGTGATAGGACCTGCCACCTTTTACCAAGTACCGGGCCTATAACTTCGCAGGCGTCCTTAAATAAAATAAATACTAAAACTCAACAATTAATGCAAAACGTGAACAACCACGACCATATAATATCCCAACCCTCAAAATACTCTTCTACGTCTAACTTCAATCACTTATACTCCCTGAGACTTACCTGCCTCAAAAATTCATAACTCCAATCACTTACCTGCCTCAAAAATTGTGTACCTCGAATTACTCCTTCTGCTGACAAAGTGAGATTTTAAAAGGACCTTTTACAATCTTTTTAGTTATTCATCTCTCTCTCTCTCTCTCTCTCTCTCTCTATCTCTCTCTCTCTTTCTCCTACGAATTCTCTATGAGGACACTACCACAATCCCCCAAATCACCATGAATCGTCTCGGTAAGAACAATCCACCATGTTTTTTCCATTTTAATTTTGTATTTGGTTTAGGATCATTTTATCTATTTATCTTTGTTTGTGCTTTGTAGATAATGGGTAGGAAAATTTGAAACTAACAAAGTTTGTTCATTTTTGACGATTTTGTAAAGGGTTTCGATCAGATCTATCACAATTTGTTTATAATATACAAGTGATTTCAAGATCTAGAACTCAGAACCTCAAATTTGTACTCGAAAATCGTAAGATACTCATTTACACGGTGTGCTCCCTCTCTCTCTCTCTCTCTCTCTCTCTCTCTCTCTTTTGGTTTTCTTTCCTTTATTTCTTCTGTTGAAGGTTCGTGTCTCTCATCGTTTTATGGCTTTGGGTTGTGTTCTGCCGTTATTAATGTGGTTGCCAGTCAGGTAGGGCAGGGAATTTAATCTTTGGGCAACACGAAAATCAAGGGGACGGAATAAAGGCTTTCCGCTGAGTTGTTTGATGAAACAGGGGACATGTCGATGGATCAGTTTATAAGGAAGGGAAGTAAAAAATTATGCCTTTTGTTATAAGCAGAGATGAGTGTGAGAGAGGAGCTATCTGCTCCTTTTTATCTCCTTAAATCGAGAGTTAACAAGGAGCCTTAACACAGATGTTGGACAAGTGAAAATGAAGTTGGCTTTCGGCGTGTTTTCATCGGAGAGATCAACTAGGTTTGTGGGGGGCATTCAAGTAGCTCAGCTTCTTTTTATTTCTCTTAATCAAGCTCACACCTGCCGATAAACATGGAACTGTGTGCGTGTACAGGAGGTGAGAGAAATGGGTAAGTTTGTTGTGGGTTTATTAGTTTAGGTGGGTTTATTTGTGAGGGTAGAATGGCCAATGAACTCGGAAGAGAGGTGTTTGCTGCGAGTATATGTCTCTTAACTGTGTTCATTTTGAATTTGATCAAACATTGTTATTTAGAACTTCAAAACGGGTCTTGATTTGTGAGTTTATTTTCTCTCATTTTGAGTTTAGATTTAGGGCTTGAGTTTTGAAATCGAAAAACTCTCCTTCACATGGGTCTTTGAAGGTAATTTTTTTTTCTCATTATGTTATATATACCACCATCGCCATGGACAACATTGATTTTTTTTTTGTTTTTTTTGTATGTTTGTGCCTTGGTAACTATATATTCTCTGTTTTGTATGAATATATGGATTCGTAATGTTTTTATTGTTTGTTTTAAACTCATGGTGATTTGGGTTTTACTCAAGTTTCAAGTGCTTTAGGGTTCTTTTAGTTAAAGTTACAAGTGTTTTACGGTTCTTTTAGTTCTATTAGTGTTCTTAATTTATTGCTCATCTTAATTTGTTTAATGCATGGTTCCCATGATATATTTGATTTGATCATCATCTTTAAAAATTTGTTGAACAATGTCTACTTTAATTTAAAATTTAGTAATTTTCAAATGCAGTAATTCCCAACATAATTTTGGATTTGGTTTGTTTATTTTTGTAAGATATTTTTGACTGTCTGAAATGGTGGTGGATTAATTATGATTTGTTGAGATAGAGAATGAATCATTGTGTTAAAGATAATCTTGATATATAGAAAGAACCATTATGTAAAAGATAGTGTCTATCAACATAAAATATTATTCTAGATATGAGAGTATAAACTGATAAAGCAATAGTTATAGAACTATATTCAAGCAATTTGAATTATGTCTAGGCAGCCGATGAGTTTCTAACATTGATAAATACACACTTTCAAAAAATTCTACAAAGATATGTTCGGAAAAAGAACTTAAAATAAGTAAGATATAGCCAAAAAGAAATAGTATGAGGAGTCGTCTCAAACGCGGGGCCCCTGTCTCTATTAATTCGCAGCAGTTATAAATCTATCTTTTTAAAAAAAATTATTTATTTAACTAATGAAAAGTAGAAGTGAAAAATAATGTGCAAAGATGATGCGCGAGGCTTGCGTGGAAGTATGTCATATTCGTAGCAGGTGTGTTTTGACTGCAGAAGTCTTGGATTGAAAGAAAAATGTGAACGCATGGAGTAATGTCAAGGCATGGAGTAAAATTAGCTGACTAATCAGTACGCGCCTTTTGAGGTGATAGAAAAGATATAAATTTAATAAAAAAATATCAGTTTTTAGTAAGGAAATATTTGCTGAACTAATAAGAAACATACATTTCAAAAGTTGTTGAATGGCACATTTCTTTTCGTACTTTCTAAAATTATTTTCGTGAGTTTTGTACTTCTATAAACTATGCTTGAGTACTTCTCTTAACCATGGTTAAATTTTATGGGTCTTGATACAATATATAAAACATTTATTGTTCATATTATACACCTTTATACTTTTCAAAATTATCTACGTGCTTTCCGGTAAGGGTATACTTATCAAAAAATTTGTCATTTTGTAATTTCTCACTTTGAAATTTTTTGTCGTTTCTCGATTTCGTACTTTGGATAATTTTTAAAGTGTAAATTTTGTGTTACCTAAAATGTTTTATGTTTTGAAGTGTAAAATATTCTTTACAAGTAGGTGAAACAATCTAATGGGTTTGTAACATCGTGGAACATTTTGGGTGTTGAATAATTAAGTGCCCAAAGGGAGTTTATGTTTAAATGAACTTAAATTAAAAAGTGTTATGTAATTAATACAACCAGAAATGGAAAATATACAATTATAGTCACGTTTCAGGCCATTTCGAAATTTTTTGAGGGGGTCAAAATTGACTTTAAAGTCGAAAGATCTATTTTTCATTGTCGAATTTGGTTCGTGTAAGGGTTTTTCGTCAATGTTTTAACATATTTTGGAAAATTAGCACTTTTGATGTACACTTTCGAAAATTAGCACTTTCGTCAATGTTTTAATATGTTTTAACATATTTTGGAAAATTAGCACTTTTTGAGGGGGTCAAGTCAATGTTTTAACATATCAATGATGTAGACTTTCGAAAATTAGCACCGAATAAATAATTTTGAAAAAAATATCCTACCCTAAGAAAAATTAACCATAATTGATATTTTGGAAAATTATACTATAATACAAAACTTTTACGACTTGACCACACGATTCATACATAGGAGAATTATCGTTGTGCCTTCAGGCACGCACACGACTTTGGAAATTACACTTTGTTTTGTTGGGGAACGAAACCTTTTCCGTTTTGTATTTAGGTATTTTGGAAATTTTTGCCGTTTTGCGATTACATACATTTTGAAAATTTTCATCGTGCCTTCAGGCACGGGCATACCCTAGTGTGTGTATATATATATATATATATAATTTGAGATAAAGGATTTTGAAAATAATAGATGAATATTATCAAAATGGGAAAAAGGTAAATGATTTTTCATAATTAATAAATTATGGTTACACACCTCCCTAAATCGCTATCATAAGGGAAGTTGCGTGCGTTATGGTGATGCCCCCTGGCTAATGAATGCAGGGTGGCTATAGTCCTACAGGCCATATGGGTGATTATTTGTACTACGCTGGTTAGGTGATTCTGGGTGTGGTCATGACTATCCCGCAGGCATATGGCCGCTTCCCGACGTTGGTAGGTTCCCAGATTGTCTTGTATATATAGGCCCTGGAAGATGATAGCCATTTTGGGGCGCGTCCAGTGGGGAAACACGGAGGGACGGTCTTAGTTTTATTAAAGAAATTTATGATAATAAATTGGCTTTAATTTACATTTCCTGAGTATAAAAAGGGAAATGGTATAAAGGTTTGGCTTCGGTAACACTCCCGGATGGAAGAAGGGATGTGGAAGCATATGATTGATCAAAGCATTTTTATGATAATGAAAATGGCTTTGAATACAGTTCCTGAGTGTAAAGAGGTAAATGGGATGATATATAACGGAAAAGCATTTTTTTATGATAATAAAACTGACTTTTAAAAGTATATGATTTGTTAAAGCAATTCATGATAATGAATTGGCTTTTATATTTACATTTCCTGAGTATAAAAAGGGAAATGGGAAATTTTGAGAAAATGAAGTATTGATAAATAATTGGTATATGAACCCTCAGTCCGGGAGATATATCCAGATGGTTATGGTAAAATGTATATATATATATGGATGGCTAGAGTACCGATGGTCTAATGAATCCCGATGATCAACCTTGCTGAATAGTAGTGTAGGGGGGGTTCCTTGTTTGGATTTCGCTTTGCGAGACACCCCATGCACGAATATGGCAATGTGTTGAGACTGGGGAGAAGTTTAATCCTTAATGCTCTAATATTATAAATGCTTATGGTATATATTTATATATATCTTTCTATACTGGGGGAGTGGCGGATCTCGACGATTTAGAGGGATGCGCTAGGAGAGCACTGTTAGTGGAGAGGTGAGGGGTATCTCATGGGAGTGTGATACCAAACTTAAATATGAGGTAAAACCTTTTTCAAAATAATAAGGCATTTATGCAATTTCTAAATATTTTCAAAACTCGGGCTCTGACCCGTTTATACACTTTTCCTTTCGTTCTATCTCTCTCTCTCTCTCTCTCTCTCTCTATATATATATATATATATATATATATATATATATATATATATATATATATATATATAGGTGTCCAGACACAGGGACGCCTGTGGATGCGTGCAGGTTTTTGATAGCCGCTTCCATTCTTGTACTCTAGATAGGAGGTACAGTATATACATTCGGGCTAATGGTCAAATTGCATTTATTTATGCTTTTACACGTCATTCGATATGGTGGTATATTTTGACCGAGTGTTCGGTTATTTTATTTCATTTCAGTTTCATTTTCTCAAAAATTGTGTGGATGTTTTAATTTAGTAATTGTTAAAGAAGAGTAGTAAAGTTAAAATTTTGACACCAGCCTTAAGGTATTAGTAATAAAATGGATTTTCGACAGTGATGCTAAGAATGATCCATATGAGACTCTTGTTTTAATTTAATACTGGAGTGATTGCCTGGTATCTTATTAGACGGGGTGTCACACTAGTGTCCTTAGGAATCTGTTCGGACGTGGTACTTGTAATACCCTATAATTTTATTGATGTTTATTTAATGGGATTAATTAAATATAATGGCAATTAATTAGAAATTAATCTGGATTTAAATACTAGCGAGACGTGAGTTGGTATTTGATTATGATGATAATATTGAGTATTACTGAGTATATATGGTAATATATGGACCTTAAGAGTATTGGATTAAAGTGTGGGGAATAATAGTAGACTTAGTAACCTTTTTGGGTTAGGTTTTAAGTACTTGAAACTACGATGTGAGATGTGTCCGTGGACTATATTTTGTATAATTATCCGGAAGTATTAAAATTTACTAATTGGAGTAACGGTATAGGGATTGAGAATATACCTTTAATAATATTATAAATTGTTTAAGTTGTGTGAATGCTTAGTATATGGATTTATATGTGTATGACATACCTACCATACTTTCTATCACAGGAGGTCGGCTTTTGGAACAGGGCCATCTAATCTTTGTGTGCCTACGGGGGGATTTAGATCGGTATCTTAAGGACATAGGGTTGTGAATGATTTTATTTATGAATTAATAAGTCATCTGACCATGGGAGCGTAGGTATGTGCATGACCCATGGATATGTGAACTATGTTCGCCTCCAATATGTGTGATTTTTCTTATTGAAACGATTCCTGAGAGATTCGGAATACGTTGTCCTTATGTACGTGATGTACTGGGATTTGATAGCAGTGTATGTGTGCACCGCAACTTAGTCTAGGGGTGCCCTTATTGTATATTTATGTTAAGATTAAAATATTGGCGATTATAATAGACGCTTTGCTAATGTGTGAATGTGAATACTTGTGACATTTTTAGTAGAGTTAAAAATGAGAGTTTCCTATAAGATTTATTATAAATTAATTTGAGAAATAAAAAGGTAGATACACACAAGTTAGATTAGAATGTCTTGAACAAACTCCCATATTATATTATGATGACAGGTTGCGATATAGCCTAGTTAATAACGACATATCTAAGACGGGTTATGGATATACGTTAGGCGTGCACATTAGTTGAGAGGTGAGAAACTCATGTGAGAGCACGTAACTAACATGCATTTAATATTCATTGTTTAATGAAATTAAACACTTGCTATATTTTGAAACTGTTTTCACATCGGGCTCTGACTTGTTTTCTTCGAAATCCAATTTTTTTGAAAAACCTTTTAGGTGCCCAGCCACAGGGATGCCAAGCTTAGGAGTTCCATTTCAGTGATGTGTTGTAGCTGCTGTGGAAGTTGCAGGATCTCGATAATAGACGCCTCCACATTCTACATTGATTCTATTTCAGATTCATTCATCTTCTATGGCATGTCTCCCCTTTTCTTTTAGAGACAGCTTTATCATACTCAGTTTCATTTTAGTTTTGGAGTTAATTAATTAATTATTCAGACTTTGTATTTGGTTTTTTTCAGTATTTGGATTATTCAGAGGAGTGTTACTCCAGACTCATTTATTATTCCATTTATATTCTGTTGTGACTATGATGTGATTGTGGTATCATTAGTTAATAATTTAATTTATTTCATATTAACCTTATTTAATTAAAATTTGACAACTCTCTTTTAAATATTAGGTGGCTAGTAATTGTTTAAAAATATTTTCGACAGTGATGCTATGAAGTGAACCAACTTTACATTTTGTATTAATTTGAATCATGGTGTAGCTACCCGGTATATAATTAGACGGGGTGTCACACTACCCTTCCAACATTGCCTTTTATTTGATTTAGAGCCCTATGGTTAGGATTGTTGATCCTATTGTGAGATTTCGTTCTCCTGCTATAGTGTGTATATATATTAGTGAATCTTATTTGGATTTGGGTGTGTTTGTCTGCAGGACAATGAATGGACGACTGACAAAGGCAGTGGGGAGGTAGCTGGAGGTAGGGCTCAGTTGGAGTTGTAAAATATTTTGGGGACGATGATCGTAGTTGAGGTCACCCCTATTTTGGCTCGAGAAGTTAGGGCGGTGAGGACTGATAGGGTGTAGTTTATGATTTTCGTGTACCTCTATAGCAGAAAGTGGTGCCAAGCTAGACTCACCCAGTGTGGTTAAAATGGGAAAGATTCATAGGGGCCCTTGAAGAGGACCATTGGTGGGAATCTTAGAAAATGTGGGGATTGTGTGTGTAGCCAACGGAGGTAAGATACCTAGAGGTTTTTGCATATAACAGAGTGTAATATACCCGAAAGTGAGAGTTGGGGTAAAAATTTTCTGGGCTCATTGGAGCAAAGTTATTATGGCTGGAGTTAACCACCACATTTAGAAAGTGAAATATTATGCCAATAGAAGGATCTTAACTACGGTTTGACTGTAAGTTCCTTCACCTTTTTGTTCAGAAGAAGATGTGAATGTAATTCTGAACTTATCACATGAGGGTTAGATGGAGACCTTGTCTAGCGAACTTTGTCCCCGTCGAAGTAGGTATAATAGAGAAGAGAGTCCTTAAGTGGGTGATGCACTCGCGAGAATAGTCGCCAGCACTTGTAGGAAATTCTGCTTGGACGGTCGATGAAGATGGTGACAATGTCGCATTTTATTATTAGAGATGTTAACACTTCTTTGGTGGGGAGCTAAAAGAATCGAAAGATTTAGTCAGAGAGTAAGTCTGGGTGAAATGGTGTTAGTAAATCACCGCGATGGGGGAGACCAGGGACCCATTTAAATGATTCAAATAGATGAATTCTCACCAAGTGATGGTGAATTCGGCCAGGGCTATTGAAGCTAGTAGTGCATCCCTAAGGGACAACGGAGCTAAGGGAACAACGGGGGTAGCCATCAGGGTTAAGGCTACCAGTGTCCGAGGGGAGGAAAACCCTAATACAATCAGTATGTCCGAACATAAATGGATTATATGGAGAGATATCTTATGTGAGGGTAAGACCACATGCATTGATTTTTCCAAAGTGAGTAAATGGATAAGAGTATGGTGCCTAATGGTGGCAATGATTAAGAAAGTTTTTAGTTCAGTTCAGACCATCGTGTTATGTCTGAGAACCATTTGAGAAGCTAAACTGATTGGCAAGGTAGAAATACGAATTTTATTCTCGGGTGAATGAGGAATGCTTTATATGACACGCGCGAGTCACAGTATTTTGACTAGCGCCAGATTCGCATGTGAGACGAGTTTAGTGGCTATATCGATAACATTATTATGTGTTTGCATTTCCTATTGTTTAACGAGTGTAGACAGTGAGAGTATATTTTAATTGAGATTACTCATTTTAGTGATGTGTTATATGAGTATGATGTATCCTGGATATGATTTATATTGCTAGGTATCACCTGTAGTGAGTAGACATGCTGAGTCATATAAATTGATTTAAACACATTATTAGACTTAGGTCTTGGATCGATAGATCTCAAGAACCGACAAAGCTACGTAGTAGTGTTCCGGGAGGGTTCCTTGTTTGGATTTTGCTTGCGAGATCTCCCACCCATAAAAGGAGCAAATGCTGGGAGCTGGGAGCTGGGAGCTGGGAGATGTTAGACCCTAGGACATTTTGGATTATTGTTCTTAGTATAATTAAATGGATAAAATTATTTGGATTCGGTGTATCCCTTTGACGAGATGAGATTTATATTGTAAATGAGAATAATTGGAACTTACATTAGTACTTCACACAATTATTGTGATTTCCATTTTCCTTTCAATTTTGCTCCTATTGAATAGGGTTGAGCCTACATATATATGTATATATGTTAAGATATATTGTGTAGCAAACTTTGGTGTATGTTGTTTGGTTATATTTGATCCCGATGAGTAGGGACATTTACTGATGTGATTTAGGGTATGTTGGCTTTTATCGAGCAGAGAGACATAACTCGTGATTTATTTTTGCTATGAAAGTGATAGTAAGAGCGCCGCGATATATGTGGTCTTATGTAACATATAGTGGACGAGTATACTATTATGTCAAGAGACATGTGTTTAAGGGTACGTGATATATACTGAGGGCCTAATGGATTTCGATGTTCCGACAATACTAGGTAGTAATGTATCAGGTGGTTTCCTTGTTTGGATTTAGCTTTGCGAGACGTCCCACACATGAAACTTAGTGCATCATTGGAAATGGGGAGATTTTTGGTCTTTAGTCCACGAGTCTGGTACCTTGGTTATTATATAAGTATCTAGTTATAACTGCGAGTTGAAAGTTATATTACAATTTACGGCCATGGAGCCGGTTATGCTGTGAAAGAGAAATGAAAATCTTTCATTTCACCACTAGTTGAAGAGTGGGACAATGTCGAGAAGGATTAAGTTAAGAGTTATGGGGTTATTGAAATATCCAAGTGTTATAGCCATGTCGAGAGTGCGGGGGTCAATATTGAGAGAAGCATGTGACTCTGGCAATGCTTTTGTAGATCTGTACAGATTATAGGGTGTGTTGACACAAAAATTCTTCATCTACGAGGACCAATCAGAAAAGGACACATGTCATCCTATGTGGCAATATTTATACTTATTCGATACCTGAGGAGAGTTGATCGACACCCGAGGAGAGTTAGTCAGTACCCGAGGAGAGTTGGTAGGCACCCGAGGAGAGTTGGTCGGCATACCAACCAACACATAGCATACCAATCTACTTAGTGTGCAGATCAACCAACCAGGAAGATCAAAGGATAACTATGAATTTAATGTGCATTAATGAAGATAACAACGCATTTAATGAGCCTTAATGTACATTTCTACTGTATCAATAGATGACAACACATAGCCTTTTCATATTGACACCCTCAAGGCTATAAATACATGTATTCCCTTAGCCAAAAAACGGACAACTAAGAAACACCATACACCCCCAGGAATAAAATAACAGTGGACGTAGGCTTTATTCATAGCCGAACCACTTTAAAAACCTTTTGTCTATTATATGTTTGATGTGAATGTTTATCTTCATCTTCAATGCTGTTGACGCCACTAAAATGGCAGAGGCCATTTTCTGTCTTCAACAGATTTAGTGGCGTCAACAGGGTGTATGTGCGCCCTGGTTAGTTTGGTTTCACCATCGTATGAGATAGAGGGACGTGGTAATATATGTGTGGAATATATACCTGTGAGGCAGTTATAAATTTTTTTTAAATGGTAGGATGTATTAAACATCGTGTGAGAAAGACAATGATCGAAGTGTATATGTGCAATGCGAGTAGCACACCCGAGATAGGTTGAAAGGCTGTGAGAAAGTTAAGAGGAGCCTTACTCAATTGAATGTTGAGAATGTCTTGTGTGTAAATAGAATGCTGATGTCCATACGGAAAAAGTACCCATGAGTGCGCATATGGCAAAAGTGCACGGGAAGAAACTTTGGTACACCCTAGAGGAAGAAAGGGGTATAAGTACCAGTTTATTTCAGGCGTTATAAGTGGAAATTAGTGTTAGTGAGACATAGTGAGATTTTTTCTGGGTGCACCACTCATAGATGAAAATAAGTTTGTTCGAGATGGCCAACCCGAACTTTTATATCAAGCTGATAATTCCAATGTTGGAATGGCCAGACATGCTAGTAAAGGAGGAGTGCACCAGTGCGAGGTGCCACCCAATGTTATTGTAAATTTGTATGAGATCCTTGAACCACACCTCCGATAGGGATTTTTGGGAAGTAGTGGGGATAAAATTTTATTTTGGGTAAGTCGTGTCATCTATAGCCCATTGAGTAGACGAGAGGTGAATGACGACAAGTAAAGTGGTATGAATGCGATTCAGGAGTCACTGCGGTTAGCTTAGTTCCGTAATTGACCTATCTTGTAATTGAAGTAAAACATGGTACAGTAATTGGGAAGGTAAATTACCTATTGGCAGAGTAGTGTGTAGCAATTTGTACCTATTTGATGTGGACAAGGTGCCTCTTAAGGTTTGGTGTGGGAAATCTAGACAAGGTGCCTCTTAAGGTTTGGTGTGGGAAATCCTGGTCATTCTCCCTCTGGTTGTTTATAGGTGAGCAAATAAATAGACTTTTAGATCGGATGTGATTTAGAGTTCGTGGTTGAGAGGGGAATTAACCATAAACTGCTGAGGTGACTTTTAAGCATCATAAGAGTTACGTCGCCATGAAATGAGATTTGGGGGACGGACATGAGTGGTCTGATGCTCTTGTTGTTTCTCTCTCCGGATGGGAGATTGTGTTGGGATGGACACAGGAAACTAGAACTTAGTGATGTGCGGCCTTCCAATAGAAGTGAGGTGATAGAGCTAGTTATGTATAGGCTTTTCTTATTTGGATGTTGTTGGTAGAGCACAATGTGTTATGTGCCATTATTTAAGTAAGAGTTTATGACTGATGGAGTGTATCGGTACGAAGAGAATTGAACAAGATTATTGTAAAGCTGTAGCTATAGTGGTTAAGCATTTATACAGTTGGGACCCACTAGAGGGTGAATAGTGGAGTGACCGTACCATTATCGAGGTGTGATTTGATTTGGGTACTAGAGGACATGGGGTCATCGAAGATCCTAAATCTTATTGTCGATTTTATCCGAATTTCGAGGACAAAATCCTCTTTTTAGGGGGGAGAATGTAATACCCCATACTTTTATGGATATTTAAATTGCATGAGTGGGTGTAATTTAATAATTTGAGAATTGAAAACAAATGATGGACTAATTATATTTTATGTTGCAGGTGAATAAAAGCGACATGTGATGTTATTTTTACAGAAAACACGTATGGAAATGCGTTGGGTTTAAGACATGGATTTTTGATAAATGACTCGTATGGAGATTTTGAGCGCACAGTTGGTCTCGAAAGGGTAGAGATAGTCTAAATAGATTACCCAGGGGTAGTGTTTGGGTTCTGGGGAGTTTTTGGACTAGTAGGGACTCACAGTTATGTATACGAGTTAATTTTGGGTTTAATAAGGGATAACCTTTATTTCTCTCTTATAAGAGCACAAGAGATAGAGAGAAAAAAATAATAGAGAGAAAAGAGAGAAAATAAGAAAGAAAGAAGAAAAGGGGAGAAAGAGGAGGCTCAGGCCAAGCTCCGATGGATTCACGGCACGAGAACGTCGGATTTATCCAACCTGGCAAGTGTTTAACTTGATTTAATGATTTAAGTGTGTTTATTTTTCATATTATAGTTAGTGAAGAAAACTATAAGATTTTGGTTTTGAGATTCTTGCACAAAATGGGTTTTTGGGAAATGATTTCATACGATTTTGATGAGATGATAATCTTACATGAAATCTAAGATAAAATCAATGTTAATGGTATAATCCTTGGTGATAAACGTGGAAGAAATGAAAATGGTGGGTTTAATAAGAATTAGGGTTTAATTCTTTAATAAATTGAGGAATCCCATAAATTAATTGGTGTGTTGGGAAAATAATAATGTGTAGACATATATTGATGTCGGCTGATTTTAGAGACCCTAGAAATTGAGTTGGATGAGTTTTAAAATGAATTTTTGAATTTGGAGAAGATGAACTTTGGAAACTGTAGGGACCAGACCAGTTCGTCTTTGGGGGTCACCGGATCGATTCATTTATCACCGGACCGGTTCATTTTTCATGGCAATCAGATTGGTTCGGCTTTGACAGAAAATCAAAAGGTTTTTTCTTGGCATAAAAAGGATTGGAGACGGATTCCTTTTAGAGATAAATTTTAGGGGATCCTAAATAGAGTGCGAGGACCTCTAAAAGAGTAAATGGGGGATGTATAATTCTCGAGTTATTGGGAAAGATACGGGGTTTAAATTTAGGAATGTTTGGTACGAACGACATTCGAGGAATTATTCGGCGGGATCGTATATATATATTTATGCGTGCAGAATATATATGCCGATTATAAATGGGTAGAACACACACACACACACACACACACACACACACACACACACACACACACACATATATATATATATATATATATATATATATATATATATATATATATATATGTTGAATATGTATGAGTAAAATCCTAAGGTACAAATAGGATGATATAAGAATACTAGATAGAGTTATAATCTATTCGAAAATAATGAATGTGAGAAATTAATCATAAGTGAGTGAATACTTATGGGATTAAAATAGGTTGTGTGTATACTTATTAATATATATAATTTGATATATCTGGGATTCCAGGCTAATGCCACGAGAGTTATATATATATATATATATATATGGGCTCTTTCCTGTAAGGAATCCTTATGGTGCAGACTCCGGTACATACCTTTTCTTTAAATAGTAAAAAAATAAAATTTCTAATGAAACTTCATGGATATGATCTCCATTGTGGGAAGACCATCTCCAATTTTTTTCATCTAAAAATTCATTAAAAAAACCGTTGAGATGAAGTGATATGTAAAAAAAAGTATAAATATGCATTTTCGACCGTTGAAATGTTTGCGATCATATCACCCACGTTTTGATTGAATTTTTCGATGAAACTTCATGGATATGATCTCTATAGTGATAAGATCATATCCATGAAGTTTCATAAAAAAATTCAATCAATAAAGCGGCTGGTGCCGAGCAAACATTTTAACTGTTGAAAATGCATATTTATACCATTTTTTACATATCACTTCATCTCAACGGTTTATTTATTGACTTTTTCGACGAAAAAAATTAGAGATGATATTTTCACCATGGAGATCATATCTAGGAAGTTTCATCAAAACAATTCATTTTTTACTATTTAAAAAAAATAGTATGTACTGGGGTATACTTACAGGAGACTTTCTCTCTCTCTCTCTGTCTCTCTGTCTCTCTGTCTCTCTGTCTCTCTCTCTCTCTCTCTCTCTCTCTCTCTCTCTCTCTGTATATATATATATATATATATATGGGTATAAAGACATTATATATATGATGCTATATATATCTATACTCACACATCATCCTGGGTACCAGTGGTCAGACTCTCACACCGACTTGGTAAGTACATATATTAAATATGGAGAGTACCATATTTTAAATATTAAAGTAAATCAACCACTTGCTAAAATGTTTTTAAAACTCGGGCTCTAACCCGTATCTATATTTTATTTTCTTCTCCCTTGTTATACTTTATAGATGTCCAGACACATGGACGCCTGGATGACTATTCTTTTGAGTCAGACATAGCTGCCTCTGCTGTGGATGTTGGCAGGGATTGTTTTAGATGCTTAATTATTTGAGGTCTAGATAGGAGGTACTAAATTAATAATCGGGCATGTTGCCCAACGGATATCACTTATTTTATTTACAATGATTTTATTTTATGCCTATTTAATTTGGTTGTAATAAACATTTTACCGAGAGTTATCAGTTAATTATGTATTCATTTCAGCGGCTGGTTATTTTACCATGTGAATGGTTTTTAATTGTTCTTTAAGTTAAAAGATTAGAAAGTTTAGAATTTGACACCAGGCCTAGTAAGTTATTATTAATTAATTGGTCTTTAGATAGTTATTCTGAGAATGAAACCATTTCATCGAGATTCCTACTTAATTTGATATAGGACTGCTCACCCGGTATTTTGTTAGGCGGGGTGTCACATTATTATTATGGTGTTGGGTTAATTGGCATTTTATCCTGGTTGACAAGTAGAGTAGTTGAGAGGAATAATGCTCGGGGAATTAAAAAATGAATTGTGGAGAAAATTCGATAGAAAGAGGATTCGAGCTAGTTGGGATTTAATACATGTCTAGAATATTATTTTTCATGATAAATTGATTAAATAAGTGAATATTTGATACTTTAGAGTAGATTTTAGACTTAGAATTTTTGGCTAGTGCTACGAGTAACATGCATGGTTACCCAAATTTATTGGAGATATATATACATGTATAGATACACTATATATATAATAAAGGAGGAGGTTTTTTTTTCCACATCATAAACCTTTGTATACAAAACCTATATAAAATGCTTCTGAATCTATCATAAATATCCACATCATAAGCCAAACACAAACCCTCTGCCACATCAACAAAAACCCTTCAACTCCCACATATCATTGAGGTTTTAATCTTTGAAGTTTGTATCTAAGGGTTTTAAGTAGTGCCACGTATCATAAAAAATCGTGGAGAACATCTTCTCTCATCTTTCACTCGTCCCATTTTTCACATCTACCTCGAGCCTCCCACCCGTCCCATTTTTCACCCATACCTCTTACACACCTCGAGCCTCCCAAATATCAGCTTCTCTATCCAAAACATCTCCACACCAACTCTCTATGCCTCTCACTCTCTTTAGGAAAGCCACCACCATTTAACATCTTCTCTCATCCTCTCTCACTACTATTGAATCTGGGTTTATAGGTTTGGGATCTGACTTTAGTATATAATAAGGCAGTAGCAGGTTATGGGTTTTATGTTCGATTTTTTAGATCTTAAATCATAAGGTTAAATCTCCTTCTATTTATTTATTTTTCTTTTTCTTTGTGGTTCCAATCATAAGTTCTTATTGGGAACTCATGAAGCTTGAACAATGATATTGGTTTAGCTATGATTTTGAAGTTTCAAGCATATGTCATAATTCGGTGAGTCCACAAACAACTTCGATACTCCAACAAAACTAAAATCTCATGGAAATTTTTAAAAGAGGTTTTATATAAGAGTATTATCACTCAAAGTATCTCCCTCGCAGAGGCTAGGCTTGGAGCACAATAACTCATTTTTCAACAAAATGCAAAGGTGGGTCTCCTCCGTGTGAGAAAGGTTGATTTGATTTGTTGCTATTAGATTTGGTGGTTTTAATTTGATTTACTTTTCTCATATTAGATATGTTTTTTTATTTTTTTTGCAGATTTGAATCGAGTTGTTGGTTTTAAGGATTCTATCGCAACCTTTGTTAATGAAGTACAAGAAAAATGAGATATTTTGACATCTCTATACGATTTATGTTTTTTTTTCTATTTTTAAATTTATCAAGAATACTCACCTCTCTCTTAGGTTCGGGTGACTCTGTTTTTTGGGCTTTGATGTTTCATTAAAAATAATTTGTAGGGATGTTACAATTTCAGGTGGAGTAAGAAGTTAGTTGTGACACCCCGCTTATTAAAATAAGAGGTGGCCAGCCCGATGCTCCAATAGTTACAGGAATCATAGATGGTCCATTCTTAGCATTATTGTTGTAATAAGATATAATAAGATATAACCACCAATTATTTTAGAAAACGGATGTCAAAATTATTTTATAAGTTTAAAGAAAACCATTTAGACAATCCAATTTGAAAAGAAGGTGGATATAAAAACAAACAATTAATTGTATAACAAACATACGCAACATAATAACCGAATAAGCTGTCGGCTAACAGACCCTCACAAGAAGGTTACACCGAGTATTAAAATAAATATCAGATTACATAAACAAGTACAAAACATGGGCAACATTCCCGAATGTTTATACTGATCATAACTAGAGTACATAAAAGATAGAGGCATCTATAACAAATATCCTACAACATCCGCAAAAATTGTATAGCTCCTGGACACTTGGATGGAAGGGTCAACATGGTCTTCCTTGTGGTGGAGAACCTAGACGTAAATTGAATCCACACGAACAAAGAGATAGAAATGGGCCAGGGTCCGATTTAATATGATATACATGCGAATAAAATATATGACATTTAAGAATAAATATTAACATGAACAAGCCTATCTCGCTCTTCATTTTAAGGATAACCTCACCTCTCAAGTAAAAAGTCACAACCTAGCATAACATCATATATGGTGTTAACTATGCATTAATGCAAGAGGAATAACTCAATCTCAACTTAATAAGCTTACAATACAGTTTAGCTCAAAATGACTTCATGAGTCCATTTTCTTATTAGGAAAATCAATTGAAACAATTGATTTATACAATGCTATAGCCATTTATAAAATGTTACATTCGGGAGAATAGTTATCATCACAATATATAACGATTCTAAGACCATCCTTCTAGTAGTCACCCCACTGGATGTGCCCCTAAATAGCTATCATCGTCCAGGGCCTATCACCAAGACAACCCGGGCATCCTAAGTCGCGTCACATGGGAAACTGCCATATACCTTCGACAACGAGTCACAACCATGCCTGGAATTACCTTACGTCGAATAAAATAACATCACAGTATATATAACAACCGGTCCTATAGCCGAGGACTATATTCACCATGCATTCACTAGCCAGGGGACTTCACCTCATGCGCGCAACTTCCCTTATGATAGAATTTAGAGAGGTATGTATATGCAAATCAATATTCACAAGATATGCCAATTTAAAATCTACATTACATTTTATCCGGAGCAATAAGAGTTTCATGTCATAATTTACAAACCACGACATTTAACATGCTTCCATATTAGTCTCCATAAATTTTAACAACAACCCTATAAGCCATCAAGTATGATATTACTTCAACCCGATTTCTAAGAGTCCAAAATTATATAACCCCATTTCCCCCTAGACCTAGACTATCTCACTATGTAAAAATGACTCTTACTTTCTTCTAACAACTATTTAACTTAATTCCCCGTCTAAGCCCGAACTCTCATTTTTCTAATCTAGGTTCTTGATTCCATTATTAATAGATTCTACTACTCTATTTTTACTACATTCAAGAAGGTTTCTAGGTCTAAACCTTAAAAGAAAAGAGGTAAAGAAAACTAAAGATTTCGGGTGGAAAACAAGGGACCAGTCGACCGGCCTGTGAACCCCGGTCGACAGCGCCTCTAAGGTTTTGTCTACAAAGAAATGTAGTGAGACTAATTCTTAAGGCCTGGTCGATATCGGTCCCGATCGATCGGTCATTGTACCGTAATCGACCGTGCTTTTAAAATATGCCTATCGAGAGAAACAGTAGGATTTTCTCTTTAGGTTCGGTCGACCGGGCTTTGGATCGCGGTAGAGTACGCTCACCAGAACCCATGACCAATCCCTATTTCAAATAAACTAAACTCAACTCATTCACTCTCTTCTCCTCCACTTCTCTCAATTTCATCAACTAACAACATCACCATAACATTTCTACACAATAATAAACCAATATATCCAACTCAAACCAAAGAAACATCAAATCTAAGGATTAAACACTAAAATTCATCAAAACCCACAATTTGTCCAATTCTTTCAAATACACAACTATCACTACAATTTATCCATGTTAAATCATAAACTTTCAAGTTAGAAACTTTCCTTAAGGTTGTAATCTTGGATTTTCTTCCGGTAGCAACAAATCCAAGCTCCACTTCTTCAAATTTTTCTCTGTTTCTCTTCTTTTCTGCCAAATTCTCTTTCTCTCTATTTCTCTCTAGGTTAAGAGGATATAAATGAGAATAAATGTGGTTGGAAGACTTAAATGCCCCTTAATACTAAATTCTATCTTCAAATGTTACTACACTATTAAAATGACTCGTAACAACATAATTAAGTCATAACTGGTCAAAAGTGCCCGAAACCTGAAAATACAACATGGCACTTATTTTGACTATCTCAATCATTTCAGGACTAATCGCGCCCTCTAAATTGGCATCCGGGATAATATAAATCATTTCATGTTCCAGCATCACTTTTATTTATCAATAATAATTCAATTGGAATGTAAGACATACTTGTCGCTTAAAGCACAACAATGCAATAAAACATAATATGATGCTATTTACATTCTCTTAGCAGTAAATATGCAAAGCTTAGTAAATATTATATCTTAAATCACTTAAAATAATATTTACTCCCACTTCCTTTATTTTATATAATTATCCTATATGGCAAATTAATATAAAAATAATTACTAAAAAATGTGGTATTACATACTCCCCCCCTTATAAGGAAATTTTGCCCTCAAAATTCAGGCGTACCTTGTAAAAAGATGTGTGGATACTTCTCTCGAATGCCGTCCTGACGCTCCCATATTTATTTCTCGACATTATGATGTCCCCATTGGACACGAACCAAGGGAACTACCCTCGACCTTAGCCTACGCTCCCCGTGATCTAGGATTGTAACTGGTTGTTCCTCATATGAAATATCCGGCTACAATTCGATATCATCAAAAGGAATGTGCGAGTGAGCTCCTTCACACCATTTATACTTTTTCAAGGATGAAACATGAAACGCATCATGAATCTGTTGTAAGCGTTAAGGCAAGGCGAGTTGATAAGCTACGGGGCCTACCCTTGTAATAATGGGAAAAGGGCCTACATAGCGTAGCGCAAGCTTTCCTTTCTTCCCAAATTGCATTATTACCTTCATTGGTGACACCCGTACCAAGACTTGGTCTCCCACCTTCAATTCAACATGCTTTCTATTCGCATCAGCATATCTCTTTGGACGGTCTTGAGCAATTCGGTTGCGGTTGCAAATAAGCTTAATCTTTGAAGAAGTATCTTGGATCATTTCAAGTCCAAGGAACTTATTATGCCCTACTTCCAACCAACAAGTAGGTGATCTTCACGGTTGGCCATATATTTCTTCATAAGGTGCCATACCTATTGTGAATTGATACGAATTATTGTAAGCAAATTCGACCATGGGAAGTTATTGTTCCCATCCTCCTTTAAAATCAAGTACACACATTCTGAGAATGTCCTCCAACATCTGGTTGACTCTTTCCGTCTGTCCATCCGTTTAAGGGTGGAAGGAGGTACTCAATTTCAATTCGATTCCCATCGCTTCTTGGAAACTTTGCCAAAAGTGGGATACAAAAATCTTGTCTCAATCGGAGACTATATGAATGGGCACCCCATGGAGTCTCACAATCTTCGTAATAGATAGCCGGGCATAACGAGCCGTATTGTAATCTGTACGTACCGATAAGAAATGTACCAACTTAATCAGATGATTGATGATAACCCAAATGTAATCATGACCGCTTTGTGACATTGGAAATCCCGTGATGAAATCCATCAAGATACTTTCCCACTTCCATACTGGTATTTCTAAAGGTTTTAGCAATCCCGTTGGTCGCTGATGGTCTATTTTGACCAACTGACAAGTAGTACATTGGGAAACAAATTCAGAAATGTCCCGTTTCATACCCGCCCACCAATATTGACGGCGCATGTCTTGGTACATTTTTTCTCCACCAGTATGTACTGCAAATATGGACCCATGATATTCATTCATTATAGCACGCCTTAAATCTCCCTCATCCGGGAAAATAAGTCTCCCGTGAAAACGTAGTCCACCCGCAGAACTTATAGTGTAGGACTTCGCTCCCTCGGTTAACAAATGATGTATTCGATCTTGGAAATATTTGTCCCTTCCTTGAGCTTCCACAACTCTTGTCACAATTATAGGCGTAACTAACAATACTGACATAAATGCCCTTGTTACAGCATCCTACTGGCTCAGTTCTTTCCATTTAGCCTTCCATACCCTCGCTAACTCCCCCTCGGGTTTCCGACTCAGCACATCTTCCACCACGTTAGCCTTGCCCGGGTGATAATGAATATGAAATTGATAGTCTTTCACAAACTCAAACCATCGGCGTTGACGCATGTTCAAATCCTTCTACGAGAATAAATATTGCAACAATTTGTGGTCCGTGAAAGGACTAAACTTCTCCCCCAGGAGGTAATATCTCCATATCTTCAAGGAGAACACTATCGCAACAAGCTCCAGATCATACACTAGATAATTCTTTTCATAGGGCTTTAACATGCGAGAAGCATAACAAATAGCCCGATGCTCTTGTTGTAACACACCTCACAATCCTTGCAAATATGTGTCAGTAAAGACTAAATAGTCTACACCTGACCTTGGTAAGGCGAGTATTGGAGTGGAAGTTAACTTATCCTTCAACTCATCGAAAGCTAGTTGACAAGAATTATCCCAAACAAACTTCACTCCCTTTCGAGTCAGATTTATTAAAGGGCTAGAGATCTTAGAAAAACCCTTAATGAAATGGCACTAATAGCCAGACAAACCCAAAAAGCTACGAATCTCTGTGGGTGTCGTGGGCTGACCCCATTCCCTCACTATGGATACTTTACTTGGATTTACTGAAATTCCCTCAACTGTCACAATGTGACCCAAAAACTTCACTTCCTGTAGCCAAAAACGACACTTCTCAAACTTAGCATATAACCGATGATCCCGTAGAGTTCGCAGGACCAACTGTAAATGTTTAGCATGATCGGCTTCAGTCTGAGAATAGACTAGGATGTCATCAATGAACATGATAACATACTGATCCAGGAAGTCCCAAAATACTCTATTAATAAGGTCCATAAATACAGCAGGAGCATTAGTTAGCCCAAAAGGCATGACCAAAAACTCATAGGACCCATATCTAGTTAAGAATGCAGTTTTGGATACGTCTTGCTCTCGAAAACGCAGCCGATGATACCCAGTCCTCAAGTCCATCTTAGAGAAGTACGACGCTCCCCTTAATTGATAAAAAAATCATCGATCCGTGGCAACGGGTATTTATTCCTGATGGTAACCTTATTTAATTCCTGATAATTAACACACAACCCGAGGGAACCATCTCTCTTTTTCACAAACAACACAGGAGCACCAAATTGCGACGTGCTATGCCTAATAAACCCCTGCTCTAAAAAATTTGGAATTTGATCTCTTAACTCCCTCATTTCTACTGGAGCCATACGGTATGGAGCTCTGGCAACCGGTCAAGTTGTCGGTGCTAAATCAATCATAAACTCGATCTCACGACTCAGGGTTAAACTCAGAATCTCCCAAAAAACATCCTCGAAGTCTCAAACAATGATAATCGAATCTAAGGAAATGACGATATCATAGGAAGCCTCATCTGCAATGCAATATAAGTACGTTGATTCGGCATAAATTCTTCTTAATTTATCCCTTGATTTAGTTACTTTTAGCACCTCGAACAACGTAATTGAGTTGACTTTATCTCATAATCTTGATACTGACTGATCCTAATGAGTACACCGAGTTTCTGGTATTTTGTACTGATTTTACAGGTATTTGATGTCAAGAAACGGAAGAAGGAGACCGGAAGAATCAAAGAAGAAAGAAGGAAAGTCAAAAGGTCAAAATAATAATTTATACTCGGAATTCGGATGAGGTACCCAAAGAGAAGTTGAAGAGATCTCATTCATAAGCACATAGGAAGAAACGACACCTCAATCGAAATCCTAGAACAAAAGATGTGAGCAGTCAAAGTTGAGCCAAAAAGTCAAATAGTCGGACCGGTCCGTCCCTGCCCCCAACCGGTCCTCTTTGCCAAACTCCAGAAGACCCCAGATCACAAGCAAACCGAAGAAGGCAAAAATAAAAATAACCGGTCCGCCCTCGGATCGGTCCGCCCCAACATAAAAAGAATCGATCCGCCTTGGAGGCAGAACGTTCCGCCTAAGGCCCGGACCGGTCCGACCCTCGAGATTTGAAAATCTTAGAAGAGTTCTAGTGCAGCTGCAATTCCAAAATTCCAAAAATCCACTTGATTAAAATGGCGTCGTTACCGGGGAATTAGGTAGGCTTAGGATTAGATCGAGTCAATCCAAAACTTTGACCAAAAATTTCCAAAAATCCAAAAACATAAAAAAATTCAAAAAAGAACAAAAAGATCCATCATCATCTCTCCTAAGCTTTAATGCGAAATTCTAAAACCACTCCCACACCCCATAATACTCCAACCAACATTCACGAAAATCCAATTGTTGAGTATAATCCCGATAATCCCCACACTCTAAATGCCCCACAGTTCTGGATTCCACCTCCCACACCGTCGCACACAATCTCCAATAACACTCCATTTTCTTTCTTAAGACACACTCCGAGTACACCTAGTGAGAGCACTGAGTCGTTAAGTGAGGAAGAGATGTCGCAACATTGCAGTGCATCCGCTGGTGAGGAAGAACCCCCATACCGCCCGTTGAGAGAATTCTTATATCCCGAGCGCACTGTCACTCTGGGATGCATTATACTCCCATACAATGCTGGGAAGTTCCGTTTCAAAAATAGGATGAACCAGATGTTACCGCATTACCGTGGTATGGATTCTGAAAATCCATACCTCCATATTAGGGAATTTAAGGATGTGTGCGATACATTCAATGATCAAACCTGCACATAAGAGGTGATCTGCCTCAAACTCTTCCCTTTTTCACTTAAACATAAAGCTAAGACCTGGCTATGGTCTTTACCTACGAGCTCGATTCCATCATGGAATGAGTTACAATCGAGATTTCTTAAGAAATTCTTCCCAACACATCGAACAGTTTCCATAAAGGCTCAAATTCAAGGGTTCCGACAAGCTGAAAATGACCGATTCCATCGATGTTATGAACGTTTCAACGAGTTAGTTACTTCATGCCCCCATCATGGATTTGATTCAGCGTAAATTATCTCTTTTATCTATAATGGGTTGAATCTTAACTCCAAACAACTTGTTGAAACCATGGGAAGTGGTCCGTTTATCGATTTAGATGCCTACGATGCTGAGCTTCACCTGAGGTATGTTGTAGAGACTACCCAATCCTGGGATACATCTGATCCTAATGCTCAAAATCGAAATCGTCAAGTGACCACCACTCTGTCGGCATCTGACCTATTCCACGTAGATAAGAAATCTATGATGAATAGTCGATTGGAAACTCTTGAGAAAGGATTTCGAGACCTATGCGAGATATATGGAAAAGGACCAGCTGGATCCATACCAAACCCCGTCGAGAAGGTGTGTGCGATTTGTGAGGCGGGACATTCAACTGAGGAATGCCCGACGATACCCGCCTAAGAAGTTATGCTTGGGGAGCAAGTTAGTGGTATAAGAGGATTTAAGGGAAATTTCAGTGCCCTGCACGAAAATTCATATAACCCTTCTCGATTTTAGCTATGGGAAATAACATGCTGCAATGAACCCTCCTTCACCTGTTCCCCATCCTCCACCACAACACTTTCAACAAGCTCCACACCTCAAGGAGCGTATATTCTGCCACCGCGAAGAACTCTCAAGGATACCATGAATCAATTCATCGCAAGCCAGACCGCAACCAATGCCAAATATAATCGTCTGATTGGCGACATAAATGTAAGTCTGTCAAAAATACAATCCTCGTTGAGTGTCCAAGAGAAGGGAAAGTTTCCTGCCCAAAGCCAAAGACCTCCCCAAGGTCAAACTAGTGTTAGCTCCACCTCTACTGAACATCAGGGGAAATGTCAAGCTGTGACCACTCTTCGTAGTGGGAGAGTCGTTGATTTATCACCTCCCCCACACGACACGATAAAAGATAAGAAAATTTCACCCGGCAAGAAAGAGGCCGAAGATGTCCCCTTGAATGAGAGTGACAAAGAAGACGCTAGTGAGCCATAGGTAGTAGTGAAACCACCCTCCGCGGCACCGTTTCCTCAAAGGGTGATTCCCTCCCATAAAGGAAACCCACATGAGGATGTACTAGAAGTCCTTAAGCAAGTAAAACTGAATTTACCTTTTCTTGATGCTATTAAGCAAATTCCAGCTTATGCTAAAGTCATTAAAGACTTGTTGACGGTGAAGAGAAAGATGAAGGTAAAGAAGAATGTCTTTCTAGCACAAAAAGTGAGCTCCATTCTACTAAATGAGCTCCCGCCTAAATTCAAAGATCCCAGTGCACCCACTATATCCTGCATCAATGGAGAGAATAAAATGGAAAAAGCCTTACTTGACTTGGGAACAAGAGTAAATATCCTCCCTTACTCCATCTATAGGCAACTTGACTTGGGCGACCTCAAGCCTACAAAGGTCACTCTCCAATTGGCGGATCGAATAGTGAAGATTCCACGAGTCATAGTCGAGGACGTGATCATCCAAGATGACACTTTCTACTTCCCGGTAGACTTTGTCATTTGGGACACGGAATCCTCCTTCAATTCGAGCAACCATGTTCCCATCATCCTTGGGCGTCCATTCTTAGCTACGGCTAACGCCATCATCAATACTCGTAATGGGCGAATGAAACTCACCTTTGGGATCATGACCTTGGAAATCAACATCTTCCACATAGACTAACATACGGGGGAGGAAGATGATCTTCACGTGGTGAGTCTCATAGATGAGATAGTAGAGGAGTACTTTGAGGAGAATTACTGTGGTGACGCATTAGAGTCCTGTTTAGCAGCGAGATATGAGAGTGAGGGGACGTACACCGACTGCGAGAGGGAGGTAAGGGAGTTGAGAGAGTTACTCGATGAGAGTGCGTCGGAGGAGGACGTGAGAGATGTAAATTGGGTTACTAGATTCGAGGAGTTACCTCCAAGGGATACACGCATGGCTCCCTCCAGTGACAAATTTCCAACCCTCGAATTAAAGAAACTCCCCTCCCATATTAAATATGCATATCTAGGAGAGGATGAGACATTTCCTGTTGTTGTCTCCTCTAGCCTAGACGAAGAGCAGGAGGGTATATTATTGAAAATTATGAGGAAGCACCAAAGTGATTTTGGTTGGTGCATTGCTGATTTGAAGGGGATAAGTCCTTTGATTTGCACTCACAAGATCCATCTCGAAGAGGACGTCAAACCCTCTAGAGAAATGCAAAGAAGACTAAATACCAATATGAAAGAAGTTGTGAGAACCGAGATTATCAAGTTATTGTATGCTGGGATTATCTACCCAATCTCAGATAGAAAGTGGGTGAGGCCTATTCAAGTCGTCCCAAAAAAGTCGGGGATGACGGTGATCGAGAATGCAAAAGGAGAGCTCGTTCCCCAATGTACCACCACCGGGTGGAGCGTTTGCATTGATTACCGGAAACTCAATGCGGGAACTAGGAAAGACCATTTCCCCTTGCCATTTATCGATCAAATGCTAGAGAAAGTTACGGGCCACCCTTATTATTGCTTCCTTGATGGTTATTTTGGATATAACCAAATTGAGGTGGATGTACTTGACCAGGAAAAGACGACCTTCACTTGCCCTTTTGGAACGTTTGCCTATAAACGTATGCCATTTGGCTTGTGTAATGCACCCGCGACCTTTTAAAGGTTCATGTTGAGCTTAGTTAGCGACATGGTCAAAAGAGGACTCGAAGTGTTCATGGACGATTTCATCATTTTTAGCAGCTCTTTCGATCATTGTTTAGAAAAACTGGAAAAAGTACTTGCCCGGTGTGTGGAAAAGAACTTAGTGCTGAATTGGGAGAAATGCCATTTCATGGATACCGAGGGAATAGTTCTTGGCCACATAGTATCATCCAAGGGAATAAAGGTTGATAGGGCAAAGATAGATGTTATAGATGATCTTCCCCCACCTAAATCGCGTAAAGACGTGCGCTCATTCTTGGGTCACGCGGGGTTTTATCGAAGGTTCATTAAGGACTTTAGCGCCATCGCTAGACCCTTAAGCAACCTACTCATGAAGGACACCCCCTTCGAGTGGACGGATGAATGCCAAAGCTCTTTTGAAAAATTAAAAAACATGCTTGTGTCCGCTCCCATCATGAAAGTTTCGGATTGGTCCTTACCATTCGAACTTATGTGTGATGCTAGAGATTATGCAATCGGGGCTGTTTTGGGCCAACGAAAAAATATGCAAGCTCATGTCATCTACTACGCTAGCCGGACCCTTACCGGACCTCAACTCAACTACTCTACCATGGAGAAGGAGTTGCTAGCGGTAGTCTTTGCCCTTGATAAATTCCGATCATATCTCATTGGTTCTCCCAGTATTTGCTTCACCGACCACGCGGCTTTGACATACCTACTTGCAAAGAAAGATGCCAGGCAGTGCCTCATAATGTGGATCCTACTCCTACAAGAGTTCAATCTCTCCATCAAAGATAAGAAAGGTGTAGAAAATGTCGTTGCCGACCACTTGTCTCGGCTTTCGTACGACGTACCTAGTGATCCCGTACCCATAGATGAATACTTTCCAGATGAGAAACTTTTTGCTACCTCATCGTATCCCTGGTTTACGGATATAGTGAACTATCTTGTCACGGGGGCCGTACCTCCCGACTGGACAACGCAAGGTAAGAAGAGGTTTATTACTTGGTCACGCATGTTCTTCTATGACGATCCATTCCTTTTTAAATATTGCATCGACCAAATCATCCGGCGATGTGCACCGGATGACGAAATCTCGAAAGTCATCCAGTTTTGTCATTCGGAAGCTTGTGGAGGCCACTTTTCAAAGAAAAAGGCGGCCGCTAAAATTCTGCAATGCGGCCTCTATTGGCCCCAATTATTTCGGGATGCAAACGATGCTTGTAAATCATGCAATAGGAGCCAACGGATGGGGGCCATTACCCGATGAGACATGATGCCTCTTACCCCCATACTTATCATTGAGATCTTCGACTGCTGGGGTATTGACTTCATGGGACCTTTCCCCCATCCTTTGGTATTCTATACATCCTTGTCACGGTAGACTACGTTTCTAAATGGGTGGAATCCATAGCTACCAAGACAAATGACAACAAGGTCGTGATAAAGTTCCTACAGGAACATATACTTTCCCGCTTCAGTGCACCGAAAGTGATAATGGCACGCACTTTTACAATAGGCCATTCGCGAAGCTCGTGAGAAAGTATGACGTTGTTCACAAGGTTGGAACGACTTATCATCCACAAACGAATGGGCAGGCTGAATTAGCGAATCGGGAAATCAAGAACATTCTTGAAAAGACCGTCAATCCTACCCGGAAAGATTGGTCCCTTAGATTAAACGATTCACTATGGGCCTATCGTACCGCATATAAGAATCAACTCGGCATACCCCCTTTTTTCTTTGTATATGTCAAACCTTTCCATCTTCCCATTGAGCTCGAACACAAGGCGTATTAGGCGATTACACAATTGAATTATGCCATAGACAAGGCCAGTGAAGCCCGCAAGCTTCAATTGAATGAGTTAGAAGAACTACGCAATGATGCATCTGAGAATGCCAAAATTTCCAAAGAAAGGATGAAACTCGCTCATGATAGCATCATTCGATGAAAAGAGTTTCTTCCCGGGGAAAAAGTTCTTATCTACAATTCTCGACTTCACCTCTTTCCGGGCAAGTTGCGGTCACGATGGTCTGGCCCGTTCATCGTGAAGAATGTTTTCCCCCATGGAGCTGTTGAATTAGATGATTTAAAAGGGGGAAATACATTCAAAGTGAATGGACAACGCCTAAAGCCATATCTAGAGGCGTGTGGAGAAGAAGTGAACACCGTCTGGTTGTCGGACCCCGTTTACGGGGTAGAGTGAGCTGTTACAGCGAGGTCATCGCACCCCCGACGCGTATGGAGTGAGAGTCGTGTGTGTTGTGAGAGTCGTGTGAGTAGTGAGAGTCGTTAGGACTAGGTTCGTTCGGGAAAAACATTCATGTGTTCGGGAATTTTGAGTCAAAAGGGGTTGACCAGTGAAATCGAGAGGGTTTTAGTCCAGATTGATAGAGAGTACGTTGTGAAAGTGAAAGTTTTCGGAGAAATGGGATCAAAACCAAGTTCGGGAAAAATCCAGCCCAAAAGCCCTGGGGCCAGACCGGTTCCTTTAATGGCCGGACCGGTTCCTTTCATTTTAAAAAGGACTGGTCCGTCTGACGAATGTTTGAAAAGTCAAAGACCCGGACCGGTCCACCAATACCCCGGATCGGTCCGCCTTCTATAGGTCTGTTTTCTCCCCTTCCCAAGATTTACCCCCCTTTCCCCCCAATCCCATTCATTCCCTCCAATCCGTTTTCCCTCCTCCCAACCCCATCCTTTCTCTCCCTAATCCACCCCCTTTTCCCTCCAAACCCCTTCCCTCCAATTCCAACCCTTCCCCTCACCTCTTCCACTATTAATATACCCCCATCCCTACCTTTCTCTTCACACCTCCAACACAAATCCTCTCTTCTCCCTCTCTAGCTTTCCTAGCAAAAATAAAGCCATTCTATTTCAATGGCTCCCCGTGTTTCCCCTACCAAATATGACTCCACCGAGATCCAACCCTCCGATCACGGAGAGTTCCGCTCCGGCCAAGAGGAGCGATGGTGCAATCAATTTTTCAATTTGGGCCGCAAACTCCATATGGAGCGCGTTGTCTAATGGGAAGGGCTGCCCAACTCCGTCACCGCCCTATTCATGGCTCGGGGCTGGTGATGATTCCTCAACCAACCCTACAAAGCCGTTTGGGAAACCGAAGTCCGCTCCTTCTATGGCACCTTAGTTCGGACGGGCCAATTCAAGGCCCAAGCTTACGTGGATGGGATTGTCATCCCATTTTCTTTGGCTCTTCTAACAGCCAAGTTGGACGAGTATGACGTCCTGAACGTTTTAGAATTTACCTATCCCCGAAACGTCCCCCCGATCCACAAGGATACTATCATGGCCCTAATTGCGTCGAATGTGGATTAGACAGGGCATACCGTCGCCGTTGGACGCCTAAACGAGAAGGCGCGCCTCACATTTCAGATTGTGTGCGCCAACATTTTACAAACATCCAATGACTCTGCCATGCGGCCTCGGCAAGCCACTTTGACATATCACCTCTTCGACACCCACACTTCCATCCATTTGGGCCGAACATTATACGTGGATGTCATTAACGCGTCCTTGGATGAGAAGGGCACCACCCCACTTCCCTATTCCCGTTTGATCATGTCCATACTTAAGGATGAGGGCATAGTGGAGCCAATCGACCATACTCTCATTCCCGGTACTTTTGGACAAGGGACCCGAACCAAGAACGCCAAATAGTTAGCTGTCCTCCGGGCTCGACGGGGAGGTGATAGTGAGGAAGAGGCTGCCTCGAGCGAGTAAGATAAAGGGGCAACCGGTGAGGACGTCGAGATGGGGAATATCGGTCCGGACGAGGAATCGACGGACGAGGAGGATGACCCAGATTTTGAGTGGGAGGGAACCGAACTATCTGCTCGCATGTCGGCACTTGAATCGAACTTCAACACCTTTCAGACCAACTAGGAGCGCGACATGAGCATAGTTCTCCGCTTCCAAGTGAACATTTATCGCCGCCTAGGGGATCCTAATGAGCCACTGCCCTCCTACTACCATAACCCATATGACCCCAACGCGCCCGGTTCCTCCCATCCCCCTCCCCGGTGAAGCTTTATATGGTGTTGGCAGTTTTTTATTTGTTTTTCCTGTTCACAATTGTATGTTTTTCCTTGCACTTGTAACACAGTCCTGTTTGTAATAAAAACTGCATTTTCTCCATTTGTTTGTTTTAATTATCGCACTTATTATTTTGCCTTATTTAGATTTTAGTCCTTTTGCTTGAGGACAATGCAAAAGTCTAAGTTAGGGGGGGTCACAAGTGCGTATGTCCAAAACTTCACAAATTTTCAAAATGCCCAGAAATTTCCAAAAAATCAGAAAATTTTGAAAAATCCAAAAATATTTTTGTTCAAAATAAATAAAAATTGGAATTCAAAATTTTCAAAAATATCATTAAAAGTCGGTTTAAAGTGTCAAATTGTAAAAATTCAATATGCATAAAGACGAAATTGACCAAAGATGGAAATTGAGCGAAAATTGACGACTTAACGAATAAGTGTGGAGATTAACAAAACCCGGTGAGATTCGAGCCTATCACTTTTTGCGAATTTTTAAATCAATCCAAGTTAATTGTTAACTCAAAGTTCTTTTCAGCGCCTAAAAAGTTGTCGAGGATCTCAATTCTTTCATTTTGATCGGTTTTAAAAAATGTGTGTAATATTGCCCTGAAAAAACGTGCCAAATTAATCTCTAAACTTAAATTCATCTCGAAACGCATATGGTAATGCAATTGGTATTTTGGACAATGAAGTAGGCCCTCGTTTGTCACCCAAAAATATTGGCCAGAAAAAGTAGCGAAAAAATTACCCCTTTTGCAACCCAAATTGAGCCAAATAAAATTTATCCTTTTGTTTGACAACTCGAAAATCCCAAGTAGCCCGGAATTACGAAAATAGAATATTCAATAAAGTTCAAAAAGTGCATAAAAAGGGAAAAGAAAAAAATAGATATGCTCAACAAAAATAGCAAGAAAAGAAAAGAAGTGAAAAATAGAAAAAAAGAGAAAAAGAAGAAAAAATGAGCAATAGCCCGGAAAAAGCACAAACGGACATCATTAATGACTTTTCCAATTCCAACCTGCCTACCATTGTCATTTTACCCCATATACCTTAAAACCCAAAAAATTCCTAACCGAGCCTAAATTGCAAAATTGATTACCGCGTGGAGAGCTAATACACCAAAAGATAATAAGAGAGATTGAATGCGTGAAAAAAGAGGCAATGTTCCCGTTTTTAAAACCCTAATCCGTTGATGAGATCCTTTCACCATGAAATTTCCGTCTTTCTATTTGTATGCGTGATCTTGCGTCCATTACATTTACTCTTTACATCATGCACGCCGAGAGAATAGCCACATTCCGAGAGATTCGTTTGTGAGAGTATTTCGCGGGAAATTGAAATCAAAACGAATTTTCAGATAAGTAATGTAATGATCAATCGGTGTAATTTGGCGGTTATATTTCCGGCTTCGCACACACACACACTACGGTTTGAGACTTGTAAATATGACTTGAGGATGAATATTTTTTCTGGAAAAGTTTGAATTATACATTTTTTGCTTATTTTGAATTTTCGTTGAGTCGAATTTTGTGGGTATATTCTCTGCAAACCCTCACGAGACACAACTCGTCCTATTTGGGTAACCTAGAGGTTTAAAGGCTTGTTGCATACGCTAAATGCAATCGCTTGCCCACGAAAGAGGTATTCTATCCCAATAAGATGTTTTCAATAATTGAGCCTGGCTAGGATTCTTTTACATTGCTCGGGACGCGAAAGATTCTAAGTTAGGGGGGTTTGATTAGGCATAAATTCTTCCTAATTTATCCCTTGATTTAGTTACTTTTAGCACCTCGAACAATGTAATTGAGTTGACTTTATCTCATAATATTGCTACTGACTGATCCTAATGAGTACACCGAGTTTCTGGTATTTCGTAGTGATTTTATAGGTATTTGATGTCAAGAAACGAAAGAAGGAAACTGGAAGAATCAAGGAAGAAAGAAAGAAATTCAAAAGGGCAAAAGCATAATTTATACCCGGATTTCGGATAAGGTACCTAAAGAGAAGTTGAAGAGATATCATTCACAAGCGCATAGGAAGAAACGACACCTCAATCAGAATCCC